>JARDYJ010000008.1:5002804-5320304 GCA_029215755.1 Spea hammondii
GCCAGAAGCTAACAAAACTCTAAGGCCCTTTCTTTCTAGCACCCCTTTTCACTCCTTCTTGCTTCAGCTGGCCTCCCACAGCAACTTGACGCCCTCAAGCCTCACTCCGCTCGTACCTCTTGCATACTCTGCACCAAAAAACAGCACTTTCGCAAAGCTGTCTTGCAGCAAATAGCACAGGCACGCTTCATGCTTTCCTTCACTGGTCTGTGCCGTGCCAAACTGCACATACAGGAGGCCGGGGGGGATCCTTTCCCCATGTGTTTCTTGCTGACCGTGAACGCGTTAACCCTTTACTTGAACCTTGTCACCTTCTCTGTCCTGTCCCAGGCCTTAGTAAAGGCAATCCAAAAAAACGCCCTCTGCAGCAGGAGGAGCAGCAGCAGCAGCAGCAGCCGCCGCCGCCGCCGCCTCACGCTACGCCCGATGCCCACAGCAAGTAACGCCGCGGACCATTCTAATTGCGTGCTGTCGAAATGCATCGGCGTACCCGTTTCGGCCTTTCTCTCCTGCACACAAAGCCAAAGGAGCTTGTCTGCTACCTGGTCCAGGGAGAGGGGAGAGGTGGGGCCTGCATCTCCCCCTTGCGCACCTCGCCAGGCCGTGCCTCGCAAAACGCACCGCGCTCTAGCCTCCCGACACTTGGGAAGGGCTTGGCCTGCTCTTGTTACCGATGCTCTCTGTCTGGCAGTTCTGCTGGACTGCTGTATGCTAGCCTCCCAGCTGGGTGCGAAATACAAGGAGACTGCTGCTATGAAAGAGTTGTGAGGAGAAAAAAAGAAAAGAAAATGAATAACTGACCACAGTGTCTTAAAAATACTCCTGGTGTGACCAGGAAGAGGGCACGTCACAGAAGAAGAGGAGTAAAATGACAGGCTCCTTCGCCTACGGCCATACCACCCTGAATACGCCCGATCTCGTCTGATCTCGGAAGCTAAGCAGGGTTGGGCCTGGTTAGTACTTGGATGGGAGACCGCCTGGGAATACCAGGTGTTGTAGGCTTTTGCTTTTCTCTCTTTTTTTTTCTCCCGTACCCCACCACCAACAGAGGGCGATAGAGTCACCAGAAGCTAACAAAACTCTAAGGCCCTTTCTTTCTAGCACCTCGCCTGGCCGTGCCACGCAAAACACCCGTGTTCTAGCCTCCCAACACTTGGGAAGGGCTTGGCCTGCTCTTGTTACCGATGCTCTCTGTCTAGCAGTTCTGCTGGACTGCTGCATGCTAGCCTCCCAGCTGGGTGCGAAAGGCAACTGGACTGCTGCTAAGGAAGAGTTGTGTGAAAAAAAACCTTAAAAGAATAAATAACCACGGTGGCTTAAAAATGCAGCCTGTGTGACAAGGAGGAGGGGGGCAATCAGCAGCAACAGCAAAATGAGACGCTCTTGCGCCTATGGCTATACCACCCTGATATCGGAAGCTATGCAGTGTTGGGTTTGCGAAGTCCTTTGGTGGAAAACTGCCTGGGAATACCAGGTGTTGTACGCTTTTGCTTTTTTCTTCTTTTATGGAAGAGGTGGTAGAAAGAAAAACTAAAATGAATAACTAACCACAGTGGCTTTAAAATGGAGAATCAGAAGAAAAGTAGAATGGGGGGCTCTATAACATATGGCCATACCACATTGAATACTTCTGATGTAATCGGATCTCGGAAGCTAAGCGAGATTGGGCCCGATTACTAGACATTCTTAATTCTTGCAAAGATTTATGCTTTGCTTCGATTCGGACTAAAATAGGGGGGGGGGGCGCATTTTTTTTAAAACATTTCTTATTGTTTTGTCTCCCCTTTATATGTGATGTTAAAAAATAAATACAACATTGTATCACATAATGTACCATTTTCAATAGAGAGAAGAAAAGTTATGACAAGTGGGGTGTTCTCCCTTCTTCTCCCAGTGGGACATTGTATAGAAAATTGTGTACATCCCGTACACTGTGCATTTGAGATACATTAAAGATATGTCACACAACATTTGTCATTTGATCACCCACATCACCCCACATGTTCACAGTAACTGCGTAGTACAATATTCCATTACAGAAAATCAAGAGTTTGTAAACACAACCATTCAAAGATAGTAAGTGCGATGGGGTCAAATATATTATCACCATTAAGATCACAGTCATTTCTCCCACTAACCAGCCCCAATGTCTTGGGGTCATCTGTGACTCAAACCTTTCCTTCATCCTTCACATTCAGTCCCTCGACAGATCCTGCCGCTTGCACCTAAAAAAGATCTCTTGCATCTGACCTAAAGTGAATGTCGGCACCCTAAAGTGAACTTCTGAGTATTGGGCCAGAGGATGTTCCTGAAAGTAATGCACCACTTGTTATGTTCTTTTTTACCGTTGCACACCGCTACAAAATATGATGTCACTGTATAAATTGATAATAATAATAAAAATTAATCTTCACATGCATAAGGTAGATGGGGGTGTTTGTAGGAGGTCTACCTGCAGCTGCAGGGATATATCTATAGCTTTAGACTTTAGTGTGGCCAGAAAGGGGTTAACAAACTGGGGATTTCACCTAACATGGTTTGTTATTCAAACGAGGCGCAGCGGACAAGTCAACGGGGCATTCAAATGAGAGAGAGGCAGCAGCTAATTCTATCCCATTAATTCCATGATTGTCTGATACACGTTTATAAACGAACCAAATAATCCATCTCCATTCCTCGTGCTGTAAAATGCAGGGAATACAATCATTGTTCATCGGGTGTTGTGACAAATAAAGGGAATTCCAATGTAAATTCCATTCAGTGGCAAACAAAACCCCTTCCCATACCTCTTTCTGTAGGATTTGCATGGGGAGGAAGAGCCCGTTTTCTCAGTTTGTCAAGAAAGGAGAGACCAGCTCTATATGCAAAATCCTGGGACATTCAAATTAGCGGGAACAAATAAGAGATCATCCATACTTTGCTGAGATTTCTTCTCTCTATGTGATCTCTAATTAACAAGTCATTACTGCTAAGGAGATCATGGAAGAATACTCCGCTTTGCTGATATAAAGGTGGTCAATTCGACAAACCTTCAGGATTGCTTTTCATCTTCAAGGCCTTTCCTTCTTACATTGTCTCGTTTATTATCTGCGCCCAGATAATATTATTGAAAGAGCTTTTGGATTTTCTTCTCAATTTGCCAGTGGGAAGAAGAATTCATAACAATCATTGCGTCTTGGGTACACCAAGATACACAGCTTCCATGGACCATTCTTTAATGTAGCTTCTAATACTTAGTGATTGTTTCTGGACTCAACTCCAAGCTTATCCAAGCTTTACAGACCTTGAACAGAGGATCTATAAATATCTTAAATCAAACTGTCAAAACTTAATACCTCCAAAATTTGTCTTCAGGCTCTACAGAGTTATCAGAACACAGATTAGATACATCATAAATTATATATTTATTATTCCACTACCTAACGTCTTTAAACAGTATGCCACGTTCATTCTTGGTAAAACGACGTCGCTCCATAACAAGGATCTCCAGTTGGGGGCATCTTATAGATGCAGAAAGAGGGGACCTGTATATCCCAGGTATGAAGTTCCATCTGCTACAAAAGGTATTGTTTGTAAAGAAGTTTTTTTTGGTTTTTTTTACTGCAGTAACTGCTGATGTGAACTTACCACCGGCAGTAACTTTCTATTTGTGGGCAAAAAGCATTCATAATGTTTTATTTGAAATGGTATTTGGGGGGGAAAGGGAAAATATTAAAGTGCACCTCTATAGAGATGAAAGGGAGCAAGATCTAAATGCAAAATGTGTTATTTGAAGAAACAAACATGAAAAAAGACTGTGTGTAAAAATGATTATGGCTATAATGAGGTAAGACATTATGGCAAAAGGCAGCACTCTAAATTGCATAAAAGAAAATAATGTAAGTATACAAAAATCAAAAGCTCCAAGCCAGCCCTTTTATTTTTTAAGTAAGTGATAGCTGTGTTGCAAAAGTGCCCCTGGAAATCTTTTTTGTGTGTTGGCAACTATGTATTCCTGTCCAACACTCATGTACCAAAGAGACTGCATTGAAAAGACACAGTTTTGTATGAATGCTACCTAAAGCCTCTGTTATTCTGTATACCCCGTTGGCGAAAGGTGTTAAAGCAAGCAAAACACACAAAAAGGCTGCTGGCATTGGTCCAAAAACTTTAAATCAAAGCAGCCCAGGGGGTAATTGCCCCATTTTCTAGCCTTTACACCTAAAACTTAATACCTCCAAACTTTGTCTTCAGGCTCTACAGAGATATCAGAACACAGATTACATACACCATAAATTATATATTTACGATTCCACTACCTAACTTCTTTAAACAGTATGCAAGTTGAGATAAACTATATGACGAAAAGTATGTGTGTGTGGGGGGGGGGGGGGGCGGGGGCTAAAGCAACTCTGGGATGTTCATAACATTAAAATGACCAAGTTCTGTTCCTGCAGACTATGTCTTTTGGGCCACATCACCTGGGGGAGCAGGACCCACTGCTGTAGTACCTGAGGTAAGTACACACTACAGAGAGTGGTTGGTAAGGAACAGACAGAAGCAGGTAACTGGAGTCATTGATAAAATACAAACAGGAAGAAAACTATGGTAAAGCACAACCTATTTTTTATCTAAAAATATCAAGGTAGGAGAGCATACAAGTCAACATTCTAATGAGAAAATATACAACACGGTGTCCCATTATACAAGAGATCACCTATTGTGATAAGATTTCTTACCCATTTCAGATTTACAAATAAGTGTTATGTTTTATTTCTGTTGGGGAATTAAGCTCCATTCATCACATTTACTAAGCTATCAGTCCATGATAAAATGCATGCCAGGGTGCCATAAACCACTCTGCCCTAAGCACGCTTTATACTGCTTCTATGTTGCGGAGATGTCAAGTGCTCATCACCTTCATTGCTGGAATGTAAGCTACGAATTCTTTTCCATACCCTCTGCCTCTTCCATCTTGCAGGGTACATTTTCTTGCCGTGCTTGCCGCAAATCCTTTCCACTACAGCGTATGCTGACACGACATCTAAAGTGCCACAGTATACAGAAGAGACACCGGTGTCCTTGCTGCGGTAAAGGCTTCAATGACACCTTTGATCTCAAGCGTCACATGAGAACTCACACAGGTGACAAGACACAAGGGGAACTATGACTATAGTTTGTTTTTTTATTATTTCCCTCCATCCTAGTTTTTTATTTATTTTTTTCCAAACCTTTTGTACCCTACAGGGATACGTCCCTACAAATGCCCAGCCTGTGACAAGTCCTTTACCCAGCGTTGCTCCCTGGAATCCCATCTACGCAAGATCCACGGAGTTCTGCAGAGTTATGCTTACCGCCAACGCCGCTCCAAAATCTACGTGTGTGAGGACTGTGGCTTTACATCCCCCAATGCAGACACTTACACCCTGCATGTCATTGAGGTCCACCCCAGCAGCCCTGTTCTCTCCAAGCATCTCAGAAAACGGGGAGCCGGCGTTATGAGGGCAGAAATAGGAGTCTTGCTACATCCAACACCACGATATCCTTCAAATACTAATTATTCAAGATGATTGAATAACATGAAGACAATTGAAAGCCCTTTACATCATATAAGACTTTAGTCCCACTATCCAAGTCTCCTCTTTGATCTGTTGGACGCAACATAAAATGAGACAAGCTGTTCTTTTAAAATTGAAATAAAAAAATATTTATTCAAACAGACCATAAAATTTCTAAGAACAGACAAGATAGCTAGAGAGGGCATTCATTCTGTCCAGCGATGACCACAATGAGGTGCTGTACAAACATAATACAATCGCATGGCATCCTGAAAAGGGAAAAGAAATATATTAGCTGAGAAACAGGTATTAGGTGTACAACGCTTCTGAACTTAATATAGCATAAGCTAGGTATAAGAGGATGAATAACAAAGCCGAATTTTACATATAGAAGATAAAAAAATCAAACAGACCTACGAAGCGAATACAAAGATGTGATCCGACATAAAAAGTACATCATACCTCAGCACGTGCACTGTGAGACTGGAAGAATACTGCTTCTTTGTGTCCACATCTGGAAGACAAAAATCTGTTTATTAGATAAAATCCTGACAGAGGGAGAACGAAAGGTTAGTGAGAAAGCGATGCAAAGACGCCAGTGTTACAGTCTAACTCACTTGGAACACGGATGATCCTCTGTACGCGGCAGCGTGGGGTCCTGAGACACATCAGCGATGATCTGAGTCAGCTCACTGCAAAACAATGATGAAAATAGAACACAAACTTAATGACAACAGAGACGTGAATAAGTCTTTGCAACAACACTGACATGCTTGAAGTAAGTGGTATAAGTTTTCAGCTACTATGGAACTACAACTGAGACTGTGATTGAGAAGGATAGCATAAAGTTGAAGGAATAAATATACTCCATGTTGTGTAAATATATGGGCGCAGTTACAAAACTGTCTCTACAATAACAATCTCTGTATATAATGAATCTCCACAGCATAAAAGCGTTAAACACTTACTCCACTTCATGTGTTATCTTATTGACATATATACAGCTGTTGTCTGCCTCTTGTTGGTAGTCACAATTTCGACACTAGGAAGAAAAAAATATATATTGCTGTTTAAAGGGATGATCACTCAGGTCTGGCTTTCTTTCCAGTGTCAGGAAACCCCCATCAAACACCAAGAATAAAGAATGTTTGACAAGATGCTGGTGGCTGAGCTCACTGAAGCATAGACAAAATCTAGACCTACTCGACGTATATATAATGCTAGATCATATTTTACCGCATAGAGGAGAATCCGATTCTCTTTGTCTTCTTTGGGATACAACATATTGTTGCTGCAAAACAAAAAATATATATATATGAAAAATTCATCAATTACCAAAACTCAAGAGACTAAACCACTAATATATATATATATATATATATATATATATATATATATATATATATATATATATATATAATACACACTCACACACTCTAACGCCTGTTGCCATTGGCTACAGCCCAGTGACTACCGCTCTCCATGGCATGTGGCCTTTACATAACGATACATATATTTCTATTCCCTATGGATGGCACTAACTGTGCCCCACGTCTCCTCACCATTCCTGGCAGAAGCGAATCCCTACAAAACCCGGCTCGTACGACCCGTCCGCGTCCATGACCCACTTTTCCGGAAGTAGACGCGACCACGTGACGCTGAAGTAAGTGACGTAATCAAATATAGCCAAAGCGTGTCCCTCTCTCACCCACGTTCTAAACACAACACCAAACAGAGGCCTAAACCTCATTCTTTACTGGACTGACTTTGTTAAAGAAATGTACGGGCGTCTTGCCGTAAATACCGAAAAATATATATATCGATGCCTTTATTTGTCTGGGTTTACTAGTCAGGACAGTTTTCGAAACACTAAATGTTCGGTGTGTGTCTCGAGTGTTTATAGCTCATTTCCTTAACTACAGCTTTTGCGTTCTTAACGACGCCTGTAATATGTACTAGAGGACTGTAATGAATCCTGATTACTTCCAAAATAAATAATAAGTTACAACTTCGCTTCAACTCCGGTCTATCTCATATGAAAGATTAGAGAAGTTCACGTAGTTAGAAAATCACATGAGTTTTCGGGACCTCAGTGGGCTCTTCTTTAGATAACAAAAATAAATGAGAAGAGGCCTCAGAGACACCGTAAGCTTGTGTAACTGTACATTTGTTTATGTTGGTTAAATAAAGCATAACAACTTGAATTAAAGACTCCGTTTTATCATGGGTTAATACATCTATATTATTATCTTTTATTTATATAGCGCCAACAATTTCCGTAGCGCATCTTACAGTCCGTACATTCAAAGGATCTGGCGAAACTAAATCCGGCAGATTATGATGGGCCGATACATTAAGTAAAGAGGACCAATCTGTATTTATGTAATGAAATATAAAAAGGGAGGGATATTTCCCACATACCCCCCTGTTTAGAAGGGACCCTGATCCCTCTGTCCCTTTTTTCCTCCCCTGACGCCCCACTTTTCTAGCAGTTCAGAATGTCTGCTGGGTATGAGGGTATCGCAGGATTCTACAGCCATAAAAGTAACAATAATATGTAAAGAAACAGCAGAAAATGTGTATAAAAATTAAATAGTGTAAATAAAATACATTATTAAATGCGCCATAATCCGGTATTTTATTACGTTGGCCTGGAATGAGAGCAGCAAAAGGAGGAAATGTTCTGAAAACGGATTAAGGGATGGAAAATATTCCATGCAGGAAAGCAGAGCAGATGTACAGAGACGATACTGATCAATCCCGCTATCCGTTTGCATGCAGCACTAAAATATAAGATGGCATTTAAGTGCATATGGACTATTCAGAAAGAAAAAAAAGGCCATCATCAAATGGAAAAATCAATATTTTTAACCGGCATGGTATGGCCACTTGAGATATATGTATATTCTATCAGGAAGTAATGGAAACATTAATAATTGCAGATTTGGATAGGTTTATTCTAGCTTCAACTGTATAAACCGTAAACGGAGGATTTCATGCAAATTGACGTGAAACTGTTAAAGTACGCAAAATAATTTGAATATGGCCATGTTTCAGTTTTGTCAAGTATTGACTTTAGAATGAATCAGCATACACAGTTGCTTATGTCATTTACAGCCGTGAAAAAAGATATACATTTACAAATACCGGTAGTTTTATACTCCTGTGTGTTAAACAATTCAACAGAATAAGAAACCTTTACAGAAAAATCTAATAAAGGTCTGAATCTCAAGGAAAGTGGGGATCCAAGGTATTTTGTAGAAATCACACAGTTATGATGTCATACTTCCAAACCTGATGCTCCGCCTTTGTTTACGGGTTTGTGCTTCACATTAATTTAATAGGCAACACACTGAAACATTTTGTTAATGTATTTAATAATTATAATCACAATTTTGTCAATTTTTAGTAGTCGTTTCATGAATATCATATCAAATTATTTTTTTTGGTTACTTAGGAAGCTTGTTTAGTCTAGAAAAAAACAGTCTTTCCACAACTGATTGTATTTATATTTATTGTATTAATATTGTTTTTATTTTGTTGAAACCCCCCCCCAAAAAAATGACATATTTCTGTTTAAAAATACTACCATACATCAGTGCATTTCCACTTCATAATAAGGGTTAGCTGCTTTGAAATCCTATGTGTGAATGAATTATTATTGTAACATACGCCTGAATATATTACATGATTAAAAATGAATGTTTCAAGTACATACATAATCCCTTTATGGTTTCTTCTCTTGCAGGAAACATAAGGGAATACTCAGAAATATTACTGATTAGTAATAAACAACGTTCCGCTAATCGATAGAGCATATGTATGTCTGGGCTATCATATCAAATGGTTCGGCCATTTAAAAATTCATTTAAATTGAAAGAAGCAGCACATAATCAGGCTAATACAGTGTTTAGCGATTTTTTCTCAATCATAAACATTATACAAATTACGTAGCCAATCATGACAAGGCGGTTGAAGTTCCTTGGGTAATAAACGTGCTAAAATTACTTTAAAATGGCCTTCATTTTTTTTTTTATATACACACATGATATTTCTGTATTATCGATTCCTGTAATTTTTGTTGTGAAGCAACAGATCCAATTTAAGTTGCAATAAGTATAAAAATATACACAATTTCAGCAGCACAGTGTGTACCCTGAGATACATGTAATCAAGAAAGTAAATGTGAAACAAAGGGATGAAACTTGAAACACTTCTAATAATGTATGCGAATATTTGACACACTGTTTGGGGAATTTACCAATATACTTTTCCATTCCTGCTCATCTCCATATATTACTTTGTATAGAAATATACAGGGACCTATACAATATTAAGGTTTAGAATGCTATCTTCATATACTGAGAATGCACACACTAAGTTGTTAGGAGTTAAATAAATATGGAATTTCTCTTTTATTTTTTTTAGTTCATCTTTGCAAGTTCGCACTCCCTCTTGACCCGAGAGAAAGGTCCCAGGTTCTTGCAGAATATGAAATCCCAAAGCACGCGTCCCCATGATGTGTGGTACGGGAGGGTGTCGTAGTATTCCGCTGCAATCTTACGTACCTAAGAGGAAGAGAGAAGAATGGTTAGGTGTGATGGAAAGAGAACCGGAATACTAAAAAAAAGCTGTGACAAACATGATGGAATTATGGGGGACCTCCAAATACTGTTGAGGCCACCATGGATAAACTCTGAAATGATTATCTTTGTGCATATGTGAATTTGGTACAAGATTAGTGGCTTTCAAAAAATCTAGGTTCATGATAACCGATTCTATGGAATTATAATAATTTAGTAATGGCGCCTGGGAACATTGCCTTGTTTTCTCATAGATCAAGAATGGCCAAAGTAGCAGCTCGTGCCGGTTTGGCTGCCTAAAGTTTATGAGAACTGCGGTCCACCATTGTTTTTGGCCCATCCTACATTAGAACCCCTTAAGGACAACGGGCGGTCCCTAAACCCATTGAAAACAATGCAATTTGAGCCCGTACATGTACGGGCTTTGTCATTAAGGGGTTAAATTAATAGTTGCATTGTGACCAGTAACAATGTACTTGGTGTATACAGTCTGCCGGTTGGTGCCTCCATGTAGGAACACTAGAGGGCATGCATCGGAAGATTACTGGACCACTGGCAGCGTGACACATTGTGGTCCAAAGTGCAAAAATATTTAGCAAAATACGATAACGTTTATTGTTGAACATCACAAAAAAATTAAAAAAGAAACGTAATTATGTTTACCCAGTACAGTCGGCCCTGTGTACGTAAGAGTCTTGGAGATAATTATTTCCCTTTACTATTGTTGTTGAAAGGTCAGAAGGATTTTTTTTTATATATTAATTTATTTTATTTTTAATCTGGGACTTTTTATGCTTTCATTGTTCTGTGCACAAAGGAATACCTGCGTCTGCACCAGGGTGTATCCGATAAATACTGGTATTATTGTTTTGCCAACACGACTGTATCTTATTGACTCTAAAAGCGACAAAGCTGTGCTTCGCATGCAAGTAAACGTGTTAGGAGTAACTGCACAGGGATACTTGTCGTTCTGTGACTCAAGTATACGTTTGGAATTAGAGGACAATGTCATGGGTACAAGTGACATGGACAGAGAACAATTAAAGGGCATCAGAAATGCATGGAACGAAAGATGTTCAGATAAGCTGGACAAGTACAAATAATGGAAGGTGTACTAATAATACTGGGTTTTGGGAAAAGGTAATTTTCCTGTAAGTAGAAAGGGTGTAGTGGGAGACAGAGCGGCAAGAGGTCCACTTGTTACAAAAGGAACATTGTGAATTAAGCAACAGCGCACTTAGCTGTAAAGGACTAACCAGCCCTTCCCATAAAATGGTTAATTCACCGGTTACCACCACCACAATTACACAATGTAGGTCAGTGTGTAGATGTTTGCTCGCCTTGCTCGGATTGGTCATACAATTCAAAGTCCGGCTTCATTCTCCTGCCTGAGGCCCTAACCGAACTTTGGAACATAGTAAGTTGCTATTTGAAACTAGTTAACAAGTAACCATGGTTTGTATGTACTGCTCAAAAATGAGCTCTATCTTAATTAGCTTCCTAATGGCAAGGCACAAACATTATATTTAGCAAGTACAATGGTTGTGTGTACAAAGTGATTTTTGTGTCGGGTTCCTACTACCAGAGCTACTGATGGAGTCATCATCCAACTTTGCAACAAAATCACTTTTTATAACTCCCAATGCGTTTTTCTACTACCATTCCTTTTTTTCTACACACAATTACAAGGGTAATTAATAAATAGAACAATTCTAAAGGCTGGCCCGAGGTGTTGGAACTTATCCAGACTATGGAAAGTGCTGGCTTTAGTTGTATGTTAGTTTAGGAACACGGATGTTAAGTAAGAGCCAGAAGATATACTGGAAACTCAACACAGAAACTGACTTTGCAAACACCAACATTTACTTCAAAGCCCAATAGTTTAGCCATGTCTCCGAAAGTAAAACAGCCGGCTTCCAGCTTGTGAAGTTGCAGAATTATGGCACTGATTCCTCTCACAGGTCCACCTGAGTCTGCAAGCGCCCGGTATTGATAGGAGAGTGTTCCACAGTCTCAGATCACTCTCCCGTCAAAACCCAGTAGGCTAGCACCCAGCAAAGTTACATAACACAAGAGTGATCAGTGTGTTTGGATCCATTTGGATGAAAGTGATCAGTGTGTTTGGATCCATTTGGATGAAAGTGATCATTGTGTTTGGATCCATTTGGATGAAAGTGATCAGTGTGTTTGGATCCATTTGGATGAAAGTGATCAGTGTGTTTGGATCAGTGTGGATGAAAGTGATCAGTGTGTTTGGATCAGTTTGGATGAAAGTGATCAGCGTGTTTGAGTTTGTGTCAGTGTGATGAAGAATGGTCAGTACAAGTGTGCATGAATAGGGCTGAATGGGTCAGTCTATTACAATGGTACCACAATTTGCAAGTGCAATATGGGGATTCTTCCCTGTAAAGCATAGTGAATTCCAGGCTCTGCCCTGGACCCACCAGTAGCACACCAAAAAAGAACATGTAATAATGCCTCCAAATTTCAACCTTGGAGAATCGGGAAGCCGAGGGTGGAGAAGGGAGACAACTTCAGGACAGAAAATTGAATACACGCTTGCTCTGCCACTTATTTCCCAAAGAAAGAGGTAGATGCTTTAAAAAGAAATAAAAAAAATATTTGGGAGACAGGAAGAGATGGACATAAAAAAAAAAAAAAACCACACAACAAAGACCCACAATAAGCTGAGCAGGAGACAGGCAAACTCAAAAAGAAGGGGTAATATATACATCCTATGTGTGTATGGCTATATGTATATATATACATTTTTTTAATACAGTTATCTTACCAAAGGAAGCTTGCTCCCTGGTATGCTTGGAAAGTCGTGATGTTCCATGTGGTAGCCAACATTGAAAGTTAACATGTTCAATGGTCCATAGTAGGAGTAGGTTTCATAACCCATCGAAAACATGTAGTGCTCAGCTATGAAGTGCCCTGAAATTGGATGGAAGCCCATAGACAAGATGGACCCGGCCAGCAGGTAGACCACAGGTTTCAAGCCCCACAAAGAGTAAATGGCCAGGTCAAAGGAAAACTGAACTAAGGCATTGATCACCTCAAGATGGGTGATAGGCTTTGGATTAACATAAAGTGGACGCAGGACATAAAGAAGTGGTTGAAGGATGATCCACAGAACCTTGCGTAGCGGAGTGCAGAAAAACCTTCCTTCAAAGTCTGTAGGAATGTCCACATCCAATCCATCTCCACCAAGGTACCGATGATGGTCAATATGGTACTTTTTGAATGATGTGGAGTACGGCATTGCTATGGGAAGGTTAGCAAACATCCCAAAAAAGCGGTTCCACCGTGCACACTTGGTGCCAAATGCAACATTATGAGAAATGTCATGGATTGCAAGAGTCAGTGAATGGTTGATCACTCCCCCAAAAGCATAGGAGCAGAACAAAAGCCACTTCCAAGGCAGGTCACGGACAAGAAAGCAGGATATAATCTGGACAACAACCATGAGCGAGACAATCCACTTGAGTTGTGGGTCGGGTCCCATCAAGTTCTTTATCTCAGGGTATTTCGCTGAAAGAAGAAGGTAAAATATAATGATCATTGTGGGTGTTAACAGACGGATTGAGACATTTCTCCAAACTTCTCACAATCAAAAGAGATAATGTTCTGGCGCAACAGAATCCTGAAGTGATCACTTTATTCTATATGGGATCATGATGTCCACATCCCACTACCTAACATGCCACAATTTGGTAAGTATATATAGCTGTCATCTGTCTTCATGTGCTCAGGAAAGTCCCATTGAAACGGCCGTTGTACATTCACATTATGGGTGGGTCAGAGGCTTTACATTAGGGTGACCTATTTTTGCTTTAAATGATGTTTAAAGGCATGTACAATCAGGTAATGACAGGTAAGTTTATTTCTGATGTCACTTGTCTGTTGACGTAACGTGCGGCCGGGTGTATCCAGCGGCTGGGAAAGGGAATTATGGGTATCGTAGTGTGTTGTGTAAGTAGAGGGGCGGGCTCTGTGTCCCTCGGCAACCGTAAAGCCTGTCAGTTTCAGTTAAGTGAAGATGTCTGCCATACCTTGGCAACCACCTGTAACTGATAACACACCTTGTTACTCATGTTACACGACAAAGATGCCACTGTTTCCATATCTATGCAGACTTTGTTTTCCCAAAACACATTTTGATTATTAAAACCATAGATTAACTATTCATTTTATTTTTCTGGTAAAAACAACCTTTTATGTCCCATCATGGATGATGTTGTTTTTTTATACACCTTTTTGCAAGGAAATTGTATCCCAAAGAATAAAATATTAATTTAGAACTAAATGGGAGTGGCTGATTCCAGCAAGCCTGTTTTATCTATTATGATCTAATTTATGATATATATATATTTATAAAATGCTGTCCAACTTTTGGTGTAAAGGGCCATAGCCCATAACTATTTTATTAGTTTATTACACATAATAAGTGCGTTAAGTAACTGGCAAGGCCCTACAGCAACATAAACGGACCTTTCATACATCCCAATATTTCAATTGGCCAAAGAGGGGCATATATATTTTAAAGAGGTGTGGCCAGGGGCGTGGCTAGGGAGCGGGGCTTTACAAAGACTATTTATGTAACTTTGTGACTTACTGATAGCTATTTATACAATTTAGAAGAAATTCATGTATTTTGCTTACTCTGTTTAATTTATTTAGACTCACATTATCATGAGGGGCATCAATGGAGGAAAAGATGATTTGGGTACTAGAAAGGGACTATCGCTCCTAATGAGGGACACTTGGGAGATGTGACCAATTGCAACACAAACACTTACATACTGCGTACAACCAGATTTGAATGTGATGTCCCTGCTTGCAAAATCAGACTTTAAGGGAAAATGGCTGTACTCAACTAAGTGGGGTAATATTACTTTTGGATACAAAAATCACTTCTCTAGTAATTTTATAGATTTCAAGTAATACTCACCCAATATCTCTTTCCTCCGGTCCGAATGGGGTTGGTCAGTATAAACCCACTCAAAGTTACCCCTTACAACTTTATTACCCATGATGCTCCTGCAAGAAAGCCGGACAGCGTCCCCTGCGAAAACAACAAGATAATGTGAAATGAGCGTCGTTCCCCGTTGGATTAGCCCGATGCCATGGTAATGTTAAATTGGTTTCTATACGGTGTACATATATGGCTTCCTTGGGGACTGACGGACATTAATTGAATCATCAGCATTCAGAAACGCATCTCCTCTTCCTTATGGTTTCACTACAATGGGGGTTATGTGTAAAAGCGATTTGGGTATAAAGTATAAAAATTTGCCTAATCACCATAGCAACCAGTAGAATGTCCATAATAGAATTCGATGGCTGATAAGAACCCTTCAGCCCATTTAGTCTGCCAATTTTTCCTTATGTAAAAAAAACCTCAAGACTGTATTCAGTCCTTGGTCTCGTCTTGGGTGCCTTTGCCATGCGTGTTTAAATTATCTCACTGTATTAGCATCTACCACTTCTTCTGGGAGGCTGTTCCAATTATCTACCACCCTCTCTGTAAAGTAAATCTTCCTTACTCTACAGTATATCTAAATCTCTGACCCTCCATATATATATATATATATATATATATATATAATTCAATATATAAAATCCCATTAAATTAACAAATAAAATACATTTACTGATGTACGCTGTGAATATTCACAAAAAGATTGAAACTACGGATATTATAACGTACTAATCATGGAAATTATCTAAATCTATTATCCTAAATCGTAAAGGTTCCGAGACGCAATGTTCATAAGGAAGCCCGCGTCTCTGGAACGGCCGTCCGTACGGCATAGAGGTAGTAAGGTTTACGTAATAATGTATAGGTACGTCACCTGCAGCCTTCTGTAGGGTTGGGAGCTCAGCTTGCAATGAGAGACTTGGTCTGAATGAAGAGCAGAAAAGAGGAAAGTAAACTGGTAAGGTGTATACGGGGAGGACCTGTCTCACCGCATGGACTACGCCCTTCGTCAACAGTAAATACCCCGACCGCAGATAAGATACTCATGTGACGACAGGTAGAACCTGTTACCCCCTTCAAACCTCTGGGATACTCTCCGCCAAAATGTCACGCCCTGTAAACTGTCACAGGTTCAACCTGTTCGGTCACCTGCTGCATAGAAAGAACATAAAAAAACCTCTTTCCCAACATTTCAAAGGTCTACGGACTTGTAGCAGTGGGTTGGGTTCGTAAAAATTTGAGGTGACTTTATGACGCATTTGTGCAAACCTTGCAGCCAATCACCAGCGGACGCAAAATTCGGACAATCTTCTTACTCACGCATTTTGCAGGAAGCAAGCACTCCATTTACTACGTGTTCCACGGAAGGCAATTTATGTGTCGCCAGTTTTACTCTTGGTTCTTAGAGGTTTTTACCCCAGTCTTGGGTGGAATGGGCCAATTTGCAGGGTCACATAGTCTTCACATTCTGCTCTCATTTAAAGCACTGGAGTTGGCTTTTTTTTTCTCATTTCTGTATAACAGGTAAAATCCCTGCTTGAACACAGGTGACTACAATCAACATATCTATTGTGTAGTAGAAGCACGTGCCTGCCACCATTAGCAATTCTCTTAAAACAGACATTTTTTTCAGATGGGCCATAATATGTTGAGTATTTGAAGACCCTCGGGGTCAGCTCATGCTCATGCACTGTTTTCTGCAATATTCCAGCTAGGTTTTTTCACCTGTGAGCTTGTTTGACATGATGACTTTTTTTCTATAATTTTTTTGCAGGGCTAGTCTTTGTTCTCCCTGCGCCATAGTACGTCTATCAAACTATTTAACGTCCGTAAGACGAGAAGTTGCAGAGTAAGATATTTCGGAAACCTTTACATCTCATAAACCACACCTCTGTAGGAATTTACAGGACCCGATGGCTATGTGTGTTCTGGGAGGTCAGCGGGACCACCTTCAACTTCAGCAAGACCACCCTCTAATACCAGCGGGACTCCTGCTTGCAGTCCAAGGAGAGGGGGCTCCGGGTAGCCAGACCCAGAAAGTTCCCATGTATGCTTGGCCCCCCCTGCAAGACGGATACCAGGGAGAGAGCGGCTCTTCTGCCTACCACCAAAAACAGCATTTCTAGTGTCAAACTACATGAGGGACTCAATTTAAAAATCCACACGTGCAAAAAAACAACTTAAAAAACTAGTGCTCATTGAACATGTGATTCCAGGCGCCCGTCTCCTGCGCGGACAAAAGCTTGGGGGCCGCCAAATGCATTCATGCCAAATAAAGTGACATCTCACTGTAATACATATGACGACTGGAGTGTCCCTTTAACATGTAACAATATACCTTTTTGTTTTTAGGTTTATTTTATTATTTGTTTTGTATCCATTTGCAATTTTGATTTGCAACATTGTTGATAGCTATTTGTCTAATTAAGTTCCACATTTACAGAAGTAGTTGATTTTCATAATTTAATTCATATACATATTATCTTATACACATTCCATACTGTTTCAAAGGAGGGGAAACATTAGAACAAGAGGTTATAAACTAAAATCTAGAAAGTCAGATTAATGTAAGGGAGTTTTACTTTACTGAGCGTGCGGTAGATAAATGGAATAGCCTCCCAGCAGAAGTGGTAGAGGGTAATACAGCGAGGGAATTTAAACATGCATGGGATAAGGTCTTTGCATCAGGAAAACCAGGCAGACTAGATGGCCTGGATGGGTCGTATCTACTTAATTTCATGTTTGTATGGTCCAAAAAAAGCGGGGCTTGGAATTTTTACGTTCAAAGAGGAGCTGCACTTTGCTGTGCCAGGCATTGGTGACATGTTGGCCCCTGTGGCATAGGAGGAGCCTCATCAGAAGTCTCTCCAAGCTTTGGTACACAGTGATAGTGGCACTGCCACTAAAGAGTCCTGATTATAGATCCAGGGCTGCAGGGGTTAAACACGGTAGACATGGCGTCTGAAGACCAGTGCCTGCCCAACCCAAAACTGCAGGGTGACTGGAACATTTCTAACAAAGGTCACTATGTAATCAATATCTGTCAGAGGAAACTGATTATACTTTAATGACAGCAAGTAGAAAGAAAATATATCGCCTGTTATCTAAACGTGATTATCAAACTTACAGGCTTCCATGTAAAAACTTTACAAAAAACTTTCACGCATGCTGGCATTCAACAGGTTAAGCGACCAATAAAACCTGACGGGAAGGTCCATGCTCCACCAAAGTGACACGCATCATGCACTCAGCAACGTGTCATACTCATTACCATGTTATCAAACATGTGAGTGGAGACACAGGTCATATGAGCTCATCTTATTACATAAAGGCAACCGAATGCATTACAATAAAGCTATAAATCTTCATTTACATAATAAACCGATAATGGTTATTCTTCACTGATCTCCATTCTTCAGAATGTATTATGTATTATAAATGAGACTCACTTTACCGGTGTCAATCAGGCAACATTCCACATGCAGATCATTCCACATTCATACACTTTCACATTCATACACCTCCATGGCCAGTCTCAGCATTGAGCATTCCAGACTGCAGCCTGCGGCGCCTAAATCATGGGGGCACAGAGCTGTGGCATGTTCTTCCTAGATAAACAGGTCTGAAGTGGTTACAGCCATCGGGCCGCTTTACTAGGTACTGATTGCCCTCTTGGGACCAATATCACAGTGCCCCTCTTTCCTCCCCAATGCCCCTCTTTCCTCCCCTGATGGCCCTTTTTTCTAGGAGCTCAGAATGTTTTGCTAGTATGAGTTATTCTTGACTGGGGTGTCATTTGGTATGGGGACACATGGGAATTCTCAGGGTTTTTGCCCCAATCTCATGGTGAAGGGGCAGATTTTCAGGGTCACACAGTCTTTAGCTGCCTCCTTCACCGCTGTGATCATATATAAAACTCACAATTGGTGCTTTTGCTACCAGTATGTTATGGATGATATCCCTGCTTGAATGCAGGTGACTCAATTAAGTGTATCTTTAAATAACGACAACTGAAGGTTTCCATGAGGGCCAGTATTAGAGCCATTTGGCCAGTCACTACAATGAACCTTCATGATGGTCTTCACGATGGTTTACATTTTAAGAGTCACAGGGTATGCACTCCCAATGTGTTCCTTCCTTGGGGTTCATGACTGAATAACATGGTCCTTGACGGCAGATAAAACCATTCGGCGATCCTACTCTGGAACATTTCAGTTACTAAGCAGGTGTCCCAATAAATGTGCTAGAAGCCCCAGATGGGGTATTTTTTTCATCTGAGGATTCCTGAGCCTGTATAATGAGAATTACGAATGCCCCTGAGGCACACGGAAGCGACATGCCTTATGTGACCACGAAAACCTGACATGGGCTGCTAAGGACTTACGTAATCACTTATCGCACCTGAACAAAGATTCTGTTATATCACTTATTTTTTTATTGCACCTCGCGTTTATTCACTCCATAACAAAATCGCACAGAGGAGGGCACCAGATTCGCACATGCGCAGTATGTTCAAGACACTTTCTAAGATCCGAAACAGGACATGTAGAGGGGGCATTTTGTGTTGACTATTCCAGCTGTGTCTGGAAAGGAAGGCGCTGTTAAGTGTTAATTGCCCTTTTGGTGATGTTTCGGATGCATCATTTAGGAGTTCTATGTACCCGATCTACCCGGAGCCCTCCCTTGCGGGATGCGAGCAGGAGGTTCTGCTGGACCCACAGTTCTTAAACGGGGAAATAGGGAGTGGGGCGCTGCTCCCGCTGCCCAGAGTTTTCCGGTGGTAACCCGGAGTCCCCAGGAGTAACCCAGCGAGTTCCCACTTCTTGTTCACCCGTTGTACCACATTGCGTAATATGATGGCACTATATAAATAATATGTACAGTATATGTACAGCCTGTTTTACTGTGTTTTGTACAGCTGTATTGGTAATATCACACAACTAATGTTTATTATATAATTTAATATTATTATTATTATTTATTGTTGCAACAAAAAGATATGACAACATAAACACAATATCCTGCCTTTTCAAAGGGTAGTTATTGTCGGTGCGTCTCTAATCTGATTTAAGGCACTAGCGGGTCCTAGATAAAAGTTACAGGCCACCGCTCTCTGATATATATATATAGTGTTATCCTTCCTATGGTCCCGCTAACAACTGTACATTATATACATCCGTATCCATCCAAGCCCCGCCCCTAAGCACGGACAACCTGCCAGTTATCACGCAAGCACTGTTGTAATTGGCTCCGCTGTGAGAATATGTCAACCGAGTAACCTCCTCAATGAGTGGCTGTTTACCGTATGGTTGGCAGGAACCAATTCCTGATTGGGTAGAGCGGAGAAGCCTCGCTGGCTTCCGATTGGTTCCGTCCGTCCACACCTGCGCGACCATTGGCTGTCTGCCTGTTCTGATTGGCTGACGCATTCTCCCCTCTTCATACCGGGATTTTGGAGTCGTAACAGCAGCCAACATGAGCTCCGTTACCATCATGTCGGCCCCGGTCGTATCTGTCCGGATCAGCAGTAGCCTTAACACCTTCACTGCCGAAAAGAGGTTGGACCGGGGCCTCACTCTGGCCGAGCTTAAGGTTGGGAGCTATAAAGGTGGAGGCCTCTGGGGCCCGTGTGACAAGGAGTGACCGAGGCCTTCATTTTTTTTTGTGGAAAATATTATTTAATGCGCCACGGGAGAGTTGGAGCGCCCGGGGAGGATTAACCAGTGTCATAGTACTGTGTGTAGTAATTACCCTCACTCTGGCAATAACGGGTTAATGTGACAGTGGGAAGGGGTGGCTGGGGCAGAGCTCTGGGGTGTGAATGGACTATATAGAAAGGGTAGGGAGGGGCGGCATGCGGGATTGGTGTATTTAAGGGGGTGCGGTGAAGGGGTGGGGGCTTTTTATGGTAATAGACACCGTGGCACCCCAGCTAATGTGGACTACAACTCCCTTAATGCTTATCCAGCCATGTAACTTGACATAACTAAATTGCCTGTGACACTTCCTGATATTATCTACATTATACACCGTAGCGCTTCTTACAGTCCATACATTCCAAGGGTCTGACTAAACTAGAACAGACCAACTAAGACTAATCAAACATGCTGTATGTACCGGTAACAAAAAAGCCTAGGTAAAGACGACCGTCCTCACAAGCTTACAATTAATCCACTAATAGTTACTTGCAAAGATTCTATTTCAGTGACTCCGTGAGGGCGACGTAATCCAAATAACTGTTCATATTAAAAGAATGACTTGTCAGGACATGGAGATTTACTGAATTCTCACCCGTATTCAAGCAGGGATCTGCTGGGTTCTGCTCCCAGCATGTAACGAGGTGTGTGTGTGGGGGGGTAGTGTATGTGATTATGTATTCACTGTCTGTCTGTGTGTATGTGTATAGTGCTAGAGTCAGTGTATGTGTACTGTAGTGTCAGAGTCAATGTGTTTGTGTGTCTATGTGTAGTGATGGAGTCAGTCCGTGAGTGTATACTGTAGTATCAGTGTGTGTGTGCAGTGCCATGTATGTATTGTAGTGTCAGATTCAGAGTGTGGTGCTAGCGTTACAGTATGGCATTATCATGAGTGTCAGTATATAGTGTTAGTGTGTATTAGCAAGTGGGTACATGAGCGTATAATGTTAGTGTGTTTGTGAACGTAAGATGTTGGCGTGTGCCCGTTACTGTATGGTGTTAGAGTATGTACATGTATGTTAGTGTACGGCCTGGAAAACAAAAACACGATTAAGGAAGAAAAAAAAAAAGCTGGCTCCTAACTTTTTTTGGCTGGCTCCTAGATCCAAACCAAATTGGTCGACCCCTGGGTTAAATACATTAAACATCAAAACACACCCATGAAAGCAAACCTGTCAATTATTTTTATTTTAATAAAACACCATCATTCCAGGGAGTGCCACTTTGCAGTGTATTAATAACCCTAACCGCCCAACCCTATATAATATAATCATATTAAACCCGGACAGCCCGGTGTTGCCTGAAGTGATAGCCGGACCCAAACCTCCTACTCTTGTTTAGAATTTGTGGCCCTTTCTTTGTGTTGAAGGGGAAACAGCCGCTGTGCAACCGCCCGGCTCAGCCACTAATTTATGTGTTCTTGGTTTTACTCTTTCATTGACCCCTAAATCACTTTCTAAGCCCCTCAGTATTTTGGTGGTGATGAACTTAATGACATTTTATGGATAACTAGACATGCAGACCTGTGGAGCTCGTTGACACCGTATGAGAACGTGTTTATTCTAACCGTGAAACCGATCTATGAAAATAAATCAACCTGACAGTTGGAACTAATTAATTTCTGTCCCAACATCATCTAATGTTTTTCCTATTGGCCGAATGTAACCATGCCAGTATAATCTCATGAGATCATCCCCAGGCTAACCGGCTTCCAAACGCAATATCAAGATTGTGGCGTGATATTTGGCTGTATTACATACGCTCTGCTATTTTGTAACCACTATGCAACCGTTTCATTTGTAACACGGTCTAGTTATTGTGTTTTTTCCTGTTCTTGTAGCTGACGTATCCCCCTCCCCTACACATTCTGGACAGGCTGGTACCTATCTCCCTGCACTGGTTCTTTTGGGATAGAACAAAATGTTGAGACCACAAAAAGAAAAAGCAAACCTTGCCACCACCCCTGGTCTCTGCTGCTGTAGCGTAATAGCAGAAAACAAAAGCCCTGCTTGTGGGTCTACAGAGACGGACGTCATTAGCATTCAGCTAAGTGTGGTGTTTGAGCTGGGAAAGTCACCCAAAATATCACATGACTGACAACAATGGCTGCCTCCAGGTCTGCAGATAAAGGGAGTTTATGGAGACAAAAATTAGAGAACACCAGGTTTTTGTCAGGACCGACCTACATTACTGTATACATTGCTGGGGTTACGCTCAAGGAGAAAACTTTTTTTTTTCCTTGGGTATTCCCCTTTAAAGACTGTATATTTTTGCACATTTCAGCATTTTTTTTCTAAACGACTTATTGACTATGCGGTGCTACGGAATTTGATGGCGCTATATAAAACAATAAGTAGTAATAATAATAATAATTTCCTTTTACGTTGCAGTGTAAGCTGGAGCTAGTGGTGGGATCCCCGGCGTCATGTATGGACCTCCAGCTGTACAGTGCAGACAATATATTCCTTCAGAACCTGGACCAGGATGATGCGTTGCTTGGGTCCTACCCTGTGGACGATGGCTGCAGGATCCACGTTAGTAAAACCCAAACTGATTCCTCATCTCTTATGTTTTCCAATTACTGTTTTTTTTTACTAGATACAAAAATACCCACATTCTCTGATTCACCAAAACATCCCACTCTAAAGTTCTGATTCAGAATAAGCCCAGGATACATTAAATATGATTTCATTCATTGGAAGTTTTGGCACAACGTGTGCTCATCAAACCACAGAAATATGTTTAAATGTTCCTCTTGTAAAATAGCCTCAAGCGTAACTTTGTAGAAGTGCTGACAGCACATGTAGCCTAAAGCCCCCCCCCCCCAAGCCTATACATATTTTTCTCCATTAATCCTGCTGGGACAGTCATGTGTGGTGCACTCATCAGCAATACCTACCACTTAAATAGCTTGCCCCCCCACAAACCATTGTATTGGTTGCTAAACCCCCCCCCCCCCCCCCGATTTCATGTTTGTAACTTTCCTACTTTACACTTTTTTTGCTGCTACTAACCATTATAATTTCAGGAGATTCAGTTGAAATTAAGATCAGATAGAGAACTAATTGGGGGGGGGGGGGGTGTAAAATATTTTAAGATATCAACATGTGATTTTTTTTAAGCCCCAGAAACACAAAATTGATGTATGTGCTTCCCCTTGGTGGGGGAAAAAGGGCAACTTCCACGGGGGTGCATAATGTATTTCAACTGAAAGTTCTGCATTTCCCTCCATGGCTCAGTAGGTTGGAAAATTAATCTAATCGTTAAATTAACTATGAGCCCTACAAGAACTGAAATCCTTACAGTATCCTTACCACATGCCGGCTACTGACCATCCTCAAATACATCTATACATCTATTTTTTAGTAATAAGTCTAATGTTAGCCATTAATCTCCAATGTTACCGCATACTGCTGGTTGTGGAATCTTACTATAACCCAGCCTTCTCTTACAAAGTGCCCAAAACACGAACAAAAACCCCACCAAATCCCAATTTCACTAAGAATTAGGACGCCCTCTGTGACCTCTATCTGTGCTTCGTTCATAGATTTCCTATAGGTGTGAAATAGGCTTCGGGAACGTCACCGTCCTTAAAATTAATGTAAAAAATACTTTTTTTTAATGCTTTCACCTATAACCATCTGTGAATTTACCTCCCGCTATATGGCCTGTTTATATAATCTATTTTCTTGGCACCCCGGGGCTCATGGAAAGGCAACCTTTGTCCTTCTGACCGATGGAATTAAAGTCGTGTAATCCCATCTGACAACTAACATCAACTGCAGAAGAAAAGCTCTTAGCAGTTGTGTTCGTCTGTACTGTGCTTTTCACCAAAGCACCCCAGTTCTGCCGCATCACGTCCTTCTCTGTGTTCTTTCCATATATTATAAATCTGTCTTTATGATCTGTCTTTTTTTTTTTGTTTTACTCCCAAACTCTGCAGCTCTGTACGATATACCGGTGAAATTACAAACGACCATTAATGTTTATCTGCAGGTGATAGATAAGAGTGGCGCGAGGATTGGGGAGTTCGAGGACCTCTCCAGGGTGGAAAAATTTGAGATTTCAAAGGAAGCCTATGAGAAAAGAACAGGTGCATCCCTTAGTACCATCCCACCCTCCGCTGCCATCATTGAACATCCGACCCGGCAATCCATTATATTTCACGATTACCAGGGCAGCCGCAAAGAGACTCCCTGCATCTATCTAGAGTTCAGTAGGGGCTTAAATTAGTCGTCTGACTACCACAACATGTGGGAAATATTTGTAGGGATAGAGTCTAAGAGTACATTCGTTCTAATTTCATGTTCATATTAAGGAAACGGCTCTACAGAATTAACCCCTTCATGACAAAGCCCGTACATGTACGGGCTCACAATTGTTTTTAATAGGTTTAAGGACAACCCATTGTCCTTAAGGGGTTAAGACTTTTTTTTTTTCTAGATCTGTTTGTTTTTCCCCTTTAAACATTTCATTTAATTTTTTGTTAGCTTTTATATATTATGTGCATATAATAATTCACTTTAACTATTCTTCCTCGTTTGCAGCTCTGACATTGACTTGCCTTATAGAATAGAAATGCCATAGTGTCCTGATGCTGCGCAGAGCAACTTTCAGAAGACTTAATCTAAAAAATATATAACCTACAATAGCTGAGCTTACCCCACACGGTTGCCTTTGTTAGACATCATAAACCTAAAAAATCTAATTTTTGTTAAATATATTGCCCTTACATCCTTTATTGTTAAGATGGCAAGTTAGGAATTGCGTGCTATGCTATCGCCCGCCGGAAATCGCCTAAATGTCTTCTTTCCCTCTATCGCCCACAGACTCCGTACGCTCCTTTCTAAAGAAGAACAAGCTGGGGAAGTTCAACGCCGAAGAGGCAGCTCAGGCCAAAGCAGAAAACGAACGCAAGCTGGAGGAAGAGAGGGTGGCAGCCGAATCCATTACGTCAGGGGCGCGGTGCGAGGTGCGGGTGCCCGGCCAGCCGACTAAAAGGGGGACTGTCATGTATGTGGGTAAGTTTGTGTGAGCTTGAATAGGAGTTTGTGGGTTTTCTTTTACCTGGGATCTCGTCCCTGAACCGTATGATGACGACGTACATATTTTATATTGTACAGTATATCATGTTTTTTTTCTCCCGTTTAGGTTTAGCAGACTTTAAACCAGGATACTGGGTTGGTGTAAAATATGATGAACCTCTTGGAAAAAATGATGGAAGGTGAGTTTAACCTTCTGGGATTTTTTAATTATAAATATAAATATAAATATATATATATATATATATATATATATATATATATATATAGCCAGGTTTATGAACCCGATTGTTGACATAAAGGACCTATTAATTAATTTAATTGTGTTATTATATATATTATATTATAATTGTCGGTTGTGCTGAATAACTCGGGGATAACTGGTAACCTCACAACCCACTACGATCATGCTGTATGTGTGTTTTCTCTTTCCAGTGTTGAGGGTAAATCCTACTTCACATGTTTGCCAAAATATGGTGCGTTTGTCAAACCTCAGCACGTGTCGGTCGGAGACTACCCGGAGGAAGATTACGGCTTGGAGGATGAGATGTGATGTCCCCGCGCTGCATCGACCGCATCAGTGCCTCCCATAACTTCCGTGTCTTTAATATCTGAGCTTTCTCTCCCCAGCCAGCCATGTTTCATACGCTCCTGCATATTAGTACAGTGATAATGGTAGATCCATGTGTAGGGGGAGAGATCATTCATGTTTCACTTGCTTACAGTATCCATAAGACAGCAGTATCCACAAGTTTGGTCATAAGTAAATATGATTTCACATCAGCTGTTTATCTGTTAAAAGCATTGAGCGATGATGTTTTACACTCTCTGTTTATGCAAAATAAACAGAATTCTGAAGGTTAGTTGCACTTATCTAGCATCGGTGGTCATCCACGTCCTACTTCGTGTACACTCCACATTATCTGGGATGGGAGCATCTGGTATGGAACATGACTCCCATAGTGCTCAGCCAGATTGTCCATCCCTCTTAATCGTCTTTGAAATAAAATACTATAATATAATTATATTTATATAGTTATAATTATAACCCAGGAGAATCTCTGGGTCTTGAGGTGGATTTTGCAGTACATGCTACATAAGCCTTGAACGTAAGACCTACTTTTTCATAAAATCATCAATTATAAGACTAATGAACGTTTCCCCCCAAATGTAGCCGATAATTGGGCAGGACAGGCAATGCAGTATGTATGTTATATATTCATCATGACTTTTTTTTTTTGTTTGAATTTGTGGGCCTTAGTGAACTATGCATTAATATCAGAGTAATGCTCTGTTTTCACTGGTAAATGCAGATGTTACTGCAAAGGCGCGCAGCTTCTAATGTATTTAAAACCATTAATAAAAGTTATTGTTTCTCAACGTATTTTGTAAACCGTTCTCGGCCTGTTCGCTTCTTTAAATATATACTCGTTAAGAGTAAGCTCCCGTGAACAACTTTACATGGCTCACCCGTTGATACGTATATTTCGGTTGACCATTCCTGCAAACGATATTAATATCAGACATTTGCCCTAAACTCCCGATAGCTAGGTTTTTAATTTATTTTTTAACGATTTTACAATGTTTTAATTTGTTTCCTATGAAATAGCATTTATCCCTCCAACAAGATAAGTGTGGGTACCTAGCGGGCTCGGCAGATATAATTTTGTGTATAGGCAGCTAGGTGAAGTTATTTGTAAGACTAGTCGTAGGCGCCAATGGGGTGCCCATGGGTCATGGCAACTGCAGTTGCCCGCAGCCTCTAAGGGATTGGTTTAGAGGCATCATTAAAGTCTACCTTGTCTAGAATTTATCCCTGGCACGTCTTCTGGGTGTTATCAAGGCTGCATTGGCTGATAAGCTTGGTGAAGTTGCCGTCATGTTTCATGTTTTATGTGAGCTGAATAAAGACACACTGCAGGAACCATGCGCAGAGTCTGTCATCCTTATGCGTTGGCTCACATGAAACCCACGTCTTGATGTGCAATGCTGATGAGCTTTCACAATAGCCACACCTTGAGAACAAAAATAATTCATTTAGCCCATTTAAACTGTCCTTCCGTGTTACGAAAGTATATAATCGGGCGCATTGCTGGGATGGATTGGATTAAATGGGTTTTTTATATATAGCATGGCAGATGAGGAAGACTAAAGTTATTATTGATGAAAAGCCAGATGGTTCGCTGTTGCCTCACCCCCGGGGGATTTTAATATCTGCTTTGAAACCTAATATGGCTTAAATCCATGATCCATCTAGACCTTCGTTGTCAAAGGAGGAAAGAAATGGATGGTTAGCAATTCAACGACCCGCAAAAAAGGCTACATAGGGATCATCTGAGAATTTCAGTGGGAATTAACAGTTTTAGCATGTTTTAATTTGATACTTTAGTATTTTTTCCCCAGAAAGTAGATCTCAAGATTTGTAGAACAGTCAAGACTTCTTTGATGCATTATTAAAAGGTAAAAAAACAAAAACACTGCACATGCGCAGAGGAATCTAAAGACACTTTTACACAGACTAATTAACCCTTTGTCAGACAATTTTTAATATGTGACAGCATTGCGCTGTGATAGAGATTAGCGTAGTGTATGTAATCAGGGCCTGGCATCTTAAGGAAGGCGACCAACATAAATCCTTTCATTGGTATCGATTTTAGATGGCTCGTGAAATCAAGCCCTTTATCTCGTCCTCTTGGCACAAGCTAATAATGTTTAAGGGATGAACTTTTTATTACGGTAATAAAAAAAAAAAAAAATGGTGATGGAACGGCTGCTTCTCAACTGTTCATCAACCATCCCCTTAATGACTTAAAGGAGCCACTTTACCCAACTGCCATTGCAGACTGAACTGCTGAAAAGGGAATCAGACTTCATCGCTTCTCTATGTTAAGTAACTGTGAAGACCGTCTGGTAAAAGGTTTAGAGAAGCTCTGTCTCCAACCAATTATGAAAAGTATGTTCGTATGCGGACACAATACTTATGAACATAAGTTGTTTAAGGAAAAAGATTCCGTAAATCACTTAATTTAAGAGCGATCTGTCCCCCGTCCCACATCTTCTGAAATGTACAGGTTAAAAAGATACAGCTTTTGGCCCCTTACTGGTGCTGAAATGCTGATTGTTACAAGGAGCAAGCAGAAATTCACAGTGACATACTGCCACCTTCTGGCCATACTTGGAATTGGCTGTCTTTACATTGCTAGCTTCAACATGTCTTGGAATTGTATTTTCTTTCAGCATTTAATATAGTAGTTATATATCTAAAGATTAGTTTTTTACATTAAAGGTGAAGTGCAGAATTGAAGAAAATCGCGTTCCAAAGAACATTATTTGATGACCTGGGGGTTCTAGTTGTAGGCAGCCATGTGATCTTTGGGTGAAATTCACTAGTATTCAAACACCGGTTGTTACCGTTAACAAATGGAATTCCCATAGACCTTCAATGCTTAGGATTTCTGGGTATCTGAGACTGAAGCATGGAGCCGGTCTATGTAGCATTCTTTAAAACCCATCCGCGGAGCTTTCCACTCGCTCAGCGAGACAGGACAGAGCTTTATTTGGCCTGTGCTAACTTTCTGACTGGTTCTACCATATCTAGTCATCCATATTTATAGACCAGATTTAAGGTCTCTTCACGAAATCTGTTCCTTCTCTTTTTCACATGACTTCTTGCTTGATGCGTCCACCTGGTCACTTGAATCTGTGAACTAAAACATAGACATAACTCCCAAGTGTCCAGTTTTAAATGGGACTGTCCCTATTTTCGGGGACTGTCCCATTGAGCTGGCCCACTGCTTTCGTGAGCAATGAGGATCATGGGTGGGTTGCAGAGATCCTCTGATCTCCCCTGGCTGGCCCAAGGAGCTAACAAATTGACCGAAGTTTGTTCTTTTGCTCATTCCGAGCTCCCACGTGGCCACCTTGTGATATTTTGTAGCAGAGCCACAATACCATGTCTTCTAGCGACGTTCTGGTTTAATACACAGAGAAATGGCTGAACAGGTGTATTCCTGCAAGGGCCCCGCTTTGGCCCCCGCCAATAAAGATGTCCCACTTTGGACACCCGAAATGTTGGAGCATCTGCATAAATCCATCAGTGAATAGACTGTCCCATGCAGGTTTAAAGGTGCTGTTCCACTTAGATATAGCATTAATTCTGCTCTCTAGTTTTTGGTTAAATAATTCTTAGCAGATCTGTCCTGTTATTCTTTCTTCTAAAGGTTTAATTACAGTAACCAACACTGACATTTGAAGAAACATTTTCGGTTTTTATGGCATTGATCAATCAGTATCTTTTTGCATCACGTGCCACTGAAAATATTATGAATATGAGCAGGTGGAACACATTTAAATTTCATCTACCACCTCTGCTGAAAGGCTGTTCTATGCATTTCCTTTCACATACCTACTAGACTATGGTTTAGCGATCTTTTAAGGGATTGCAGGTATTTACTTAATAAAACACATATGTGACCATAAAAATACTTACAGTTTGACGATTCTGGGTAAATAATTTACCGAAGCAAAGCTGAGGCTACACAAAGCTGTTTGTAATGGTGCATTGGGCGAGATTTCCTGACCCCCGAACTCCCTACTGGGACAAAACTGTATAACTGCGTACGATTTACCTCCCAAATGTTTGTTCTACGCACCGAGCCAAATACAAAGTCAGGAAGCCCTGCAGGGGTCTTTCCACGGCCCTCAAAGTACCCTGACCTAGTCTTTTACATGGGGCTGTTTAAATTTATAGTGTATTCCGTACTACATACACTTCATATAATGTAATATTTTAAACAATAAATAAATGTTTCTCAGATATAAGTGAATAGGACATAATTAGACGACAGACCCCCAACATCTCTGACATCTCCAGCAGATTCCGTAGCACTATTACAGTAAGAGGATAACACAAGTTTGATATGAGCTTTTATGTTTTTATTACTAATATTAGATTGAAAATAAGTGTTCTCCTTATCATGTTGCATGTGGGAAGCAATAGAAAGACTCAGTCTTAATCACACAGCCAGACACTGACCAATGAAAGTCTATGGTGGAATAGACCTCATTAGCGTTGCCATAAAGCATCAGGTCAGTGTGATGTTTCAGCAGGGAAAGTCACCCGAAATGTCACGTGACTGACAGCAATGGCCGCCTCCAGGTCTGAAGATAAAAGAGGGGTTTAAATGAAATCAAATAATAATAAAAAGGTAAAGACCCCTGCTGTGTGAAGCCCACCTGAGTTAAGAACTGAAAAGACCAAATGGATGGAAGTCAGATTTAGAACGTACTGAATATCCAATCCCACGAGGGCTCAGGATTTGGAGATGAATGACCCCCCCCCCCAATGACCAATGTTTAACTTAGATATTTTCCTTAAATCCCCCCAAATTGTAACTCTTAGCAGATGGTCCTAGAGGTCCAGTTGGGTGAAAGTCTTCATCGGTTCTGTCATTTTAACCTGTAACTCCCTGGATTTATAAACCCCTTAATACGAAGCATGATTTCCCTTTGTACTTCAATGTAACATTTATCTTTCCGTGCATAAACATTAGGTCACTAAAACCGATACAGTATATCCTGTAATTCTTAAACAAAGTCCATGTTTGTTTGTGATAAGAAATAAAACTAAACTGAAACCCTAACTGAATGAAAAAGGTCCTTTATTAAAGGTGATTTTCAGTCGTGAATGTAACAATAGACAGAAAACACCTGAAAATAGCCCAAAATTTCAATTAAAATGCAACTACGGGATTCGGATGCCTAAGCTGTGTTTAACAGACACTCAGAATATTCCGATGATTGTCTTAACGGTATTTCATGCAAATGTAAAGATAAAAAGAAAAGAAGGGGTTAACATTTTCCAGACCCAGCTGAGACAATGGGGTTTATTCACTAAATGGAGCGTTGTCAGTATTTATTATAAAGAGCCAACGCACAGGTTTTTTTTGATAATAGCCCCTTATAATGTGTAAATCAATATATAAGGAGACTTAGTTATCGCACTGATTTAACTATACATTATACAGGGCCAGCCAAGCTCTTCCTGCAGCAGAGTTCTTACTTTTTTCCTTTTTTAACTCTTCTGAGTTGGTCGCTCTCTGGCCAGACACCCTCTGTCGTCATGCCTCATTCCCCCGTTCGTCCCGTACGCAGAAGCGGTCACGTGATGCTAGAATATAACAAGGTTATATTATTCTACGCACCCTCTGGAGACCTGGACTGGCCATTTGGCACACTGAGCAAACACCTGGTGGGCCGCGGGCTAACAATGCCACACACTCAGCAGATTTGGTGCAGGCAGGGGCCGAATATGCCCAGCCACAGGCTACGTGAACATAAAAATGTACATCTATCTGTCGACTGCACTTAAGGCATCATGGGGCCGCTGGCCTTAAAGTGCCAGTCCGTCCCTGGCCCTCATTTCAGCTCTTGTAGTCCCTGTCCCTATGATCATCAGACAGGAGGGGGTGGTAGTTCAACAGCTGGAGTGTCAGTTTGCTTATTCCTCCTTATAAAGTGGTTGAGAGTAATGGGAGTTTCACATAAAAAAATAAATATATATTATTACAACCTCTCTTGTTGTCTTTGGCATGCGCAGTTCCAGTTGATTTTTTTCACAAAGGGCGCCTGGACAAATCAACACCAATCAGAAAGTTAACAATAGGGCAACGATAAGTTCAAGGGTAGGAATAATCACGCAGATCCGGAGAACAAGATGTCGAGATACATACCTATACACGTCCATACATACATACATACATACATACGTGCACATAGTGCCTTGGGCTATTACTCAACCATCACTTGCCCCCTTATTACACTATTTGTCTGCAAGGTTAAAGTCCAGGCCGGGCCCATATTGACTTAACGTTGTTCTGTGCGTCCCTTATCCATTCTATCATAAGCCCATTAGCAAACGGGTGGAGAAGCAATTCCTGTTTCTGCGAAACGGAGACGTGGGACAAATAGGAACCGGTGAGTACACAAATGTATAACTTTGGGAATGTATATAGGGTTTCCTGAATATTAGTGCTTTTAGAATCTATTCATTTGAATTAAATATGAGGAGCGAATGTATGTGGGGTATTACGGCTTGGTGAAGAACTTTGTACACATGCTTGTTAGGGCTGATTTTCCGCAGGATCACCCCGACTTCTGTTTGGGGACAACCAGGCAAAGGTTGCAGTTGAAGGACTTCTGCCACCAGTCTGGACGTCAGTGACCAATCGGGAATTTAAGCTGGAACATTGTCTGATGACATGAATTGTAATGGGGAATTACACTGAGTGAGACCATTGATGAGATGTCTACTGTATGAAGACCTCCTTCCAATAAATGGAAATTATGGGGCTGTTGTTATGAATTATTATGAATGGGGCTGTTGTATGTCTCTATGTCTTCTACTATTATTTTTATAATGGATACAGCCTATTAGTCCAAGAAAAAAATGGACTCTTTTGTTGAGGTTGATTCAGATGGAACAAGAGAGCTCTGAGATCCTGAAAACGCATGCAATTGTACATCTTCCATGTTGGCCCAATAAATGTACAAACTTCAACTAAAGACCCCTAGACTCCTAGATTTAACGCATTTCTATTCATTTTGGTCCATATCAACTATGAGAAATAGATTCTGACACTGAGACTCAATGGGGCTTTAAGAGGCAGTACCTGGGCAGATGTTATCCATATGACAAAAGTGCCCCTAGGTATCTGCCCACAACAGGGAACCCAATCTAGACATTAAAATTAAGATTTTCTTAGATTACATTGGGCTAGATATCACTGCTTGACCACAGCTGCATATAATGTAATTTCTTATAGAGGACACCATCAATTGACCCAAATGAAATAGCTATACTTGAGTGTCACTTGGTTACCCTAATGGCTGTACATGAGCAGGTGTACGTTCCTGAAGGTTGATTTTGATAAATATATTTCTTGAAGAGCTGTTGTTGCCTTTAATGAGTAAAACTGACCATGAGAAATGTCTACATACGACCATGAGTCAAATCTCACCTCCCATGGAGTAAGCCTCCAAATGACATACCTATCCATCAAAGCCGCCATTGGCCAGCATGATGATAATCCATTTAATAATAATAACACCCCATAAACAAATTCTATAATTTGAAGGATGGAAAAGCCCGGGGATTACATGGTAATAAAATCCATAGTGAGACTTAATCTATTAAAATTTGTCATAGCAAATAAAATCATTATAAATGTATAGGCATAAAATGTATATATGGCATTATTTTAATATGTAGGAAATTGCGTATGTTTGTTTAATGCCTAGAACTGTAAAACATATGATTTTGGGAAGGTCACAAATCACGTTTTGCAGAAAAGGGTTTTTTCTTTGTTTTATATTTTTGTAATGACGTGTCATCAAGAAGTAGCCTTTAGAATTTGTCTGCCAAGTACTTTCAGGAGTGGAATTTTGCATCTATTTGTGAGTGAGATAAACAATTCCAGCGAGCGAGACTTCCCTTCACCAGTACATCCTTCCTCTAGTGAGACAGACTCGCTTCTCATTGATGCCTTTATGTAAACTACAACCCAACAGGTAAGAGACCACCAAACGTAGCGGAAAAATTGCACAGAAATAAAAAGTTGGTTTAGACCATTCAGGCTTGGTGTTCCCACAACAGATGGAAGGGTAGCAGCAGAGGTGGATGAATGAATGAATGAATGAATGAATGGGAGGAGAAAAGGAGGAGGGAAAATATTTGGTGCCTCTAGGCATTGCCTTTAAATGACCCAGTGGTGATATCAAGATGTAATTGTCTCCTCAGGTAACAGGATCGCTGCTGGTGGCCTGATGGTGACATGGTGTGTCCAGGTAAGCGCTGCTTCCGACCCTTCCAAGCACATTTACCAAGTCCCCACCCTGATCCCTCTGATAGAGCTTTATGACTGTAGGGTACAGGGCAGGAATGTTACAATATCTCTCTGGGAACTGCACTCCCACCTTTACTTATTTCCTCCTCTCTGTAACATTTGTCCTAGCCGTCTGCCCTCTCTTCTTCTGATTGGCTCAGAATGTTGGAAGCTGTATAGGCCCGCGCAAATACCAAACAGGAATAAGCTTTTTTTTTATTAGCGATGTCACTAAAATATGCTTTCTTTTACTCAATTTCTGTTTCAAAACAATTACAGTTTTTATACGATACAATGTTTTTGTGTATTTGCTGAATCTAACTCTTGTAAATGCAGTAGCTGAAAAATTAATTCAGATGTCCAAGTCAGGACACCTGTGTTGGGTTGTGTGGCTAGAGGCAAGGGTGGACCCGGTCGGACCAAGAAGCCATGTGGTTGGGACCCGAGGCCGTGGTTGGGACCACCTTCCCACCATGCCTGAAGAGCCACCTTGCAGTTGTCAGCTTCAGAGCTTCGCGAGGTGGCTTCTTAAGAGCTGCAATGGAGCATTAACCCTAGGCCAGTCAGGGGAGATCAGAGGACCTTCTCAATTGCCCTTTCATCTCCACTGCCTGAAACAGCATGACAGTGGGACATCTACATGGGACAGTGCCAAAAAGACACTTGGGAGGTATCACCAAACGTCCATCACAGATATTGTAGAGATTTGCTATTGGTGGCAACCAAGTGGAATAAGAAGGAGTCAGCTGCCCTCCCTGTAACCGCTGCATGAACTGCAATGAGGTTTGCTGGGATCTGGAAAGACAAACTGCGTGTAACTAATTCCTCCTCCTAATGCCTAGATAGAATATACAACAGAAAGTGCGGCCTCTGGAGACATTCCTCCCAGCATCCATACAAGCCCAAGCTGGTTCTCCCTTCCACAGGGCAGATACAGACCACAACTTCTGCTGGGAGGCGCTATGTATTCATTAAGGACACGAAAAATGAACATAACAATTCCATGATCCGAAACGAGTATCGAATATCTTTTCCTTAAGCATTAAAAGCTATATGTAATGAAGATTATGTTACAATACGTTTATTCTAATAGCACCCACTGATTCTGTAGCACTATTAAAATAGATATTAAAACAAACACAAAAGCCTGTTTAACCCTAAAAAGCTACACATAGGTCTTTACTAGAATTTGGAATAAACAGAAGCATTGTAAGCCAGAAATATAACATGGAGAAAAAAAAAAAAGATATAAAAAAAATAAATAAAACAAAAACTAGCTCGATCCCTTGAAAGAAGATTTTTCTGCTGCTATGGCAACAAACCCTACCATGTCCATGTATTACACGATAACAAGGATGTGGCACAATTTGAGTTGGTGGAACAATTCCACAATTCGACCACAAGTCATGCTTGCACTCCAAACATGCCTTTCGCGTATTCCCGGATATTGTAGCTTCTTTATCTCCTACAGATTTCGAGACGAAGGATGATGTGTACTGCTTCTCACTGGCCAAAGCGCTCTACTACGTTTCATGCCCAGTGACTGTTGGATTTTATGCACCATGGGGGAGACGGAAAGACATTCTGCTCAACAAGGTGGAAAGTGAGTAACCAAGAATCCTTAATTGCAAAATATTTAAGCAACAGTCCCACTGAAATATATTTCTCACTTGCCCCTGAATTAAAAGTACTAAATCATTTCTTTCAAAGTAATGTATCACGCTTTCAACTGATATAACTTTGTTTTAAGTTGCGAATAACACTCTAAGTGCAAAAAAATATTCCTTATGCTGCAGGCGAGTTGGTTAGGCTGGGGCCATGCAACTGGTCGTCCCACTTCTACTCAAAAATATATGTTTATTTTTCCTTGCAAGATCAGAAAATAACCCAAAGGAAGGGTGAAGGACAATTCTTCACAAGCCTTTGCTTTGTTTTATTACAGCATACCTGTGTGCAGAAACATGGAAGAAGGAGCAGAGTGAAGTCCAGAGAAATGGACAGAGAACAAGAAAGACCACCGGGAAGGACCTTCTCACACTCCTCTTCCTTATGGTTTTCCACCACCCGGTCATCACAGAAAAACAAAAACAAAGGAAAAACATACGTTATGTCTTCATCAGGTTCAGCGCATGGGAATTCGCAGGTAGTGACCAACTCTGGGCAGGACTGGTCACTACCCTGTGTGACGGTATAGAGAGTTGCTTTGGACTCGTACCCATAAGCCTCTACCGAGTGGTAGGTCGGAAAACCAAAATTATTGATGCGCCCCTCCAGCAGGAATGGATCAGCAAAAGAATCTTATGTATCCCTTTGTGGTTGGCTACATTATTGGTGATTATATTGGGAATCGGTGTCGGTGCCTTGATTCTGATTTTCGGTTTTCCAGTTGGAAACATTTCTGGTGACCTCTTATCAGTAGCCGAAGGTGTCGGAGCAACTGTGGTTGGAGTTTCGGCAGCGGGAGCAATTAGAGTGGGTATTTTGATGCTAAAAAATGCAATTATCACCCAAAAAGGCAAAGTGGAACAAAAGATGAATAGGACAGACATGAGCTCTCAACTGGGTTTTATGAGCGATGTCAAGAGGGAAGTTAAGGTGATCACACGTTACATTCAACTAATGGAGGTATTCCAAAGGCAAAAAATCAGAGTGGTCCTGGAGATCACTAACCTCGATAAATGCATGCCAGACAAAGTGATAGGCGTCTTAAATGCTATGAACATTCTACTATCTGACCCCAAAGCTCCATTTATCTCTATCCTGGCTGTGGACCCCAGCATCATTGTAGACTGCGTGGAGAGCTCACAGCAGCTGAAAGGCATGGCTAATAATGGTTATCAGTTCCTAAATCGCATTATTACCCTACCCTTTTCCATCCCTAAAATGGACTGTCACACCAAAATATTCACATTGAGATACATTCTAGAGGGCAAGGAGGAGCTAGCCAGTGAAATGGACGATGGAGACATGGCATTACAAATTGAAGAGACACAAAATGACACAGAACAGCTCTTGCTACGGCATCGGCAACTTAGTAAAAATGAATGTCGGATGAATGATGTTCCCTTGAGGATTATAAGCTCCGAGGATCTAAATCAGTCCAACAGCTCACTGTCAGATAAAGGTCCCAAGACCAAAGCTTTGATTGAAGAAGCCTTCACATATCTATTTGATGACACCATGAAGGAATATATCACAGATAATGTTATCCATATTCGGAGGGCTGTGAATACCATCATCATTACTATCAGGCTGATGGTAAGGAGCGTTCCAAGAAACAAGATAAATCCACAGAAGGTGACGAAGTGGGTTATTCTGGTCACCCAGTGGCCCTGTCGACTCAGTTGGGTCCTGCAATGTATAGAAGATGAACAACAGAGAAGGAGCCTTGAAGGTTTGAAATGCCAGTCTCGCTCATACTCCAATGTTTCATTGTGGGATGTCTTTGAGAGGTCCTTAGAAGAGTTAGATGCTATCAAGGCAAACCTGAAGCACCTCCTGGAGCTAGATGGAGACCCAGAGATCTTCCACCAACTGCTTCAAGATAACTTCACAGTGCAAGATGTCAACTTCTTTCTACCATATACAGTTAATTTGGACTCTTCAATAAAAAGACAGTTGGAGCTTTTGCGAGGCAGTAATAACCTATGGGAGGCCAAGAAGACCAACAGACTGACAATGCTTTCCTTGCTTAACATGAACATAGACGAGGTCTGCAAAGAGGTAATCATGTCTCCTTCAATTTTTCCTCTATTTTTTATTTCTCTAAAAAGGAACAAATTTATACATCAGTTAATTGGGGGGGGGGGGTCTGCTCCAATACACTGTGGTTCTTTTCACCCACGTTTGGCATCACAGCACTAAACATACCTTACTACATACACATCCTACTGTCCTCATACACACCAGCAGTAACCAATGGGTAGCTCTTCATCTGTTGAGAAAATACGTTTCCCATGATGCTTAGTTGACATCCTTGGTGTGCTGGTAGTTGGCGGAACATTACAAGGGCTTCTAGTAGCACAGAGACAACCTACTGTCTATTATAGTGTCTTGTTGTTCTGGTACGTATACTCAATTGTCATATCTTCTCTTGCAGATGAAAAAACTTGGTTTCAAAGAGGAGAACCTTGAAGAGTATCTACAGAAGATAAAATCACACAATCTGAATGGGAGAGCCCTTGTCTACAGTGATAACAATGAGATAAAGGAGGTCTTGGGCATGGGTTTGGGAGACTGGACGCTTTTTAGCGTTTACTTTCTAGGTGTCCTACCTCCTCCCGTAGTAGCCACCGCACCAGCATATAGCAAGCCGGAAGCTCCCAAACTAGGAGCGGGGTCCAAAGAGAACATCCTGAAACAGAGCAGACTTTCACTTTATATTTCAAAAGAGGACCTTCAATAAAGTGTTTGTGTTCGGTGACTTGTGGGACCTCAGCCATGTCCTTGACTACATCTATCTTCTTCATATATAGCTTCTGAGGATGTACACAAGGCTACGTGACTTGGATATTACTTAAGTTCACAACACAAACATAATGCCACAATGTAGCTAATATATTGGTGTATGTATATGATGATTTTATGATTTTTCTCCTCTCTCATCAGTTGAGATGTAATGCAATGCTTCCTGGCTTGTGTATGAGTGAACCCAACATTTTTTACATCATTTCTAGTTATCTCATGTTGCTAATTGACCTGTGATAGAAACAAATCTTGACTTTACTAAGGCTATGTAAGACTCTATAGGCTTCTTCTTTGATAGGATTTGAACAATATTAAAAAAAAAAAACCACAATTGAAAAAATACATGTTACAGTACAAAGATTTCAAACACATAGACAAGTACTCAAATAATGTTTAGATTGTCTTAACCAAGCAATTCAGTGTAATAATTCAAAGGGTTTCTACACGTAGCAAAAAAACCACCAAGAACTTGATTAATGTCATGAAGATCAATGATGTGCAGCCAATTAAAAAAGTCCCATGGAAGAATATTTTTCTTTGAGCATTGAATAAAGTGTTGTATATAGTTATGTAGTTTAGTATCGAACAAAAAGTGGCTTTTATTTAATTTAGTTCCTATAAACTTCCTTTATTTGAAGATCTGTAGGCTCCCATTGCAGGCAGTCATGTGATACAGTAATTGGAGGATATTGCCTATTTAACAAACACACTACGTACAGCAGTGCTAACAAATGAATCAGGGTATGACAGAGCTTAGATAGATAGATAGACAGACAATGAGATAACCCACTGCCTAGAGACGTGTACTTTGCTCACCAGCCCTTGATCAATTAAATTTGGTAAATTAAAGATGTTCATTGTATATACAAGCCATAATAAACTTAGGCCACCAAACATTCCGCCCTGATACAGTTCATGATACCTTATGGATCCACCAGTGACAGAGGGTAATGTGCATTTCTCACTTTTACCAGTCTGTGGTGCTCACGATGTAAAGCCACGAATCCTCATGTCTGGGGAAAAGTTCATTTCACATACAGATAAAGAACAGAAATGTAGACTTGGATGACAGATAATAACCTTTCAAGCAGTGCTGTCTGCTCATTCTTCCTGATGTTAAGACTCATAATACTTAAGTCGCAAGGATTGTTTCAGACGTCGGTCAGCCCTTGATCTTGCCTTAGATTCAGGAGCTATATACCTATCAGGCGTATGTATAAATTCCCTCACTGTATTAACCTCTAACACTAACGCAGGCCGGCTGTTTCACTTATCTATCACCTTCTACAGAGAATCTCTACTCTGTAGATTACAAGAAGGCATGCAATCATTGGACAGACGCAAGCTCTACTCACTCGCTGGTGCATGGAAGCACCTTGACGGGCAATGAAAATAATCATTTTCTTGTTTCTGTAAAATGAATTGAAAGGGATAAAGGAGAGAACAACCACAGAATGGCTTTATTAATGAATATGGCCATGACACCTAACACATAATACACAGTATTTTTTTTTTAAACTAAGAACAATGTTTATTCTCCAACATGTATGCGGTGCCTTGCCAAACTCGGAACTTAAATACGGATATCGGGGAGCAAATTGCAGCTGGTGATTATGTCAATCTTTTCAGAGACTCCTTTTAAATCCTCAAGGGCCAGTCTGATGCTATGGGAAGTGTTTATGATGCCATTCTGGGAGTTGCTTAACTGACTAGTCAACGTCCGAATCTCGTTGGTGGTTGTTTGATAGACGTGTCTGATGCTATTGTTAACATCATGGTACAGACGAGAATTACTCTCTAGAAGTTTTTGCTGCAGTAATGTGCTATAACGACCATGGTGCTGTATGTTGACAAGGGGTTTCTCTTCTATTCCAACTGGAGAATGCTCTGCTTCATTCCTGATGACTACCAATGGAGTCAGGTTCTTTTCCAACACGCTGGATGCAGTCTTCGGTACCTCACCACCATCCGCTTCATCATCGCTCTCGGAAGCTTCTCCCTGCACTTTCACACCACAAGCAATAGAAAATGACCCAGACGGGATGGACGTCACATAAATCTCTTCCTCATCATCCGTCTCAGATGCTTCTCCTTTGACTACAGTTTGGTAACCTTGAGAAGACATCTGTTTTTCCTCATATGGGCAGAAAACAAAGAAATTGTTATATAAAAAACACACACATGGAGACTCGAGTCTAAAAGAACTCATGACATAAAGTTTGCCTTTTATTTGTCATTGGCAAAATCAGGCACTTATGGGGAACTGATACTGCTGGTAAAACCATTATGATGAATGTTAAAAAAGGCTTTATTTAATATCAAAATTCATACAACAATGGAAATCTAAAAAGGTAACATTATATATATATATATATATATATATATATATATATATATATATATATATATACACACACACACACAATATAATGTAATAAAGCTTTTGATCACGTAGAGTTTTTTTGTTATTTTAATAAGAACGAGCCGCTTAAACATTAAGACTCGTTGAGTGAACGTTTTATTACATTATCATTCATTTTTACAACTTTTTGAGATTAATTTTCGCCATTGTTTGAATTTTTAACATTAATTATAATTTGGACGCAGCTTGACCAGGACTATCAATGTTTCAGTAAATAATTACAGCCTTAATAGTTAATTGGTCATTTTTCAGTTATTTATTATTTTATTATGGGAACCGAAACAGCAATTAACTCTTTGTGCGCAAAGGTCGACAGTCAAAAAATTTAGCAACAACCCCATCTATTGCACTCACTTACCTCACTACAAGTCACTGACAAGTCCAGCGGGAACACAAAACAGGAACAAAAACATCTGACCGGAAATTACTTTCTCGAGAACTTCTGACACCGGAAGTGGGGCTAAGTCTCAATGAACTAAGTTTAACACAAATTCCATTAACTATATTGCCACAAGGGCGATTTCTTGAATATACAACAGTCCAGAAAAGCAGATAGGCTCTGTAAATTTAATTTGCGAAACCGGAAGTAGCTGTAACGTTACCAATGCGACGGAAGTGGGGCAACCAGGAAATGGGGTTAGACGAAATGGCCCTGGAGTGACTTCTTGTGGATGAGGAAGAGAAGGATACGTGTATCTGTAAACCCTGGGCAATGTTAATGGCATATATACAGCAAGAAGCAGAAAACAAGAAAGACATTGTGATTTAGAAGAGATTCTTGCCTTTCGGAAAGTCCAGCTCGTATAGCGAAGACCAGTGACATAGTGACCCATGACAAGACTGTAAAGAGGCGGCAGCTCGTACAGCTGGTACATGGTACTACATCCAACATGGCAGATGAGACATTGTTTGCCCTTTTACACATGGAGATAGTTTCTCATGTGCAGAAGAGCGCAGGCCAGGACGAAGAGGTAAGACTCTGGTCTATTAGTCAATCAGTGGTTTTCTTGTTAGTTATGTAGAATCAGTAAAAAGAAAAAATCATACAACTACTGAGGCTGCTGATGTTAGAACCCCAGTCCTCATTTCTACCCCACTAGTGGCAATTACTAAATGATTTAGGACGCTGAAGTGCACCTTTACCTTTTGTACTATCGCATTGTGAAATTACACCCGTCACAATGATCTGAATGCTAAAATACCATTTTATGTTGGTGCTGGGTTTCCAGACCTTTGGTTTCCTAGTTTAATTGCTGATTCTTTTATACCATTTTAGTTTACAAATCTACTGATGATCTCTTTTGCATTACATTGTATATTTATGTAAATAGATATATGTGCGGTAACAATGTATTAGAAATGTATGGTGAGTATGAAAAAGGGCTTTTTATGCAGTATGAAACCTACAATATTAATCTGTTTTTCCCTCCAATCCTCTGTAGGATCAGGGAAAACACATACGTGTCCTAGAAGGAATGGGATTTCGTGTGGGTCAAGGGCTTATTGAAAAGTAAGTAGTCTATAAGCGAAGAGGATCAAGCTACTATTCCAACTTATAATAGAGTAGATGTGCATTGCTTGATGTAGAAATATTGGTCGCGGGTTAATTGTTAATTAAACCAACCAATGGTTACAGATCTAAAGCTGTGTATCATATAATGTGTAGTGTGTTTGGGATAAAGACCGACAAATGCACCCCTTTAGCCTGCAGAACCTGTGTTCGTATTCTTGAGCCTTCGTTCTGTATGAAACTGTGGGTGTTCGAGAATCTCTTCCTTTAGAGTGACAACAGAAATTTGGTAGTATGGTTGCCATGGATACCCAGGCATCTGTCATTTTCCTCTCTAGCTTTTTTTTTCTTTTCTCTCTCCTAAGGTTAACAAAGGACAGCCCGTCATCATTCAAAGATGAACTTGAAGTTGTGAAATTTGTTTGCAAGGAGTTTTGGACGATTGTCTTCAAGAAGCAGATTGATAATCTAAGAACAAACCATCAGGTATTAAATAAACTAAAAAAAGGTAGTTCTATACCTGTCTTCCTTTGCTCTTTTCTCCTATAAATATGGTCCACAAAAGCTTGTTTTTCTTTTACCACCCATTAACCTACTTATTTCAAACTTAATGATCGTCAAGATTTTATCATAAAGCAGTTATTTACAAAATGTGACTTATTTTCTATTGGAAAACATTCAAATACTTGTCGTTAAATAGAAGGCAATATGGCTTTGCATGCATCAGTGGATAATGGGTTAAATCTACTAACGCGCAGCTTTTTAACATTACTTTGTCTGTTTTGCTTTAACTCCCTGATCCTGTATAACTGACACGATTGTGTTTGTTGTTATAGGGGACGTATGTTTTACAGGACAACAGGTTTCTTCTTTTAACACAGATCTCCTGCAGTAAGCAATATTTGGAAGAAGCCCCAAAGGTAATACTTTGCAAACTGCATAGATCAACATGGATCTAACTTCACCACTGCCAGCTCATTCAGTCCCTTTTATCTCCCTCCAGTTCCTAGCATACACCTGTGGACTTATTAAAGGGGCTCTCTCAAACATGGGGGTCAGCTGTACTGTCTCAGCAGAGGTTGTAATAATGCCTGCCTGTAAGTATTGCCTTTAATCTTATTTGTAGCACTTTTCTCAACACCTGCCGTATCAACCTGTGTACGTGTGTATATGTATATATGTATGTGTTAAGTTTATTTTCTCTCTTGCATTGTCTTTATTATTGCTCTTGCTTCTCAGACTTTTGTTTTACATCAGAAACGATCAGCAGCCTGATTGTAGGGCTTTGCATGCAATCACCATGCTTCTGTAGGGCAAGTTCTTCCCCTTTGTGTAGTAGCCAATCCTCCCTGTAAGGGGTGGTGGGGTTTTACAATGATTGTCCTGTAAAATGTAACGTCCCCATGTGGCAACTACTACTATCTACTCTAAAATAGGCTTAGAACAGCAACTGGCATCTGTGGCCTCCTTTTTGTCCAGTGCATCAAGACATTAATTGAATCTCAGAAGGTCCTTGCTGTCACCCAGCCAGCCCACCTTTGTACCTATTTATTGGCAACCACTTTCGGCAGCTTCAAGGAGCTATAAGTTTATGGGGCAGCACCCACTACCAACTTAATTTGACCCCTAGGTGCCACCTGCTGCAGTTACAGGCATGACTTAAATCTGTCAAATTGACTTTTAGGGAAATTAGACTTAGATATCTTATTGTTCACCCAAATACAGGGTAAAGAGTTACTCATTGTGTCTAACAAACTAGAATAAAGTGAAATACATATTTTTTTAAATAAGTATATTTTACATGCCTATGTTATTTACATGTCAATATTTCCTATCCTGCAGGCAAATTTCAAGTTGTCATTTCAAGGACATAACGGAAAAGAAGATTCAAATACATTTTTTATTTTGCCAAGACAAAGGGTTTTAAAAGACAAGAAAAGATCCCTTAGGAATTAAGTAGGCGCACCAGCTATGCAAGGTTCTTTTTATTATGCTGTTTAAACTAGAAAGCCCGACATATGTTTCCAAGATGATGTCCTGCTTTAGTCCATACTTTAGTAATACATTTTAAGATTAGGAGTGATGTTTATTTACTGTCCAAAAATTGGAAGCATTAAGCAGTTAGTGTGTAATGCCTCGTTTCCAAGCCGGTAGGTTAACAGAATAAAATGATTTACTTAACAACAGGTTTTCACTAAAACTTGGCAAATGTTGGACACAACCAACTTGATGCGGGGATACAGCTAAATTCCGATCTGTAATTTGCATCTTGGTTTAACTCACAGCACACGAGTTGAAATGAATTTTTAGGCTAAAGTCGGTACTATAAAATGTTAAAAAGGAAAAGCCACAATGTGACATGTAAAATATGAAGCCTTGAGTCTAAAGGAGCCATTGCTCTTCTGTACATTGTTTAAACTGTGATTAAACGGTTGGCCTATGAAGGCTGGCGCGCTCATGGACCTTTTTGTAAAATGCCTTTCTGTATATTTGCTTTTCTTAATAAAGTATAATGGATGTTTCACGTTTTGAACAGAGCTAGCTGGAACCTAGCGAGATCTTGAATGTTCAAGAGATTCCTGAGATGATAATTACGGCATGATTTATGCAATTATGAAGGCAGAGAAACTTTCTTCCTTCAAGATGTAGCACGTTCTATTACTTTTGGTTTATTTCATATCTTAAAGGACCAAGCCATCCATCATTTCCACTCTAATGCATATACCTTTGTGGTCCCTTTTAATTTCAGTGGTTTCCCCCTTGCAAATGCATCTGGGGATTCTGCAGGATCCCCCTCCCCCATATACACTTGCCCAAAGATAATAAACAATGAATATTATATTCATTGTCCATTAAGTTGCCTGATGTGAAGGCCTAACGTAGCTACCCACTGCCTTGATGCACTAGACACATCTGAGCCCCTACAAAAGAGAAACGAAATAGATATTTGGAATTATGAAGACATTCCCATTGTTTAAAAATAGTTATTGCGTTTATTTTACATACTATACCGAGTTTTTAAATAACTATGCCATGGGGAGGAATTTTTTGTTAGGCACACTAAGCATGTATCTAGGGGTCTATAGACTTTGTGGTAGCCCAGTACTTTAATTCATCATCCCACTCAACTGTATGCATACTACGAGCGCATGTAGTCCATAAAAAATTGGATCCTCTAAGGTGTTCTACATTTCTATTATTTTATGCTCAGGTTTTAATCGAGCCCACTTTACCAAAACCGTTAACGCTAAGAGCCACATCTGTGAATAGCCACCCATCGATATTTTATTGGGACGCTCTAATTTAGAGACTTTGATGACCTGCATTCCTGTGATTCGGATGCTTTAGATGCTCCCAAATATATCCGCCCCTAAGTGTATCTCCTGCCCCTTTGACCTTGCACTACAGCTGCATGTAAGAGGTGCCGTTCCCCGAGCCAGACAAATTGATTTCTAAATCCCTAATTGACTTTTTTTTTTACTGCAAGGACCCCTACGTCACCAAATATGTTCCACAAATGGTTCTAACACCAGCCCTTATGGAAACGTTATCTCATCATTATTTAAAGATACACTTTGTTGAGTCACCTGCGTTCAAGCAGGGATATCAACTGGGAGCAGAAGCACCAATTGTGAGTCGTATTTATGACCACAACAGTGTTCAATAAGAAGTTCCAGATTGTATGACCCTAAGAATCCTCCCCTTTGCCCTGATATTGGGGTAAAAACCCTGAGACACAGGGTCACATCCTGATAGTTTCCAGGTATGGTGGCAACCCTTTGCCATGATAACATAGTAACATAGATGGTCTAAATATGTATGGTAAACACCTACGAATGCACAATTTCAATTCAATAAAGCTAGGTGTAAAAAAAAAAAGCCATATGATGTCATTGCAGTCCCTCCCTTTTTTGTCGCTGAGGTCACCTGATTATCCTCACCCAATCCAAACAAAGAGGCTACATGGGCTGCTTTACGTTCCAAGCACCAGAGATAAAAGCTCCCAATTGAAGTAGATTTAGAAGTGTCTCGTCGTTAGTCTCAGACTTCTGGTGTAAACAGTTTTTAATTAAAAGGTATAATTTGTAAATGCCTCGTCGTACCTGCCCCCCGGCGTCTCTGTAGTAAGTCAGGCATGTCCTTGAAACATTTGTTATGTTTCTAGTGTTTAAAGCTCTAGAGAAAAAACTACGTCACGTCAGTGTGCGAAAGGTAGAGGGCTGCGGACAATGCGCCGCTAGACAAGCCAATGGCGGGACGTCCCTCCAAGTCGTGGGTGGAAGGTAACCTTTGAGTTTTTATCCGGAGTGTTAGTGACACAATAACGAATGCAAATAAAGCTGCGAACTGCCGGTACGTCATAGTGTGGGCAAATAACTGTTGCCCATAGTGGGTCGTGCCTTTAGTTTTCGCGTCATTTCCGGTGTGTGCGAGGAGGAAGCTGGTGAGAATATATGTAATGTTTGCTCCTAAGTGATTGATTCCGTATAAATATGTGATTGAGAATGTGCATGCCATGAGTATGTATATGTAGCATGTGCTCGTCATGTCTGTGTGCAGCCTCATTAAATCTGCATTTGGAATGTTTTTTTACAGGAGTGAGCTTTGTATCCATGATATGTGTGTGTATATATATATATATATATATATATATATATATATATATATATATAAAATTACCATGTATAAAGGTGGCAAGAAAAGTAAGCTGCATTCTCAGTGAGTGAGAAGCTAATTGCTCCTGTATACAGTGCATTCTTTAAATGACCCAAAATGTGATACTGGTTTTAGTTGCATATACATGACATCATTAGGTATAGGGTGTTATCCCCTTTATAACTGAGAATATGGATTATTTGGGGGATTAAAAAATGCACGCAGAAGACAATCATGCAGCCATACTTCCTTCACAGAGCAATTCATTAGCCCGAGCAACTTACCGTAGACTTTGGTGGCTATGTAATATCTTATTTATTTCATGCCGCCCTCAGCTGGAGCGCTTCTTACAGTCCGTACGTTCAAAGGGTCTGATGAAACTAGAACGGACAGGCTAAAATGAACCGATAGATTAGGTAAAGGGGACCCGGCTCGCAAGCTGGCAATGTAGAGAGTGGGAAGTGGGAGTTCTGTTAGTGGTGGATCAGATATGAAGGTTCTGGCTGCAAAGATTACACGATTCTGTGAAGAAGTTGATTTTGAGACTGAATATTGAGCTTGAAGGTGAAAGAGAGGAGGGGTGATAAGGGAGGAGGGGTGCCTTGGGTTATGGGAAGAGCATAACGATGGAGTAGGGCAGAATTGTTATCATGGAGGGGTTTTTATATTGGTTTTGAATTAAATTCTTCTTGTAATGGGAAGATAGAGTAGAAGATATGATAGTATAATAACTGCATGAATTACAGCAAGGCGCCAGATCGTCCATTAAAATCTTGGATTCCGTGACAGCTGGCGGTACGAACTGTATTTGTCGAGTGCAGATGGCAGCGAGCGGGTACTGGCAGAGCGTAGAGCGTAGCATGTGGTGTGTGACAGCAGCATCCATGAGAACTAAAGGTCCGGGTCGGAGTGATGAGTGTTATTTAGAAAACCCAAGATCTGAAAATGTTCTAGGCTTTCAACGTGGAAGAGGCTCCTGACCTCACAGTGTCTTATATTTTTCTCCATGCCTTTCTCCAGTGAATTGTCGGATGAAGACTGGTTCTAGGATGTGGCATGAAGCCCGTAAACACGAGCGGAAGCTTCGGGGGATGATGGTGGATTATAAGAAACGGGCAGAGCGTCGCCGGGAATATTACGAGAAAATTGTAGGTGACCTCATTGGTTTGTCGCTGTACAGCCACGCGTTCTCTTGGCTCACCAAGTCTTTATTTTATTTCTTTTTCTTGAAACCTTTGTGAATACGCTGGTAACGAATCCTACTCTCTTCCCCCACAGAAAAAGGATCCTGCTCAGTTCCTTCAAGTTCATGGAAGATCCTGTAAGATCCATCTGGATTCTGCTGTGGCTTTGGCTGCGGAGAGCCCGGTTAACATGTAGGCTTCCAACTTTTAAACTTGATTTTCTGATTTAGAGTATATTAACGAATTTTAGTCGGTCAGTAGAAGGGGGAGAGAATATTGTTACGAAAAGTCTGACAATCGTGGCTCTAAGATGATGTTCAAGAGGCTCCGTCGCTTTTCCCAGATATTACATCATAAGCTTATATAATGTTTGAAACCTACATATGCATTATATGCGTTATAAACCTATCTAATGTTTGCCACGGTGGGAGCAGCCAGTTTAACTTCCCTGAGGATTTCATTATTTCTCCCTGTTCAGTGGCAGCTGCCCTTGTAAGGGTGGTGGGTGAGAAGAAGGTAGATTACGGGAGGGCAGGTAATTTAAATGATTTATGCCACCTCTTGACCTGGACTCTCCTGTGAGATACGTGGTCGCTTGATTTAAAAACATCTCCAAATCAATTCTAGCGATCTAAGCTAAAGGTGGTTTCAATACAATTGGTTACAACAAAAAGTTGTAAAGGTGACATTTTCACTTTAAAGAGGTGAAGGGGGTGCTGCATACATCCCGGCTCATTGTCTGGATAAATGTCCTATTTTCTATAGGGTTAATAGTATTAAGTATATGACTGATGCTGTTTGTGTTCAATGTCAGGATGCCTTGGCAAGGAGATCCCAACAACATGATTGATCGTTTTGATGTCAGAGCTCACCTTGATTATATACCAGAATATAAACCTCCTCTTCTTTCAACCATGTAAGTAATATTATCATATAACATGTTTAGTGCATACAGCAGACACACACTGTTAACGTTAAGCCGTTATAATTTACAGTTTACTGATACTATGATCCCACAGAGCTACTGCAGGGGCTCATACTTTCTACTATTTGCAGAGAATGTTTTGTGTATAGTATGGCATTGGTGAAAATGTTTCAGGACATCAGAGGTAAAAATCCTATTCTATCAGGGTTATTGCAGCTTCTCTCTAAGAGCTCTCTTTGCCAGGGAAAAAAACCATAAACAGGAGTGTTGTCAGGGAATCCTCGATTATATTCTATTATTAAAACCAAAAATCTTTCTCCACCAGCTCATCTGAGCAGGAATCTGATGACCGAAAGTGCAACTATGAACGATACAGAGGGTTGGTTCAGAATGACTTTGCTGGAAGTAAGTATTCCTGTTGTGCAAAGCCTTGTCGGTGCCAATGTTTGTGGAAAGATGGTAGTTTGATGTGAGTTTTACTATATTGCCCCAGTGACCTCACTCAGATTGCTTCCGATAAAGTGCCCGTTAGCTGAATACATAACACACCTTTATACGAAATATGCATGGCCCCAAAAAAATGTTTTATTTACATTGAGTCGTCCGTTTACGTTTCGTACTGTTTTGTTTTTTTCCTGTTAGTTTCTGAAGAACAATGTTTGTACCAAATCTACATGGACGAGCTTTATGGGGGGCTGCAGAGACCAGGAGAAGATGAGAAGAAAAAGTAAGGGTCCAACAAAGCTTTGATCTTCAATACGTTGATCGCCTCTTTTCCAGTTCTTTATTAATTCTCTTTACACTGTCATTACCTGGCCATAATTTCTTGGTCATCTATTTAATTTTCTCCACACCAATCTGCTTGTTTTGTTGTTTTTTTTATCCGTACAGACTTTCCGAGAAGAAGGCCTCTATTGGGTACACGTATGAGGACAGTACCGTGGCCAATCTAGGGGACTCTTCTGATAAGGATGAGGAAGAAGACTCGGATGACGAGAGCAAGTCTGATGAAGATGAAGTCATCCCAGACATTGGTATGTTCTTCCATCTTGGATTAACCCCTTTAGGACAATGGGCGGTCCCTAAACCCATTGAAAACAATGCATTTTGAGCCCGTACATGTACGGGCTTTGTCATTAAGGGGTTAAGGACCCTGGCAGTTGTAGCTTGCAACCATTTGAGTGTCATTCTCGTCCTTTTCTTTAAATAAAATACCCACAACTTGTGTTCATTTTCTTCTTCAAAAGGAGGCACAGTACTGACGCAGACCTTTTTCATCCAGAATGCTTTCACATGCTCTGTTTGTAGACTTTCTGTTTTCTTGACCGGTCTGAATACAGATCATGATTTGCTACTTGGCACAATTTTTCTTTTTTTTTTTTAACTGCTTCGTGGTTTTTTTTCTTTCTTTCTTAGATGTGGAAGTGGATGTTGATGACATCACCGAAGAGCAAGTTGCCGATCTGAACAAGCAAGCAACAACTTATGGGATGGCTGATGGAGACTTTGTAAGGTGAGCAAATGGAGATAAGCCACTTTTTTTTTTTTTTTTATTTGAGCAAGATATTTGAGATTCATTAATTATTATTAATAATAATCATTATTATTATTATTTCAGTAGTTTGGCTGTTCTGTGAGTTAACATATTAGATTATTTATCTTAAGTTTTACATAGTTCTGTGGAAGATCCTTGGATCTGTGACGTTTTTACAATCCTTTACTATTGTAATCCTCCCAAGCTATAGTGTTTTTAAAGAAAGACAAGCTTTGTATAACAATTGTCCTAAACCCTGGAATTAATGCATGCTTTGCAATAAATATTATGTCTTTTTTAGGATGCTACGTAAAGATAAAGAGGAATCTGAAGCAATTAAACACGCTAAGGCTTTGGAAGAGGAGAAGGCTATGTACTCTGTAAGGACTTGCACCTAGAAGCGCTCAACAAAATGGCCTCTTGGACGTGACGTGGGTCACTGCGCGGATCAAAAGCCCAATCTTTTCACAGCTAGTAATTCCCAACGTACCCCATAGCATTTCGGCTTCCCAGATCACATTACCGGCCCACCGTTTTCCGTTATTTCGTTTTGTTTGGCCTCTCTGATGCCATATACGTTTCTTCCAGGGCCGGCGTTCGCGCCGCCAGAGGAGAGAGTTCAGAGAAAAACGTTTGAAAGGGAGGAAGATTAGCCCGCCCAGGTAAGGATAACTTTCTGCAGATGGCCACCAGCCAACCCCACTGCACAATGGTCGAGCTACAAGGGAAATCTTTGTGGGCGTCTTTAAAAAGCGGGGCGCACCTTCAAGACACTGAGCGCTCCATCTCTTATCGGCGAGCGGTGCTTTCTATTGTACATGGGACGCCGTCCACGGAGGCGCTGCCCTAGATCGGACCTGGGGCAGCCTCGAGTAAACGCATCACTGAAGGGAAGGGCAGACTTCTAGAACCATTAACACAAAAGCTGTTGATGTAAACTGTTCGGAGTTGTGTCCTGCATGCTTCCACATCTGTAACTTCAAAAAGCTGGAAGCGAGTTAACTTATTTTTTGCCTTCCCATACAGTTATGCCAGAAGAGACAGTCCAACATATGACCCTTACAGAAGGTGAGTCACAGTTTAGATGCCTATGATGTAGAAATAACCATCGTAGTGTCGGGCACGAACCCTGCCGTATATCTTCCTGGCTGTGTCAGATGTTGTTATTTAGTGTAGAATACACTCTTTCTAAAGTTGCTAAAGAAGCAGTGCACTCTGAGTCCCCAAGGAGCATGCAGGTACCCCCACGTTTCCAAATCTGGAGTCACCAAGCCGCTGAGAAACGCTCGGAAAATTATCTTGTGTCTGTTCGTTGTGTGTCTCTGTGAGTTAAGCAACGTTTCAACCTGCTCTGGCCTTCATCAAGCCTGACCCAAACTGTTTGAAACATTCTTACGCAAGTGATGGCTTTGTGAACAATATTGAATAAATCTATTTTAGGGTTTTAGGACCAACCTTTAATTGCTGCGCTACCAATAAAGCCTTAATGGCTCATTATATACATCATTCTTTAACATAAAACGTAATCAACTTTACCCTGAGAAAACAAAGTGATATGTTGCCCGTTCTTTTGGCGCTGAACGGCTTACTGTTAAAGGCTAATTTTGTGATTCTGTAGCCTTCTTCCCATTGCTATCAGCCTTACAATATGTTTTGGGTCGGAATTGCCATTTGATTGCAATTTATGATTATTTTTAGACATTATTTAAGAATTTTTTTCAAGGAAACGTACTTGCTTGTGTGCTCCGCACCCCAAAACCCCCGTGACTGTCTAACTACACATGTCTTCAGAGACCATAACAAAAAGGAACATAATCATGCATACGCCAATACCAAAAAGCTGTGGACGTATCATTGCTCCAATTGTTTGGGTCAAGGACCCACTTAAACATTATTTAGGAAGCACGTAGCCATATACTAGTGGATGGTTAACCCTTTCAGTGTTTTCCTTTGACCATGTTAGTCGTGCAGTGATCCTGAGAGCACCCTAAGGGTTTTGGTTGGTCCATTTGAGCCTCTCATACGTTTGTATGGCTTTCTCCTCAGGTCCCAGTCTGATTCCTCCTCTGTTTCCCGTTCTCGTTCTCCCACTCCTGGACGAGAAGAAGCGATCACTTTTATTACCAGCTTCGGGGGCAGTGACGAGGAGGCAGCTTCTGGGCTCACGGCACAGTCTCCTTCCGGCGGCAACAGCGGCGGCGGCAAACGCGCTCCCCATACACAGGCAACGGGGACTTCTTCAGGTCATAAAGAGGCCTCCCGGTCGGTAACTTTCGATTCTCCCCAGCCGTATGTGTCGTGGGTCGGCTTAAACGGGGGAGGGCGGGAGGCCCAGAGTCTTCTGCTTTAGAAGGGCCGGAACTCCCCAACCGGTAATTGGAAGGGGGTAGTAGCGCTTTGTATATACAGGTTATCTATGTAAATCCTCAGCTCATTATGACTGTGGCAACGTCTTACTTCTAGATGAAAGTGGAATAAATCCTCGGTTGTGACTATTCTCTAAATCCGAGGCTTCAAACATCTGAAAAGCACTATCCAAGTAGACCTTTAAGCCAAGTGTACCCAGTGAATTTAATAAATGATGCTACCTTTAATCATGAAATACCAAAACGTAAAGGCTTTTATCTGGGTTCATGTATCGGTAGCATTACCGTGGACATTATGAGACTCTTACTCTAAACCAGGGGTGGGCAATTAATTTTCCCATGGGGCCACATGAGAAATTGGAATGGTTTTAGAGGGCCAGACCTCTACAAACTACAAACTCCGAAGCCTTGTCCATTTTGTTAACTTATGTGCTGTTTAATAAAGTTATTCAAGCCTACGTCATTGGTAGAGGTGCTTGAATAAGTAAGGCCTGAATAACTATTAGCACAGCACAGAAGTGAACAAAATGAACAAGGCTTCGGAGTGCATACCGTATTTTTCGCTCTATAAGACGCACCTGCTGATAAGACGCACCTAGATTTTAGAGGAGAAAAAAAAGGAAAAAATATTTTGAGCTAAAAAATGGGCTAAAATATTTATTACAATAACTGAATAAGCTATGAACACAGTAAGACACACGCAGTAAGACACACACAGACACAGTAAGACACACACAGACACAGTAAGACACACACAGACACAGTGAGACACACACAGACACAGTAAGACACACACAGTAAGACACACACAGACACAGTAAGATACACACAGACACAGTGAGACACACACAGACACAGTGAGACACACACAGACACAGTGAGACACAGACACAGTGAGACACACACAGACACAGTGAGACACACACAGACACAGTAAGATACACACACACACACAGTAAGACACACACACACAAACACAGTAAGACACACACACACACAGTAAGACCTCCCTCCCTAACCCCCCCTTCTCAGGATCTCCCCCCCCGCCCCGGTCACTTACCTTAAACTCCTGTGTTGGAAGTGTGAGGCGTTTGTCTCGGGTGCCGGCGCTTCACTGCTGATCGCCGGCGTCTGACGTCATATGCCGGCGCCCAGCGTAAAGCGCCGGCACCCGAGACAAACGCTTCCAACACAGGAGTTTAAGGTAAGTGACCGGGGCGGGGGGGGACACCGGACTCATTGGTGAGTCACCAGGACACTCTTTGCGGGCCGGTCCGAGCTATTCAGCGGGCCGGATGTGGCCCGCGGGCCGTGCTTTGCCCAGGTCTGCTCGAAACGGTAAAGTAAACCTAAACATGAATGGAGAAACGCGTATAAATTCCCTGACTTCTCAACTGTTTCCACATGCCTCGAGGTGTTTGGGATGCGGATAATTCTTAATATTAGGAAAATCCCCTTTTTACAACCCAGTAACTTAATGAAACAGGTGTCTCGTGACCCTTCTTTTCAATATGTCTTGTAAGTATCTCAGGTGCCAAATCGAGGGTATTTACATTTTTCTGCACATTTAAAATTATATATACTTATGTCATCGTCCTACTGATATTTAAGATTTTTAAAGAGGTTATTTTGGCTTCACACTAAAAGTATTGTGAAACGCCTCCCTATACGCTGCCATCTTCTAAAATTAAGAACGTTTGCTCCTGAGGACCTAGGATTCTTTCAAAATGACTTTGGGACAGGGAGGACAATGGCTTCTTGTTACCAGATTTTATGTGCTGGTCTCGGCAATGTCTTTAACATACTGTCTTCTCTTTGGGTTTGCAATTTGTTCCTGCAGAAGGAGATCTTCCTCCTCTTCCTCCTCTTCTTCTTCATCTTCGTCGTCATCGTCTTCCTCCTCCTCTTCATCACGGTCCAGAAAATCTTCTAGGTCTCGATCCAGCTCTCGATCCAGGAGAGGTAGTATCAGGCGGCGGTCTGGGTCTCGTTCACGATCCAGAAGGTACTCTCGAAGCCCGGTGAGGCGTCACTCGGGTGGCGGCGGGACAAGGGACAGCAGGAGATATTCTAGATCCTTGTCATCAGAAAGGGATCGCTATTATGGAGCAAGACGACGGTCGAGGTGAGCAGTGCCAGCTGTGATGGTGTAGTTTATTTCGTGTAAGGAGTGGTTGTGCACTTTGCATTATTATGTATTATTGTTATGTTGTAGAGCCTGGTTCGTTATCTTTATTTCCCCACAAATTCCTATTTCTAGAAGCCGCTCACGGTCACCGGACCGCCATGGGCGCTCTACAAGGGGCGGTGGGCGCCCACGGAGCAGCAGCAGTGTCTCGCGGAGTCCGTCTCCAGCACGTGAAAAGGGAGCAAGACCAGCAGTGTCCCCAGCGCTGGGGGAGCGTTTGAGAAAGTGAGTGGGAATACATTCATTCATTGCGTGTGGCGTCCGGGGAAAGGCTGCCAATATCCGCAGCATGAAGCATTCACCGTGTGATTTCTTTATCTCCTAGGCCTGAGCCTGCTGTTTGCAGAGAGAGCGGATCAGCCAAAGTCAGTAAGAATTTTACCGCCTTGTTGATTCACGCAGGATGCGCTGTAGCCATTAGATAGCAGAATACATAACGACGGATACCTTGGTGTATTCACGTCAGGTTTTTACCAAAACCTTTCTAGATGGCAGTTTGCATACATCTCAATCCACATCTAGTATTTGCGTGTAGACATTGTTACAAAGTACACTGTGTGTAGTGTGTATGTGTGTGGTGTGTGTGTGTGTGTGTGAATTCCTCATGACTTAATTTAAATACATCCTGTAGTGACTTATGTGATTTAGTCACCCATTTTTTTTTTCCTTTTTGCTAACCCCCTTGTTTAATTCAAGTGTAGATTCCAAATTTTATGAGCATGTCAAGGGGAAGGAGGTTTAGTGAACATTAAGGGGTTCTTATTTGCTTCGATTTTTGTAACCGTGCATCTGTAATCAATTTAGATGCCAAGCTGTGTCTATACACTGGTGTGTTCTTTATTCATTTAACCATCATTTGCCTTTCTAAGGACACCAAAGCTCCTCGCTCAAGGCTCTTAACACAGAGCCTCTTACACTCTCTCGTTTTTCATCCCAAAATATCCTTTTCTTCTTTCTCCAGACAAAGCTGACTCCGCAAGAGAAGCTGAAGCTCCGGATGCAGAAAGCTTTGAATAAGCAGTGTAAGTGTCTATATTCCATAATGCTTTCCTGGGGTTACATAGTTTGTTTTTTTTTTACATCAGCCTGTGTGCGGAGCCCCAAAAAAATTGCGTCCCAGCTGAGTGTGTTGTGGTGGATTATTGTTGGGCCTTAAACACCAGCTATTAAATTATTTGATTTGATAATAGTTGCCCCCCCCCCTGGGTAACTGGAACTTGCATAGGCTTTGCACCCTGTAATATTAAGGACCCGTGTGTAATCCAGAAGCTTCATTGCATGATAATAGAAATCTATGAATAGTTGGTAATTGAGCACCATTAATTATATGGGTTTTAGATGTTTCTATTTTAATCCCTGGAGTGTTTCTCTTACTTGCAGACAAGGCGGATAAGAAGGCTGCTCAAGAAAAGATCATTCAGCAGGAGCACGAGCGTCAGGTAGGAGAAAGCCTTTTAACCTAAAGTGAATTATATTAATAGATAATTAGCACTTCTAAAATGTACTCCATGCATAGATCATTTTTAAAAGTGGGTGGAAACTAGTGTTCTACATGTTAGAACACTATATATATATATATATATATATATAAACACAGTGGTGTTTTTTCACTTGTAATATATTTATATAAATTTGTCACTTGACCCCTTTTGACATTTGTATCGATCTTTTTGAACAGGAGCGCGAGGATGAGCTTCGGGCCATGGCACGGAAGATTCGCATGAAGTAAGGAAAAAAAAAAAAAGCACTAACTAACCTACCCGAGCATGTGTATGACTCTATAATTGACTTTCAGTTTATTAATCTTCTGGAGATTGCGTAACTGTTTTATTGATCCAACGATAGAATATAGAACAGGGAATAAACTTTTTTTTTTTTTTTTTTTTTTTTTTTTTTTTTGCTTTTAATTTTATTTTTTTAGATTTTTTTTATTTATTTTGCTTTTTTATTTGGGTGCACAAATGTAGCTATATACAGTGGACTTGTAAGAGGTCTGCTCGGTTACTTGGCATGATCATTCACTGGTATCTTTTGCTTGACTTATTTTGAAAATATTCGTCAATACTGTGAGAACTAGCATCTCACCCAAATGCGTTCTGGAGGCTGTGACTGACTCGCTTGTAATGTTTGCCTTGTAGGGAGAGAGAACGCCGTGAGAAAGAACGCGATGAATGGGAGAGGCATTACACCCGAAGCAGAACCCCTTCCCCAAAGCACAGTGAGTGCCGATACATAGAAACATAGAATTTGATGGCAAATAAGAACCATTTAGCCTATCTAGTCTGCCCGCTTTCCCTGATGTAAAGGCTCTAACCTTGATCCGTCCTCTCGCTGTGTTGGCTTTTACCACTTCCATTTATCTATCTCTCGGTGAGAGAGGGCGTTATAGTATCTTGTGTTGCATTTTGAATGAGAAGACACTACACATGATTCAAACCGATCTGTATGGTCGAGAAAGAAAATATGCAGTAAAGTATAGGTCCACCATCTACATAGATAATCATCGCCATTCTTGTGTATATATAGAGGCTGTTTTGTCATCTTATACAGTACTTTGTTTTCTCCACAGGTCGAGAATACAGCTCGTCCAGGAGGTAAGGTTGTCTTGTAGATGTTGGTTTACAGGAACTTGTAAAGGCGACTCCAAAGTTTATAGTGGAGGATCGTTCTTGTCTGTGCAAAAAGTGTTCCAAACTCTATGGAAGTAATAAGTACTTAGAAGCTAATCAATGAGATTGTGACACAGAAATCAATCATGGTATTTATAATTTTCTTTGCAGGAGGTCCCGCTCACGATCCAGGAGTCCTCACCACCACCGTCATTAGCTGTTTCTTAATATGTTGTTTTGTTTTTGAATAACACAGCTAGGTATGAATACGATTCTTACCAGAGTTAGTGGTACATTCCATGGGACAGATATAGCTTTGGTAACTTGAGGGAGCGCGCTTCTTTCCTCCTGTGGTGTCATGACCAGGCGGAATGGCTGATGTGGGCATTGCTAAGTCTTCTCAAGACTTGTCTGGTGTCTTCCTGAGAAGTCAAAGGTTTCGGCGTTCTTGTCCCATGAAATTAATGCCCTTCTTGTACAGGCCTTTAAATGGAACAGTCATAAGAAATAGTTGCCTCTTTCAAACAGATGCAACCAGTTCATACTATATTTTTTTTCTTTAGCTTTTAAGTTAAAATTCATCTGATTGAGATTTAATGGCCTGCGCTACTCAAATGCAGATATATCGCTAGGGTATCATCCACTGTGACTACAACGTGACATATATTTTTTAATGTACTAGAATGTCGTGATGCAACACAAAAGTGATGACAGAATAAGGTGTTTTTTTTTTTTTGTTTTTGTTTTTTTTGCTCCCGGCTCCTCCGTGAACAATTTTTTTTCAAAAGTGAAGAGGCAATGTCTTTGTTATGGGCCCCAGGATGAGGTGGTAGGAGTACAGCTAAGCACACCAAATGGCCAAGGTTACCTTCTCCAGAACTTGTGTAGTGTATATGTAAATAAAATCTTATTGATTCTTAAATCCAAAAGAAGTTCATTTTTTTTGGGTGCGGGTTGGATGCAGTCTATACATCTAATTCTTTGATTAGATCAATAGATAGAGATGTCGATTATTTCCATTTAAGAATAGATCCATTTGTTATATGCACCACGGATTAATATATAAAATAAAGTTTAAGACAAATGATTCCTTTTATTAGTATTAGTTTATGTAAACTTTGATTTTTATATTTTTTTCACATTGTAGAAAGTAAAGCAAAACCGTATTGATCAAGATTAATTACATTTTACTCAGAAATACAAAAGATATTAAAATTAAGAAACAGAGAAACAATCATTTGGGAAAGGTTTCACAGGTTCACGTTTACAAAAACCAAACGCCTGACAAGCCAAACTATCACGGCATCTAGAAATGAACCACCCTGATGACTTAAGATATAATGCTTATATCTTATAATACTGATGTCAAGAAACCATGAAGTATGCAGGATGCTAACGTGTAAGAATAACGGCTCATGATGACACATTGCATGTGAAGTAACACTGTTGGGTTACCAAGTAATTGGTCGCTCTTGTTTCTCCACCACCAAAGTAATCTTACCTGGGAACCAGACCTCCTGGTTGTCCACCTAATAATGATCTGGATAGAGGACTGTCACCAACTGGGTCAACAGAAACAATGTTGTCTCTTGTCCATTCAAACTTATTTATACCTACACTTCAAAGCTTAAAGCTGTCCTACATGATACATTGTCTATAGGTGTCCCTAGTTGAAGGCGAACTCCCATCTATTACTAGCGCTGAGTGATTGTAAATTGATGCATCTTGTATTGGTGTAGTTTTCATGCCATATTGTGTTTTTTGGCTTGGGTCAATCACAAGACAAAGTCCTCCGATATAAGATTAAAATGCAGAACCTTTTTAAGAACCTACCGCTTCCTACAGACAATGATTCAGTAATTGAATGGAACATTGAAATGTGTGATAGTACTATGACCTTAAACAACAAAAGATGACAAATGCCCAAAGAATTTTGGAATCTCACTATTGGAGGCTTACTGTTGTCTACAGGGTTTGGATTTGTAAAAGTGTTTTTATGTAATCGTTCATTTAGGAGTGAAATGTTTTTGGATCTTTTTCCTATTATCGCTTCAATACTGAAATGTGTATTTGCCCGGTTCCTCGTTGCAACTGAAAAGGGTAACCCGCTTTAAACTATGGCTAGAACTGGACATAGGACAAAGTTACATCTCCCCCCACTTCAATCCTGTCAATTTGAGTAACAGGTAGGCGATGGACGTAGGTGAACACCTTCGCTCCTCCAACGTAGACGCCAAAACAGCCGCCCTCGTTCCTGATCTCCATCTAGGATGAGCAGTGTAGTAAGTTTAATAAAACGTAATAAGATGGAATTAAATGCTAGTACAGACTAAATGAGGTACCGCCAGCTCCTGTCTTCTCACCTGAAAGCTCTGGCCTTGGGTAAAAGGCATGTATGATACGTGTCTCTCCTCGGGTCCCCAGTTACCACGGTCTTTGGTATTTCTCACCAGAGCCCCTTCCCTGAACCGGGGGTTGATATGGAGGTAGATATCCCTGGTTGCGCTGTTTAGGAGGTCGACACCGAACCTGTAAGTACAATGGTTCGTGATGACACGCTGCCCGGGGAGTTGTTATGTAATCTGTCGCTCCGGTTTCTCTACATCTCGTAATCTTAGCTGGGAAACCTCCCCTGGTCTCCCATCAAATAATGATACGGACAGAGGGCTGTCTGCATGTGTCTTCCACCGCTGGGTCACCAGAAAGAAAGTGGGAAATGTGGTCATACCAAAGCTCAATACGCATTAAAGTCGCAGCTGCCCAGCAAGATTCAGTATGGGTGACCCTGACCTAATTATTTCTTTATTTTTGTTATACTGAGTTTTCAAAAATACTGGTCTCCTGGACTACTTGTGCAAAAGAGGGGAGCCACGAGGACAGCCTCTCCCCTGTCCCAGCGATCGGGGTGCCTGGTAGCTCTACTCTTTTGCAGAAGTGCCATGTTGATGGAAGAGCGGACAAAGACAAGAAGAGGCCAGAGAAGAAACAGCTCTGGGAAAGGAGACGGGGACACAGAAGCTGTCGGCGAAGAAGGTAGGAAGACATGGAGAGGGTGTGAATGAGAGTGTGAGAGTGAATTTATTAATGATGATATAACAATGAATGTTGATGTGGTTTGTGTGGTGGGCATCATTTCAACATTTGACCCAGGCACCACAATGTCTTGGGCTGGTCATGGGTATAGCCATAAGGCTCCTGAATGTAAGACTAGACCAAATTAAGGTTTGAGTCTTATCTGTCCCTAAATTCTGTCTGTTTAACTTCAGGTCGGCAAACACAAAAATTTCATGAGCTGTCTGCTAGAACTTATAACTCTCTAGATGGGCTGACAGTAGAAATCCAATGCAGCCCCTGTGGGGGGGAATTAATAATGGGAATTAAGAAACAAATTGCACATGCAATAGCTTGTGGGTGGAATGAGATGTGATGAAAAAATACAGGGCACCTGAAGAATATGAGTAGTATTTCCCCAAAACGTACTTGTCTGCTCCGTAGCTCACAAACCCAACAATGATGATACTGCGGTTCTGGATAAAGGTCCCCTGCAAAGCAGCCATGAAGGGCATTGCCTGTCAAAACAAACTATTATTATATTTTCATATAATTTCCATGGTAATTACTAATCTAAAGCCAAATGAAGTAGAAAATAGACCACCACCTTCTGTATTAATAATTCTAACGTAGCCTTAACTACTAGATACTCATTGAAGGTGTTGTGGCCAGGGCCAGACTGGCGATGGATAGGTCACCTGGATACGTATTTAGCCATTGTACAGGGCTGTGGAATTTGATGGCGCTATATAAACAAAGAATAATTAACCCACTTAGTATACATACAGGGTTATGGATGCTCACGGGTCCCGCGGCCTAAGGAAGAAGAAAATTCACAATATTTGAGAAATTGTTTGCAAAGTCTGACATTATCTCTTAAAAGCCCTTTATTCTCTGGCCAGATATACTAAGGACTTAAGATGCCTATTTTAAAAGTCAGGTTTGCTAAGCAATATATATCATCTGGCTTAATTACGGTATTATACATGAATTTGGTTTTATTGAAATGACACCACCGTCCCTTGACATGAGAACTGGTCCAGCCTATGAAGGTGTAAGTGGTCGTGACATCTAAACTGGACCCACTAAATGTCTTCAAGTTGATTAGTGTTGCCTAATCCCAAATCTCCAAATCCTCGGCCAATGTGCCGGGAACTTGTGTAAAGGGAACTTGGTTTAAAATCTGACCTCAAGGTATTAACCTGTGAAGGTCCAGAGTTCAGTGTTAAAGGCCAAATATAACGGTCAACTAAACTCAACTGGACCTCTCTACTACTGCGTTTCTGACAGATTCCCGTTGAGCTGAAAATCCAATATCCCATTTAAAGTCAATAAAAACATCAAAAAATACAGTATTAAAAAACACTAGCAAATAAAATATTATGGGCATAGTGTGGAGTAAAGGGTTAATAAAAAGTGTTTACTATGGGGTACAAGGGACACTTTAGATCAAGATAAAATACATTTGTGGAAGTGGTTAGTGAAAATAGAAATGAAACGGGAAGGGGGTATTCTCTATAAAAAAAAAAAAGAGAGAGGGGCTCACCATAGGAGGAGTGAACAATGGGGGCATGACCACACTTGGGACCTGACAATAAAAAAAAAACATGACAATTGTAAGAAAAGAATGACATCACAATTAATGTCATTGTCTGAACAAGAGAAACACTGACACTGACTGAATTTGACAACAGATCGGACCCATTTGGTCCATCCATTTTTTTTCTCATGTAAGACTCGGATCCTAATCAGTCCTTGGTCTTATCTAAGATAAGGAAAACCGGGTAAAGCATAATTACAAACAGTCGCATCCTATCCACGAATGTTGAAACAGTAACTAAAAAAGCAGCCAACAACCTTATTGGTTATCCCCATTCATTAACGTGAAATATGTAGCCGTCAAGTGCGATGTCCAGCATGAGCTGTCGGGAAAATTCAGTCAATGCCGTGGTGATACTATCTCTAAAGAGTTGCCAACTCACCATGGATGTCGGAGGTGCAAATGCACTCATAAACTGAAGCAAGATAAAATTTAATTAAGTACAAAAATATAACAATATATTTAGGGTTTTTTTAGGCAAAATAGGAAGCGCTCCATCACCAGTTAGCAAATGATCTGCAGAATATCGGCTACAGAGATTATCGGTGGTTAAAGATGGCAGGAGAGCAAAGATACCGCTATCACCCTTGGTCGGTGGGATTGGTTTGAGTATAGGAGCTCACCAGCTGAAGTAGAGCAGTCACGGTCAGATCACCCACCTACTGTAGAGACACTGGATAGCGGAGAAGAGGAGCTTACGTACACCCCTACTACCTCCATTTATACCCATACCAATGATCCACCAATTGGAGCATTCTTCAACATGTTCCATATCATGTCAAGCATGGTTAGCTTTTTATTTTTTACGTTTTTTAGACCATATCTTATGGCCCACAGGGGAGCACCAGGCACCAGCATTAACATTATATCCACCTGTTAGCAATGGGTGCGGCTGAAACTCCATAATTAAGTGGGGCGTCCACATACTTTTGGTTATATAGTATATGTCTGAGAGTGGCAGGAATTATTGGCATGATCATTAGTTACTGTAAACTCAGGACAATAGGAGTTATCGGCTTTATCAACTATATGGCCGTTGGCAATAGAGCATCTGGGTTTACTTATGAAACTAACAGATTCCTAGTATTCCTCAGGGTATTGGCAATAAGGCATCCAATCATCTTAGCGCTTGAGCAAGAGGGTGACATCACGAAGGATCCGGGTAAAAGCAAGCAGGCCAGTAAGGAAGCCAGAAAGACTTACTTGCATCATCAAAAGTAGGACATAAGCAGAGATGGGTATTGACATCATCCTAAATGATTTACTATATAATGTCAGAATACTTTACCACTATAATGACCAACAAGCATGTAGGCAGCCTAAGACAGCAGTGACATCATCATTAAAGGAAGTGACATCGTGCTACCATCATCTTCAAGAATAGATATGAAGGTAGTAGGACTGAAGCAAAAGGAACTTTCCTCCACCAGTTAAGGGACATACTCACAAAACTTGGGGTGATGCTATAAGGTGGTGGGGGAGGCAGACTTTGTTCCTGGAAATTTTATATAAAGAACATTTGTACAATTTATTTGAGGATTTTTGTAATTCATTAAACTTTGTAAAGATATGAAATGAGTAAGTGTGTTTGTTTTATTTCTTATTTTTACATGTAATTGTAGCCCCTTCTCCTCTTTCATGGAAGCAGTTAAGGGCACAGACTGGGGTGGGGTTTATTGATAGCATTTCCCTCGAATTTTGGTAACAGTTGTATCTACAGGTAACGATATACAACATATATAACAGGTTTTAATTACTGGACCATACATCTTTCATAACAATGATGTCCAGAAAATGGTAAGGAGTTATCACAGATGCTGGGTGAAAATAAAAATTGACGTTTGGGTTTGGGCTGTCCAAGCCAAAGTAGACAACCGGGACCCAGATATATCCCGTTGAGGGTTCAGTTTCTCTCTCACAGGTATTGCCATTAAACTTACTCCAAACTCCAGAGAAACAATGATGTTCTAAGTAAATACTACAATGTCATTAGGAAGTTATCTTTTAATTACTTACTGATCCAGAGAATGTGACACAAGTAAGATTGACATCCCCTTTAACTTCAAGACATTGGATGGTTTGGTAAGAGACGCGGTGGCGATATTCCAAAGTAAACTGTCCATTCACTGTGACCTAAACGGGGCGAGCGAAGGAGAGCAAGATAGATAGAGGTAAGAGACAGGGTGAGTGATGGGTGTTAAGCATTACACGGAAGATAGAGAAACTTTTGGAATATGACATGACACATTAAAGTTACTTTCGATTTAGTATTACTTTATCTGGTCTCGTATTTTGAATGGGCATATTAGATGCAGAGAAGAGAGATTGGGGTGCATTCTGATTCTGAGCTCTGTGGCATACATACCTGGAAAGCGTGTCCCAGGACAGTAATTCCTATATCAAAGAAAGTGTTCCTTTGGAAGGGCATACCGCCTTTCCTTTCTTCAGAACCCCAGCTCTTCCTTTGCATCGTATTGCAAACAATAACATTGCCTTCATCAAACCGCGGGTTAAAGTGAAAAGCGATATCATTGTTGAAGCAGACAAAATTTATGGCAAACCTGAAAGAAAAGACAATTTTATAGATCCTCCTTTTTGTGTCCCTGCAATGTACCGAGTGTACTGGAGAGGTTCGTAGGAACACTGTCCGTGTCTCATAAAAAGCTTCGACATTTGTTGGCCAACTATCTCCGTCTGTTTGTCTCTTTGCTGGTAGACTGATGGACTTTGAGATACCAGACTATCCGTCTGCCAGTAGACATGCTGATTTGTGGTATCTTCTATCATTGTCATCCCTACTTTGTAGGAAGGCTAGTCCTTTTTTTTGGGTTTTTTTTTACGTACCTCTTGGCCTGATTACGCGCTTGCCCTTGGATTGAAACCTTCTTGCCTTCATTAATGCCCCCGAGTATTGCACTCTGGAAGGGGACAGTCTATAAATAGAAGAAATGAGAGCACTCAGACAATATGTCATTTAGAACCTGATCCAGAAAGCTATTTCATTTATCTGGTCGGCACCCGAATCCTCCGCGTCGCGGGAGAAGGGTCCCGGGAGAATGGGGGTGTTTCCCGCAACGTTGGCGGGACTGCAAGGGTAGGCTCCAGGTTGCCCGGGCCCACAAGCTACCAGGTTTGCTGGTGATGATGATGATGACGCTTCACCCTCTCCTCTCACATTTACAGGCACCACTCGTTCATTGAGAGAACATACGCGTCCCTTCTGCCCCACTATACAAGGGCCAAAATTTCATCATTGTGTTTTTATTTTTTTTTTACTGTGCCACTCGGGGGAGTAAATTTAATTTATTACAGAAAAAAGTCATAATGGTCCTTAATATATATATATATAGTCGGTCAAAATGTGGGTCACCAGTGTGTGTCTGTGTGTGTGGGGGCGGGTGGTATTGGGCATTCTCATTAAAATAAAGGAATAACGGTCCAATTTTTTACAATACCCAACATTAGGGTCAGGGCCCACATTTTGATTCCATATAGGTCAGTGGAGTGCTGTAGAAAACTATAGAATAGAGGGACATCAAGAGAGAAAAGAGGGACTGTCCCGCCTAAACAGGGACACTTGAGAGGTGCTCATTACTACAATGAATAGGGCCAATGGATGCTGATAAGGGATAAGAAGACTGGTTTATATATACATGAGGTTAATATTATTTGTTCCTTGCGGCATATAACCATGGACTTTGCACTCTAAGGTAATGAAACCAACCACATGATCGTCCTATTTTATCTCACTTCCCCCACCAGGTACACATTTATCGTACCTGTGACTGGTAAAATTAAAGAGCCCTTAAACCTCTACAATATCTTCTCTGACGGAACCTAAAGTTATTGTTTGTTTGGTTCTGGAACTTGTGGCATTTCTCCTGACGTGCACCTTGCCCCCTGAAGCTATCCTGCCAAAACGTGATGGTCGACAGAACCGCCTGCATGCTAATCAGCAGATAACGGTCATCTCTTCTCACCGCTCCTGTAACGAGGAACGCTCGTTTTGACTCCAACGTCAAGAACCATCTTTAAATATTGTCCAACTCCTTGTTGGACTGGATCACTGCAAGTCATGTTAGAAAACAATCTGTAACTTGTAAAGAATGTCAAAGCAAATGCAATATCACCCATGAGTGTCCCAAAACAAGTGCCGAATGAAGCTCCCCACCTATTGCCTACTTCAGCGGCCACCATGCTATCTGCTGAGCACCTGGATACCATGCCGTATCTCAATGCTCTGCCTCGAAAGGACATGCGGCGCTGGGAAAGGCTACTATACAGGCTGTTTTGGCTAGGCTCAGACCTCCCATAGTGTAACTAGACGGGTTATATGGGAGATCTCCCCAACAGGACCATGGAGCAGTGGCGCAACAGGGAACCTGATCGGATGTAGCAAAATAGCATAATAACATATTTTACACGTAACAATGCATTTTCTATAGAACACTTCCTTTTTCAGGATTTAACTCACTCCTCGCCTGTAAAAAAAATGTGCGCCCATGCACAGTATTTAACCCTGATCTGCAGTCATCTGTACACTTCTGGTCATTCACCCATCTTCTGTAAATGGAAAGTCAAGTCACCCTCAACAACAACGTCCTAACGGGAGAACTTACGCTACGTCCTGCGGCGTCAAGAGCAGTCCAATAATAAACCGAATTTAAAAAGAAAATACGGCACGTACGTTGTGTCTTATAACCTCAAACCTCTGTAGGCAATGTGCAGCCATCGTGACAAAGCCACCCAGGAATCCAACTTTACACACGTGCTGAAAGGGCTTAAGACATGGGTCAAACCCGGGCATAGGATGAGAGATACGGCTACAACCTGCTACTTAATAACCCCCAGTGCCCTTAATGCCCACAACTATCGTTCAACCCCCGTGTCCGCTAGAGAGCGACCCACAAAGCACACAGCATACACTTACTGGATTGTAAATAGGAGCAAAACTGGCCATGATGTCTGTCTGTGACAATATTCAGCAGCTACTGGGGAGTTAGTTTCGTTTCAGTGTAAAGAGTAATTCACAGATAACTGCAGGGGAGGAGAATGAGCAAGAACCTACACCATATACCTTCACTAACTTCACTCTCTCCTATCACCAAGATTGCCGGGCTCTCTCCACCTAATGTATCGGTTTGTCTCAGTCTGTCAATTCTCGTCTTGTCAGACCCCTTGAATATATGTATTGTATTAAGCGCTGCATAGATTGTTGGCGCTATATAAATAAAAGATAATAATAATAATAATAATTACAGAGAACTAAGTCAGCCGAACCCGTTAATATTCCATCCTAACGCCATTGTAGCGACTCGCTGATGGTGCCAACCGAATGGTTCGATTAATTGTCAAAGTGGCCACTCTTTTATCCTTTATCGGCCGCTGGCCTTAAAATGCCAGGGCTGATTTATAGTCCCCAGTCTAGCCCTGGCGACTAGCACTGCGTTGCATTAATTATAAAGCGGGCCCCGGACAGACAAAAATCAGAGGAGGGGCCGCATGATCAGGCCTGGATCATGTTAGGGATCATGTTTTAGATAGGGCAGGGTTTTAGGGGGGGCCAGGGGTTAACGTCCCTTTAAGTAGGGTCATGGTGCATCCGTGGTATGGAAACCGTGGAAACCGTGGTTATTGTGTAGTTTGAAGGGCCTTTTCCCACGTTCAAAGAGGGGGGCCATTGTGCTTACACCACGTGCTAATGCGGTTTACGGCTCGTGGTTTGGTGTACACGCAATATGTTCGTGGGAGTTCCGGCTGTGGTTGTAACCTCCATGGTGTGAAGAGTTGTAATCGGGCAGCTGGAAGTTACACAGTTAAAATAAAATGTATGTTTTAAGTTTTAATAAAGTTTTACGCGTCACAGTATTTGATCTCAAATAAAGCTGTGGCCTTTTCAAAGTCCGTTAGGTTGTCTGTCTTTATTAATCTTAACATTTTAACAGATCAACAAATGTATCTAGTGCCATGCTCATGTAACACTTAGTAATCACATATAGTAATATCTATAGGCCCCCTTGTGGCAAATTGGCATGCTGTGAAATAAACGGTAATACCCCTCATTCAATAACGCCAGCACGTCATAACCAGCCTTTGTTAGTCTGGCACATTACTTATTTTTCTTTTATACTCGGTATGGCGGCAACATGTCGTCAATTGGAGTCAATTCCCGGCCCCTTTTACAAAGACTCCGAAAAATATATAAATTATACTTTTCATGGGTAAAGAAAAGAACCAGGTTCTGTTCTCCTGCGTGTCTTTGTGCCGTTGTGTGAAGAAGAGTGCGACCTTTTGAGGTTTTAAGGACATTAGAGAGCATGAGCCCCTTGGGAAGATCCTCTGGTCTCCCCCGACCTACCCAGGGAGCTGTAAAATCAATGGCTGATGCAGCTCCCGTGTGGCCTCGTCGGGTTAGGCGGCGGGTGGCCAGCTTTGCTTCCGCAGGTCTCATGGTCACTTCCTTCTTTCGACGGTCTCTCTGCACACTTCATTCCCGTTTCACACCCACCAAAGATCTCTGGGGCTAGTCCCACCACAATAAGGGCTAGTCATGGCCCTTCGCAATGCCATTCCTTCATAAGGGGGACAGCTCCGAGTAATCTACCTTTGGAAGCACCCATGTATGGCTGCCCCATACATTTGCCGGTTGACAAATAAAAGGTATAACTAAGGTAAAACTAATCTATAAGTAGTAATTAACTAATTAATATAATTATCTTAAACAAGCAAATGAAATCACATTCATGCGATTATAAAAGAATGAGCGGTGTTTATTACACTGTGCCATAAAGCATTAAGGAATATTTTGTATATTTATAAATTGTATTATTTATACATTTTAACTTTAAATATTTTTAAGCAGTGTTTCTGTACAATGCTTTTTAAAAGTTTACAAATATTTTTTTATTAAATTATCTATTATTGCATGTTTTTTTAATGCAGAAATGGAAACCACGTTTAAAGCTTGTTTTTGTTTTTTTTGCGAACATAGAATATCTCATTTATTTAGAAATATTTATGAAAAATGTACTTTTTCCATTCAACCAACTTTATTGCTCTACAAATATGTACACCCAAACTGTATAATTGTAAAGTTTTGAATAATGTGTGCGTTACACAAATTATTGTTGATGGAGATGCTAACTTGAAAGGAATTGGATTTAGAAGTTATTTTTATAAATACGTGTCCGCCTAAAAAAACCTTTTTGTCCCCCACCCTCAGTAAGGGAACGCCTAGTGGATCGGTTAACAATTCTATAAATGTTTGACAATAGGGCTTCTTTGTACCTCTAAGGAGATAAGGAGATGAATCATTACGTTTAACATATTCAGTAGACAGAAGCTGAATCATGGACCTTAAATGTGGCAGAAGATCTGTGACCTTGAAAAAAGTTTACATTAATCAATGAGGCGTCCATGGATGGATGGTCTTTAGGAGGTCTGAGGCTCTAAGTTTTGATGGTAAAAACTTGTTCAACTTTTTCTGGTTCCATGCGCCAGATTTTATTATTATTGGTGTTGAAAACTTTTTTTTTAATTATTATTATTATTTTTGAATTTTGTTTTAAAAAAGTTTTTACAAAAATCTAAAATCTGTGGGGTGAGAATGAAATAGGTGGAGGAGTGAGATGATGTGGTGGTGTAGGAGGACAGACCTTCTCCCTGTTGTGAAGGGGACTTCCTCCTCTTCCGAGGGTCTTCTTTCTGCCAAAATATGATGTCACACCCCAACGCTCCACATTAGATCACATGCAAAGATCCCTGTGATAGAAATGAGTTTCAAGGAAGATCTTTGATCCCCCCAACCACCCTCTAGTGAGGCCATTTATCCAAAAGGTTTTCCCTATCTTGCTCTCGCCATGCACCGGCCAGTTCCCCCAATTCAACGATATCTGCTACTCTATTCATATGGACCCCATGGGATAAGATTACTAAAATAACATGAATGATATTTTATTTTATTGTTAACAATGCAATAAAAAACTCAAACTTGTTATGTTTATGGACAAGATAAACCAGCCAGACTGCTTCTGTATGCTACGATCACATCCCAGAGGAGGAGTATTTGGGATAACAGGGTGGAGAAATGTAAAATGATGACACTGCCCTTGCATAGCTTCAAAATAATTTACAAATCAGAGTCTTGAAGACACCAAGACTGTCTGAGAGGTTCTCTTCGTAAGAGGAGCGTGTTCCGCAGCCAGTGGGAGGTAATTCTAAGCAGGAGGCCAAACCAAACTTTTGATTGAACAACCACCATCCTTGGGAGACATCAACATTTTGTTGGAGCCAACAACAATTACGGAGACACTTTCTCAAAGACAGCCTTATTATCCACAATTCTTCGGAGGCGGCCACGTCTATCGGAAAATAGCTGCTCCTGCTTGGAGGCACTTATAATAACCACCAGAAGACGGTTGGTAGAAGACACTCAATGAAAGGAATAATCATTCATCGCAGGGCAATCTAGCTTCTGAAGGCCACCTTCACCCACTGGAATGTGGTCATCAGGTAAAAAAAATATGTTAATGTCTATCCAGCCTATGAGCTGACATTAAATTTCCTGCCAAGTGTGAAATGATCACCGTAATACTCTTTTAGGTGTTACTTTGAAACATATTACAATTATTACATTTTAGCTCTAAACCTGAATAACTATTTACACTACCTTCCTAATGTTGAACTTTTTATATGCGTATTGTGGACACGTTACATTCATTATATAATCAAATGCATATTTTTAAATTACGTAGTTTTGTTGTTGTTAGTAATGGCGATATAGATATTAGTGCAATTATTATTATTAAACCCATTCTTCCCAATGCTTTATGGGAAAACCTTTAATTTTGGAAGTTTAGTAAGCTACCATTAAAATAATGAATTGGAATAGTTGGGAACTATGAGTTTTATGCCACATTTTGTTGATGTTTGAAGAAGGTGTCTAACCAGGTCTGAGTTACAGTATCCCGATTCCCCAGTATCATGCAGACTGCCAAAAGAGCAAGCGAAGAGAAGCCATAAGGTCCACCATATGATGCATTACTTGTTGTATACATTGTGCAACACTGAAGAACATAATAAGTAAATAATAATTAGGACATTGACCCCTGTTCACCCCTAACCCCTGTGCACAGCGGTAGGTGTTTTGGGCAGATAAGCAACAGAAAGGTCCAAAAAATACATCCTACAATTCCGGAACTGTCACGCTGATCAGTGGCTGGGAAATGCTCCAGTAGAAGTCAATGGGACCACTTTCTGTACATGCGCGTGTCAAGTGCCAGGAGATGTGTTCGGCTGAAGACATTGCCTGTTTGGCAAGTAGTTGGGGGGCAGGGAGAGGATTCTGCAGAATCATGCATTTGCAAGGGGGAACCACATAAAAATGGGACCTCTCAGCTATTAGATATCCATTGAAGTATATATATGATGGCTGGAGTGTCTCTTTAAGGTTCTAAAGAGTTTAACGTTTTATGTTCTTGTATATTAAAAGCAACCACATAAAATACACCTGTCGTGTAAAAAAAAGGCACTTAATTGCATCCGTATTCAAAGCCGTAGGTTGACTGCTAGCAAAAGGCACTCATCGTATTTCACCTATTAAATCCTGAATTTTAAAATCCATTATTACTTAATATTTGTTTCTTCCAGTAAGTTAACTCACGTCATTACATAATAACTATTTTATGTTTCTTAATAACCTTTAGTAATTTTTCAGTCACACCAAAGAAAAGGATTAGGAGGAGGATTATGGAGGTGAGAGAATTAGCCTGGCTATTGCATCAGGAAGACGTCTATAATTATGCGGGTAATTGCATGTTGTCAGCAGTAGGACGCGTAATATTTGTTTACATACATTATGGAACAAGCAGGAAACAAAGAGACAAAATGAGGAAACGTATGAAGTCATATCCAGATATACGTATCAAGGGATGCCTTCTTCCCCTCTTAATGAAGATCTGTAATCTGTAAGCGTGGTTAGCATGCCCAGGGCCGGACTAGGGATGTCAGGGTGGTCCTGCGGCTGGCAAATTAAGTTCAGTCTTTTGGCTAAGTGAGTAACTGTGAGTGAGGGAAAACTTGGTCCTCCAGCCTTGATGCCCAAGTACAGGAGGCTCGAGGTATAGCATTAGATTGGATTGGCTGAAATGCAGAATGTCACAGGGGAGAGGGATCCCTGAAGACTCAGTTCTTTTGGTGGGATTGTTGTGCCTTTTGGCCACTTTCTCACCCTTGAACACTTCAGGTGGTACTCCTCTAAGGGGGGGAGGCAAGAGAATCCGGCCCTCCTTTGGCTTTGGCCTGGAAGGGAAGGGAGGGATGGATATCCCCCATGGGAATGTATCTAGAAGACAAAGACTGGGGACTCGGCCGCCACTGTGGCCCTTATACCTTGAGCACCGTTTTCACCTTTTTCCTTCGGACAGTTGATGACGGGAGGTGCACAAGTACCTCGGTCTTCCAATAAAACAATAAATAAATGAAGTAAGTTTGGATGGATACGAGAGGCAATACATTACTTTATTATGCTCATGTAACGTGCAGTCAGGCATTCCACACTGCGGCACCCAATGTGTGCGGATCGGGTAAGTTTGGAGAGATGTTGGCCAACAGTCCACGGGGTTGCCTGGTCTGCCAGATGGCCAGTCCAGCCATCTTTTAAGATCAGAATTTCATTGCCCTGATACTACTCAATTGTATATAGAGGGGACAGTCATACATGTCATCCAAAAATAGCCCCTGGGTAATTCCGAACATGAAACTATTTCCTAATTACAGAGATAATAACTACAGGAAGATATTACATCACATAATATATTGAACCACAGGACAAGGAAGGAGGACTAAAAACAACCAAGGTACTAATTAAGGTTTTATAGCAGGAAAAAGGAAAAATAGATGGGCCAAATGGTTCTTATCTTCTGTCAAATTCTGTTTCTATGTTCTATTCAGAACCGGACGGAGATGTGTAATACTGAACCCCCTTCATTGTGTATATGTTATGTGTAGTAAAGGTATGGTTAGAGGCACATTCCAAGATGCATCTGGAATAACTGTGACATCACTTTCAGGGTCTTCTATAGTTTTACTTCCTTTATGGTGGCTGCTGATGAAATAAATGTAAATTTGACAAACCTCATTACTTTGGAATGTCTTAGAAAAATGTCTCATGAGCTAGGATTCATTAATATATTGGGGAAAAAGTTTTTGTATTAAAAAAAGACCAACACAATTCTAGGAACACTTTTTAAAGCCGCCATCTTAAAAGTAACACCATTATCCATGTCAAACCATTAAAAAAACATATACGGTATGGTATAACATAGAGACAGTTTCAAAGGTTCTATATATACTCATTGCAGCGTGACACCATTCCTAGTACTGCCCTTCCCAGAACTAATTATTTAATCATATAAAATTATACTGTCATATAATCTCATTTAACATTTTTCCTGGAAACAGTTAACTGTCATGTGACACAAAAGCAGGCCCTGGTCGGTTGTTGCCATAGAAACTGAACATAATTCTTAGATGTTTCCGAGTTGTTTTATGTGATGAACTTTTCAGGGGATAGAATTACCGTATTTTTTTTTTATTACTTATAGTCAGCTGTAGCACAATAGTAACATTTTATAAAGAGCCCTATCCTGTTGAATTAAGTGGTTGTTTTAATCATGTGTTTTAATATATATTTATGTTTTGTGTGTAATAAGAATGGAGTCTAGCAAGTGCTGGACAGCGATGAATAAATTAATTTTGTTATAAGTGAGATCAGGGCACAATTTACCCAGTGACCAGCAAAGTGACTGTTAGAAAAATGCTTATGTTATCGTAAATATTATTGGTGACAAAGACATAAGAAAGTAGAAAATTTCTTGTCTATGATATATGCACGAGTTCACGCCAACACATCTACTCTATATTATTATATATATATATATATATATATATATATATATGTGCAAAGGGTCAAGTATAGGCCATTCTTAATTATGCAGCTTAAAGAGGCGTAACCTGCATGAAAAGTAACCAATCAGAATGATGCATGCTATTAGAAGAAGTTAAGAGGTTTTATAAACCATGTAATCCAAACATGTAATCAGACAACGCTTCGACTTTTGTTTGTTGTGTGCCTTGTCTCGATTATGCGCATGATCTAAATAAAGGAAAACTCTTTCTGAGGAGAATTCGACCATTATTTCAACCAACAGTGACCATACTTAATGGTATGAAATTATTTACTGAATTTACAATTTTAGAAATAAATGATTAAAGTTATTGAACTTATTAAAGGTATTAAAGTTTTACGATATTCAAATGAGGGAGGAATGCCTTTTAGACTTTGTGTCCAATTCACATTCTATGCAGATGCAATAAAACCTGTGTTACTATCATCTGGGGTTTGTTCGCTGAAGCAGGCTCCTATAGAAGGACGCTATGCTTAAATATGCCTTACAACTCTCCGGCAACTTCATATATTATCACGTGTAGGGTCAGGGCTGGACTAACGATGCCGCAGCGGCCCTGGCACTTTAAGGCCGGTGGCCGCCTGACGGTATAAGCGCAGCCAACGACGGGAAAGGATTCTGTCTGTCTGTATGACCCATTTCTACATTTCTGTTACAGGTAAGCAGACAGAAGATGACATCTACTGCGCATGCCTGTCCAAATCATTATGTCAGATAGCCACACCAGTGACTGTTGGATTATATGCTCCATTTGGGGGACGTGTCTACATGCTACTGGATCGTATAACAAGTACGTTAATTATTCCTAATATTATTGACTTACAAATTACTTATAAAACTTGAGAGTCTGATATTGCAAGATATACACAACCAAAATCATCAGTCTCTTCTTGGAACCTTATTGCTTTTGGCCACAATTGACAAAAGTATTGTCGTGCGGACTTCAACCTGGTAATTGAATTCCCACCTAGAGGCCACCATGCAACCTTCTATTCTAGAGCAGTCCGCTCTTACAGCCCTGGACGTTAAGGGTCTATAATTTGATAGATCCCACAGAGAAGTAGACTCGGAACGCACATTGCCCATTCACGTGTATGGTGTCCAGATGCCCCTAGTGGTCATGTGTGGAATTAACTAATAAAATGCTTTATTCTTCTTGCATATGTGCACAAATCCTCAAAATGTACTATTTTTCCTATATTTCAGAGTGCATGAGGGAAGAGGCATCACGTGTTACAGAGAAGGAAGAGAAAACTGTAGGACAGGTTACCAGTAAACCCGTGGGATGGGGTTTCTTCCGCCTGCTCTGGCATCTGTTCTTCTACTACCCTGTCATTACAAACCGCCACCTAGAACGCAAAAGTATCGAATTTATCTTTGTGCATTTTAGCGCCTGGCAGTATGCTGGGAGCGACCGTCTATGGGCCGGTCTGGTCACCACTGTCTGTGAGCGTATTCGGAGCCACTTTGGGATACTTCCTCTTAGCGTATTTAATGTCTTGGGATCAAAGCCCATAAGAGAGAGAGAAGAAGAACGCAGCCTCAATGAATGGATTTTCAAAAAAACTTTCAGCATTATCCTTGTTGTTGTTTTCCTCGTACTAATCGTTGGATTGCTTCTTCTCACCGTGCCGGTGAGAACTGGGTCACAGGATGGTGATCAGAAGACTGCTACAGTTTTTGGGAGCATTGCCACAATATTGTCTGGTTCGAGCATATTCATGACTGTATTTCAGCTCTGCAAGAGTGTCCTGATCAGCCAGAAACAAAAAATTGAACGTTTGGTCAACAGTCAGAAGTTCAGTACTCAAATGGGTTTCATGAATGAGGTCAAAAAAGAGGTTGAGCTAGTCACTCATATGGTCCAGTGCATGGAGATCTTCCAAAAGCAGAAGATCCGGGTGGTACTGCAGATCACAAGTCTAGAACTTTGTGCTCCTGACAAAGTGGTAGGAGTTCTGGATGCCATGAACACCTTGCTCTCTGACCGCCAGGCTCCCTTTATCTCCATTTTGGTAGTAGACCCCAGCATTATTGTTTCGTGCCTGGAGAATGCCAGCTCTCTGAAAGGCATGGCAGATAATGGATATATGTTTCTAAATCGCACTGTTACTCTGCCATTTTCTGTGCCTGCGCTGGGTAAAAAGACAAAGCTGCAACTTCTAAAAAAAGTCGTACTGAAAACAGAAGATCTCATAGACTGGCCCAACAGGACTGACGCAAACCGTGGCACCAAAACAGGCATCGCAGAGTCTGTGAGGCTGCTAAGAGACGAACTATCAAAGGTTGAAGAACCAGAGGAGGAAGCCCCCCTCTACGATGCAGGACGCTGTATTCAAGAAACCTTTTACTCCTTATACAGTGAAGTTCAGGCTCTCCATGAGTACATACCCGATAGCATTTGTCAGATGAAAAGGATTGTCAACACCATTCCAGTCATGGTCCACCTGATGATGCTGAGCCACGTTCCATGGAACCGCCAATCAGCTAAAGCTGTGGCTGCTTGGGTTGTCCTGTGCAATCAGTGGCCATGCCGATTAAGCTGGATACTACAATGCCTTGAGGATGAGGAACAAAGTGGTTCCAAGGACGGGTTCTGCAGCTGTCTCCTTTGGGATGTCTTTAAGGAGAATAGTAAGGAGCTATTCTCTCTAAAGGCAGGGCTGAAGAACCTTTTCGATTTGGACGCTGACCCTGAGATTTTTCAGAAGTTCCTGTCCCGGGACTTTCCTTTTAAAGTAGAAGAGTCAAGACGTTTGATAGGATGCACTGTAAATTTAGACTTTTCTATAAAGCACAAAATGGGGCTCCAAAGAGGCATAAACAACCTGCAGAATGATTGGAAAGAGACCAAGAGCACAAGGTGTGATGGTGACAAGGAGGGACATGCACACACAGAAACGGTTGAGAATGATGGCGATAAAGCGAAAAAAGAGGTTGGCAAGGGCGGAGATAGCTTCAAAAAGGAAATGGAGACAAGCAGTGATAACTCCAGAAATGAAGTTGGTATGGATGGATTTAGATACAGGGAGGATATAGAGCAGGAGAAAGAGATGAAGAGGAAAAATAGGAAGGGTGGATATTATTTCAGGACAGATGTTGTGGAGGAGGGAAATATGTGTTGGAGAGAAGTTGATGAATGTATTTTAGAAAACCCCCTAAAGGAGGAAGGTGAGTGTGAAAGAGAGGCTCATATGGAGGCAGAGGAAGGACAAGAACAGAAGAAAGGGCCTGGAGCGTGTAATGGACATTCAGCGCAGAGAGCCATCTGAAGAGAAGTGAGTGAAGAAACGCTCTGTGTTTACATCAAAAATTCAGATAACAGAAAAATAAGCGAATAGTTAGGTGATATACATCTGAAAGTGTCAGCAGCTGTTAAGCTAAAATGAGCCTTATAGAATGGAGCTCATTTTTTGGAGAAAATATGGAGAAAATATTCAAAATGTTATAGCTCAATGAATTCAAACATGGGAACCGTCACTAATATTTGGAATACATTAATATTTATCAATGAATATGTTCTGTTGAGTTGAGAAATAAACTTTTATTGTAAACGCCAGTTGGTTGGTTTTCACGTGTCTGACATAGACGTGTTCATTGTCATGCAAAAAAAACCCCCCAAAAAACAAATATATAAATGGAAAAAATATGTATTATCATTATTAATTGTTTTATATAGCGCCATCATATTCCAAAGCTCTGTACAATGGGTAGACAGGACATAACAAGTAGTAACAACTTGACTTACAGAAACAACAGGTGAGGAGGGCCCTGCTCAAAGGAGCTTACAATCTACTGCTTGTAGCGCAGTAACAATGACAATGACAACAAACGTGTGCTTACCTGAATAAGTGCTCAAACGCGGACATACTGCGGTGCTGACTCTTCTTGATCCGGAAACAAGAACCCAGCCTATGTTTAAAGGCATTAATTGACTTTAATAACACAACCTCGGTAGTGAATTCCATGTTTATTGCTCTTAATTGCTGAAGGTGAAAACACCTTTCCTTTTTACTTTGTACTGTTAATGAACAGATTCGATCGGCCCTCTTTGTTGTCCAACATTGTTATCGCATCCTGTCCGAGGCGTCTTTTGTTTTAGTAAAAACAAAGTAGATTTTCTAGCCTATCTTCATAAATAAGGAGTTCCGTTCCTCTCACTCCTTTAGCTGCCCGCTTCTTCACTTTTACTCACTTTTAGACAAGATTAGAGAATAGGCTGAACTCCACTGGACATCCAGACCTTCTTTGTGACTTCTCCCTAGGATCAGATAATACTATGACATGTTCACTGTTTCATTAATTATATCCAATACAATCAGGGCCACAGTCACGATGGCGGGGCAGCCTTGGCTCTTTAAGGCCAGTGGCTGTCTGATGACGTAAGTACGACTGACAGCTAGATATACACAGCCGAATGCTACCTTTTTATGCCCATGCGGTGTGAGGCCGAACACTGGCAGATGGGGTAAGTGTGTGTTGCTGCTGGCCAGCGTTCCAACCGGCATTAGCCCGGTGTGCCGAATGACCTCATGTGCCTAAGCCTGATCACCGTCCCTATTTCATGCAGTGTCAGTTCATGATCGTGCCACAAAGTTATTTCACGTGTCCTTAAATCCTGCGCTTCTTCTAATCTGTCGTCTGGGAACTGAGCCAACGGAGAATGATAATCGTCTGGTTACGTCGTATTGGGAATCTGCCAAATACCAAAGAAGCAGAGATTCCGGAAAGTGTCTCCAGCTTTACGACTGCGTTAACTAGCTTTCCCAACACATAACTCTGTTACATTAGTATGCGGTGTGTAACTACTGTATCTTTACACACCCTGCGAAACCAGTGATTCATTGTGGAACGGTGTTACGCACTTGAGCTTTGTGTCGCCGCACCTGCCTGAAGTAAACAGCAACAGGTGTTTCAAAGGGGAAAAACGTTATAGCGCATAGTGTTTTATACATAAGGGTCAAGGATAAATAGGAGCACTATCCGCGCATGCGTTCTGTTGAAAGTACCTGGTGGATGGGCAAAAGGGCAAATTCATTTGCGGGGGCACTCCGCAAAATCCCTCAATGCATTTATAAGGGGTGCATCTTTCAATTGCCATATGTGTTAAAGTGTAGATGATGGCTGGAGAGTCCCTTTAAATAATTTTATTGTAAATACTTGTTCTCCAGTGTAGGATGGATTAAAGGTGCTGTTCCACTGGAGTATTTATTGCACTCCCTAGTGTGTTAAGCAAATTAACCTTATATTACCCGACTTCACCTGACATTTTTTTATTTCCTCTGGTGGTTTTAATCACATAAAAACAATCCAGCCAACAACTTCCCCTGCCTGCTTTTGAGTCACATGACAATGAAGTGATCCTTGCAGACACTAGGTGGCGCTAGAGCTCTGCATAAGTAAAAAAAAAAAATAGGTAACGGAACTAAAGTTCCGGATCAGCGGTACCCGAACCTCAAACACAGCTGCACGGAAGTCGGAATGAAGCTGTACGGACAGAGGGCGAACTGGCACGCATTGCTTCCGGTAGCCGTATTAAACGAAGTATCTCTGCAGTTATAAAGCGGTGCAGAGAAACTCGGCTCATCTTAGAAGATAAACTGCCTGCGTGCGATTAAAGAATGAAGGAGAAAAACGTGAGATTAGTTTGCTTCTCCCTTCTGTGTACTGTCAGGGCACCTTACTCTTTACCTGACGTGATGCCTTCTGTCACTCACACCTCCCCTACCTATCACCCTAATGTGTTTAAGGCTGAAAGAAAATTATTCCTACAGCAAAGGGTTAATGCTAAACCAGTACCCTCACCCCTTCGGTTAGCCTGTTTAACGCTCCTACCAGCCCACTGTATATAAGGATAATATACATTAATATTAGAGATGAGCAGCTGGACCTGCTCTTCATTTTGGTTGCTATGGTGATTATGAGGGTCAAGCCAGACCCGTCACCCATACTGGATTTACTCAGGAGATACACAGGACTCAAACATGGCTGAAGAAAGGACGTTTCCAGCCTGCGATTTGTGATGATCGGACGTTTCTGGCGTTACATTGTGATCATTTTTCATAGATTAACCCCATGTCTTCCCTCTCTTATCTGTTGCAAATGAAGATTACCTTTGCCCCGCCTAAAATCTTCTACCTTTTATTTCTCCCGGCTATCCACGTCCGTGTCCTGACGCTTTCCTCTCCTCCTTGATCATCTTTAATCATCGCAAACATTATTTTCTTCCTTTTTCCCCCAAATATACACCTGCTTCTTGATTTTCTTTTAAAAGCTTTTTATTGACACGTAAAAAAAAAGAATAGGAAAATGTACTTGAAGATGTAACCAAATGACTCTTAGATTAGATCGAACATCGTTCTCTGAATAATACCGTCGAGCCATGTGGGAAATTGCCTGAGTACATTGTAACAGCTGCTTCTTCATTCTCGATATTTCCATTTCACCTTTTCCTGTCCGTTCTTAAATCAATAATTTCCTCTGCCTTAAAATATCTTTTTTTATTTTTTATTTCCAGGATCTCCCTCTCCTGCCTCAAGTCCCCATACTTCGCCTCCCGCGTCCACCCTCACCGTGCGGCCGTGGATTTGATCCGAATTCCCCTCGTGCCCTCGCCTTGTGTCCACCTGTCGCGCACCAGAAATCCCGATCCAGCCTCCGCCAGCTCTTCCTCCGAAGCCTCCTTGCATCTGCTGGTCGTCCCGTTACCTTTAATCTCTACCAGCGCGTTACCGTCAGCGCAAATCGCTTCAATGCTTGTGACATCGAGGTCAACAATTTCCAGGTGTCTGATTTGCAGACCCCACTTGGCGTCCAAAAAGAAGCATTGATCCGCGGCCAAGATATCATATCCTACACTTTCCAACTCTGAACCGGTTATCGCTACGTCAATAAGACATTACGTGCCGAAAAGACTGTCCAGTTGCGAATATACCGGGTATCCATATGAGTTATTAATATAATTGTATATGGACTATGGCAGCATTACATTCATTGTTAATAAGGATATAATGTATGGATCAAACAAAGGTGTTTAGTCTCTGTGCAGCCTTCTGTAGTGTAAATAAATAGATTATTTTCTATGGCTTTAATGTTTTGTGTTTTTTTTTTTAACATAAGATCATTTTTGAGGATGAACTCATTCTTTTTATTTTTGGTTGTAAAGAGGAAGATTATTGAAACCTTCCAAAAATAAAGGTAAATTTGGGGTTATTGCAGATAATCTGGCACCGTGGTATTTTTAAGTGAAATAATATTTGCTTCCCAGGAGCATCTGAATTAAGTCGGGCAGTGTTCCTATCGCACGCACACCCGGTTCCCAGCGAAGGTATGCTCGTAAAATCGAAATACATTTTGTGCTTGTAAAAAGTCTCAGGCTGGACCAAATTCAGCTATTGCCTTGGCTTTGATATTAACTTATTAAAGGATCTGGCCGTATATCACGCGGTAACGTGGTCCCGGCTACTCCGCCACTCCAAATACCGCAAGAGGAAGTAACTTGAAGGTTAAAAAATGTGTAAATAAAAGGTATTTGGTTTAAAATGAGAGATTGGGGACTTGATTATGGTATTTGTCACAAATAGGGCTGTTTCACATTCTTTTAGCAAGGATCCTATCGCTGTTTGTTCTGTTTTATCCTAATTCTGTGCAGCTTCAATCAGGATCTTGGTTTGCAAAGCACTCTAACGGTATTCTTGTTAATGACAGGTTATGAAGCGCATGTCCTAACCGATAATGTAACGAATAACTGAGCGGCTGATTTTATCGACCCGTAGCAAAGCAGCGATGTCCGTTACGTCACAAGGTGAATTAAGTTGGTGCTTCCCAAATGCACAAATGCAGTTGTCACCCGTTTGTAGTTCTTGCTGAAAAGATGACCTTGAGACGGCTGGAAAATGCCAACCCGGTGATTCAGGCAGTATTTTCTTCACAACTCGATAAGATAAGCCTCGGCTGGGAAGCTGGAGTATCCGCAGATCAGCGCAGAAGGTAAAATCATGATCCTGAGAATCCGGCTAAAGAAATAAAACTGTGTCTAACGGTGCCTGTCGCTGCTGCTGTAGACTACAAGTCTCATAAGGATGACAACTCCCATCCACGCCAAATGTAGATCAACCCTGCTCACAATCAAACACAAAAGTATTCTCAAAAATATTACAGCCTTATTTGTTTTTTGTTTGACGGCGGAATCGTTGGTAGATGTGCAAATAAAAACTGATAACGTGCATCATTTTCCATTTTTTTTAATTAATCACCAGATTATGTATTTTTACAAAAACGCATGCGTAGGTATTCAGGGTATACACATTTTATAGCTATTAGAATAAAATGAACTAGAATAATAATGGATCCATCGATCCAATAATATACAGCAACTTATATATGCATATGAATATATATATATATATACTATAATTCAAAAGTTTGGGATCACTTCAGTGTTTTCATGGAAACAAGGACATTTCTGGCTGTAACATAATCGCAAAAGGGTTTCTAACGATCAATTAGCCTTTTAAACTTAAACTCGGATCAGCGAACACAATGTGCCATCGGGACACAGGAGTGATGGGAGTGATAAAGGGCCACTGGAACACAGGAGTGATGGGAGTGATAAAGGGCCATTGGAACACAGGAGTGATGGGAGTGATAAAGGGCCATTGGAACACAGGAGTGATGGGAGTGATAAAGGGCCATTGGAACACAGGAGTGATGGGAGTGATAAAGGGCCATTGGAACACAGGAGTGATGGGAGTGATAAAGGGCCATTGGAACACAGGAGTGATGGGAGTGATAAAAGGCTTCTGTACACCTATGCAGAGGTTCCATTAAAAATCATCAGCTGCAATAGTCAGTTAAAACATTAACCCCACCTGCGCTGGATTTGATTAATTTCATGTTATTTTAATGGACAAAATTTGCATTTATTTAAAAAACAAGGAAATGCCTGTGACCCCAAACTTTAGGTTAGGTAGTGTGTGTGTGTGTGTATATATATATATGTGTGTGTGTATATATATATATATATATATATAGTTAGAAACGTCTAAAGAGCCGCCAAGTTTTTTTATGTGACTTCTAGATATTAATTATTATTATTATTAATGTAACAGAGTTAAGCATTTAGAAAGATTTAATAATGTATGTCATTTATGAACACATTTTTCCTGTTTCTATAGACATTATTATAACTTTTAGGCCTGCCGAACACTGGATTACACTCCAGACACTTTGATAAAATAGAAAAAGGAGTTCGGGTCAAAATAGGGACTGTCCCTCCTGAAGAGGAACACTTGGGAGTTATTCTGCTCTGTTTGGCATGTCTGGTGCTCGCCATCCTCACTCTACTAATGCCCTCCTTTATCTCGTTGGTACATCGCTTCAGCCTTCATCGCGCTTTCTGTCCTCACTCCCCCCGTCTCTATGGTGGATGCTGACGCGGCGGTCTCTGATTGGCCAGGGTAGTTGCCTGCGTCACTGGTTGGCACCGAGCGAGACAGTAAACATGTGACCCGGAAACTGAGTTAGACATCAGGAGACGGTGTTTGGGGTGAGAGGGAAGGAAAGCCAGCTTTGCCACAAAAAGAGACAGCCTGGAGCTGGACTGGGTGACGTTACCGACGGGAGACTTATTTTTATGCAGAGACGCCCGGCCTTGACCCAGGGGCCCACCAGAGACCTGCTTAGCTGAGGAGGCCTCCTGTCAGAAAAGTGACTGCTAGTTATGGGATACTGACCCCCAAAAAAAAAAAGCAACTGAGTGACTGGCAGACGTAGACTGTTTCCCGTAGTGAGAAAGTTTATTGTAAAGACACTAGCTGGAGTACAGAGACGTGCAGAGTGACTGACAGTCTCTAAGTCCCTGTAGTATTTATCACTTAGCTGCTATATGAGTGACTGACCGCTGGAAAGCTATGCCGTGCTCGTAAGGGTTTTTAGTGACGGCGCTTCCATGAGTTGAGACCGTTCTAAAAAAGAAACCAATTCTCATGCTGTGAATCACTGGCAGGCGTGCGATGCCTATAAAAAGATGGCTAATCCCTGGTCATTAGTGCTTCAGGAGTTCTAGCCTGCAGGGCAGACAAGCAGAGAGACATACAGAGACGAGACTACACAACGAGGTGCTTAGTGAACGAGGTACTATTTCCAGTAAGAGATCTCCAGGACTTGGGACTCAGAAGTGTCAAGATATGCGCACAGCAACATAACGCGTGTGATGCTGACCAACGCTGCTTGCAAAGCTGGCAGTGTGACCTCGCTGGCTACTTGATACAGTTTGTGGCTGCTTCTGGAGTGTCGGCACGTACCGTGACAACCATCCACTGAGACAATTTTCCAAGAGGCTGGGTTTTTTAACGGTATCGGTAAAGCGTAACACCCCCGGTGTCTGTTATGCCCCGCAGGCATTGATGCCCCACAGTCTTCGTGTTCTTCCATTAAGATGGCATCAGTGGCTGGATAAGCTTTCTTGCTATGGAGATGCCTGGGGCCGTGGAGAATGCAGATTTACCCTCTGAGGGTTCACCACAGAAAGTGGACTATGCAGAAAAGGAGGAAAGCGAAGCCCTGTCCTCTCCCACAAAGGAAGACTCCGTGGAAGGGATATGTTACAATCACTACACGACGCAAGATCGTGGCGCAGAGGATGATGCGGTGCCCGCTGAGGAGCCCACACGAGAGGTCATGCCTGAGATCACAGGAGCAGAACTGAAAGTAGATTTAAATGCTGGCACTCCCTCTCAAGAGAGGAGCCAAGAACATTCAGATGAGACATCTCCCAACATCACACCTACAAGCGGTCCGGATCATGAAGTCCCATCCCATGGGACCCAACAGGTGTCTCAGTCTGCTGAAATGGAACCACACAACAGTGGGGAGGGGGGAGAAATTAATTCATTATCTACAGAAGGAGCGGACCAAGGGAATGCTGGGAACGGGGCTAAGAATGAAGGGGCGCCGGAGGAAGACAATGGACGGAATAAGCAAGGGCCTAAAAGGGTAACCTTTCCATGTGATGACGATATTGTCTCTGGTGCCCTAGAACCAAAAGACCCATGGAGACATGGTGAGGAAAACCTGTTACGGCTTGAAATGATTAACCATATGTGGCTTTGCTCTTAATGTCCTATCAGAGCGGCAACCTGGCGTGACCTTATTCATGTTTTATCAGTGCTTCCACATGCATGTTATTTGGCTGCGAGACCCGCCGCTTCCGTGACCTTTAACTTTATCCTGCCAGTGCCGTGTCCCGGCTGCCATAAGCTCTTGGCTAGACCTAAATCTACTGTTGAAATGTTGCAGGCTTTCAGTAGCATGTTATCCCGCAGACATAGGAGCGCAAATCCCTCATGAAACTGCCTTTCTGCTGTCTTTTGAGCCAACAATTCTAACTTTTTTTCTCCTAATGACCAAATCTCTTTTCTGCGCCTACTTTCTTACCTTCACCTGAAACCGTACACTACCTCTGTGGGCTTCTAAATTAAATATGAAGCTAGCTGCACACTAATGTGTTATTAATTAAGGCGGCTTGTTAGCTTTGTTTTAAGCCCGGGGGATACAGTTACATCCCCTGAATTGATGAGTTTTGTACGTTACTCTTACGCTTCATGAAATTCTCTTGTATAATGGGACGTTTTTGTGGAATTTCACAAGTGTCCTAAAACAGCAGAGCTAGATGGCCAAGAATGTTTGAGAGAGAGTGAGTATGAGAGGAAAGGTCAACCGAAGAAAGGAAGGGTTGGAGAGCGGCGCATAGGGGCATATAGGGGCGTCTAGGGGTTAAAATGATATTTTCAGGAGATGGTAATACATTAGCAGGTATCGAGGAATGAAGCTCTGCGGCTGGTGATCACCGTTTTAAACCTATAAAGGTAAAGTTAAGCTCAAAAACCATGTCGGGTTTCACAACTTGCATGTGTTGAATATTCGACAATTAGATGTGAGGTCACGTTGGTCACGTTGTCACGGTTTGAAGTATTTCAAAAAGTATATTTCTAGCTTTGGGTGAACTTTCTGTTGAGTTCTGCTTGATTTTCTCAGGAAGAAAGGAAACCGGTTGTGCTTTTTGCCAGCGCCTTTTGTTCTCAGAACAATATATATTTACATAGTTGCTTTGTCTATCAGTCAGGATTCAGACCTGGAATTGGAACGTCTAAATGCAGGCGCGGGATTCGTGACAATTAATGTGAAAACGAATGGTTTAGGTCACACTGGGCTTACAAATACGTAATCGCAAAAATGCTTGTGTCTGCCATTTTTATAATGTAAACTTGCAGTCATTTTGCAGACCTGCTAAGTCTATTGCTTTTCATCCAACACTTTAATACATATTATAACCGTGTGGTCCTTGGTGGAATTCTGCAGAATCACCCCATATGCATTTAATCCCCCCCACCCCGGGCTAAGTGCCACGCAGGAGGTATGTTCTGCCGAATGCATCTCTCTGCATGTGATACTTACCCGTGAATGTTACATTAAGTGATTTAATTTACTGGTGTATCGTTAGATTGCCGCCAACTCTGTCAATGCCTGTTGCTAGTATTTCCAGCCTCACAGCTTCTCCTTTTCTCGCTTCCCCAGCTCAGAACGTGACTGTGGATGTCGTGATTTCATCCTACACCCAAGCCTGCCAGAAGCTCAACTGCAAGCAGATCCCCAAACTTATTCGCCAGCTGCAGGTGAGTCTGTCGCGCTTCCCATCTGGGAATCAGTAGACTGCGGAGGGGACGTTGGGACCCGGGTCCCTTCGTGACAATTTATTTACAGCAGTTCTATGACTTATCATTACACAAAGGAGGCTTATCCCTCTTCGCTTGAATGGCGCCAAGTGGAAGTGTCTGTACACACTGATATTGGGATACTAATACAGCAGAGGGGTCCCCGGAGTGTGCACCTTCATAGAGCGCCAGGGATGCTTTCCCCGTATCGGCTGTCACTTTCCATAGTGATACACTCCCTTACCCCTATTACTTACCTGGTATCTGGGTCAGTGGCATGAGATACCCGCTAACGAATGTTAGACCAATTAGTTGTCTGCAGTTCCTATTAATGTTGTATAAGATCATATGGGTTAGAACATTTTTAGTGAAATAATTGTATTTGTGCATTCCCTGTGACTGTGCACAACCGTGTTATTAGATCACACAAATCTTAAAGTTCCCACACATTTATGGCTTCATATTATGCAGTTCTGGATAGAAGTCATAGGTGATGCATATTTTTATGATCGTTTTAACGTGTATATATTTAGGGTTATATTTTAGTTTGTGTTGCAAGGTTTTCAGAGTAATCTCAGGCCCGCGGCTCCTCGTCTTGCCGGATGTGCATTAATTAAACGCATGTTCTGCTTTCCAGCGCTGTGTGTGTTATTCTCATCGCCAGCCGGCTCCGGCACCGCGACCCATACTGCGTGTGCAGAAAGTGTTCCTATTGATTTCAATGGGAGCTCTTTCCTTCCAGAGCAGGACCCCACAAAGCATGGCGAGTCGCAGCATCTTCTAAAGTACTTTAATACGCGTTATTTGTCAATGGGGCTGTATGGGGCGTTCATGTAAAGGGGAACCTTAATGCACACCAGACCCGGACAAATTTGTGTGGACGGCATTAAAAAGTAAGCAGCAAGGCCCAAAAATCTTGGAAAAGGGGCTGACTGGGCTTTGTCCGGCCCCAACGTCCACAACGTTTAACATAACTAAATAATGAATTAATAATTCAAACTTTCTGTTTTTCAGTTATTGTAATCTTGGTTTAAAAGTACTTTTAAACCAAGGTTGCGTAAATGCGTGACAAAACTATCTTAGTTTTCCGTTCCTCAGCATTTGCTCTCATCCTATAAAGGCTGCAAGAACCTAGGCGCTTGAACCAAAGTGGATGAAGTGATCGGAGAACAATAATGGAAGTCCTGATCATAAAGAGGGCTTCTAGTATATAATGCGTTAATCATTATGTGGATATATTTAGTGTAGGTTAGGGGAAAGCGACAGATCCACCCTAAATAATCTGGAAATATGAAATCGTAAAAGAAAGGACATAAATGAAGATGGGACAGCGACGGAAATAACCAGCGATGGAACACAAACACTATTCTGCGATCAGGAAAGGCAGAGCTCGCTGGGGACGTGCCAACTGTAAAATGGAATAGTACCTCGACACGCCTCGCTGTGCTGTTGTTTCACGCGAACAGGGAATTCACCGTCACCCGGAGGAAACTTTTACTCTGTAAAGAACTGAAGGGAAACACAATCACATCGTGACCCTGAAGTGGCAGACAGCTGTGAAAGTGTGATTGCGTTGTAATTTAAGTAAGATTCAGGGCAACATTTACATATTGGCTCCTCCCCCAACAGCTGATAGGCCAGAGGAGGTGCCAATTAACTAATTAAGTAAACCCCTCACCATGCTTGTTCAGTGTGTGTGTCATTTTTGCCTTTGATGGAGAATCTTCACTTCTTCACTGTGTTCCATAAATACAATCCGGTCTTCCCGGCTCCCCGTAGCCACGCCGTGTAACGTATCCGAATAATTAGTTACCTATTACTCTAAACGCTTGGGTGACGGATTGGATTACTCTCTATGGCCATGTTATATATTTTTTTCAATATCTTTACTTCTCTTGCAGGCGTTGACTGACCTCTCAGGGAGAGTCGAAAGCCTGGATCTGAAAGGTAAGAGTTATGGCTGTAATGGTTTTATAGCAAAGGTGTAATGGGCCTGATGGTTCTTAACGGCTGGCAAACTCTACGTTTCACGCTCTAAATGGTTTGACGAAGTAAAGTATGGGCTTGCAAATACGTAAGGGGCAACCCTGAAGGGTATAAGGTATTGGATTGTGGGAACCTTACCCTACCTTCTAAGCATTTTTGTCTAGCTGTTTCATATAAAGGTCCTTTCTGTCTCATCAAGACCTAGATGTATGATTACTATCCAGGCTCTGTCTTTTTTTAATGTAAGGATGTTTAACCCTTTTCTCCCTTCCCCTGAAGTAAGGCCTTGAAGTGGCTCACCATGCCTATATATATTAATTGTGGAGTCTCCAACAGGAGAGCGCTTAGACCATAAGGCTTGTGAGGCCTTGGAGGAGATCTTCAAACGTGTGCAGTTTAAGATGGTGGACCTGGAACAGACCAACCTGGACGAAGATGTAAGTTTTTAACCTACGTTACTGTTTTAGTTTATTGGAGAGAAGGTTTGTTTCCGTGGGGCGAATGAGGGTGGTGATGATGCGGTTGTGACAGCATCTGTTGGGGTGAAGCTTCTGCGTTATTGAAGCTGGAAGTACACTGTGCAGAGCCTTCATAGTAGCCATACACCCTATTTATTCCATAGGGAGCCTCGGCATTGTTTGACATGATAGAGTATTACGAGTCTGCGACGCACCTCAATATCTCCTTCAACAAGCACATCGGCACTCGGGGCTGGCAGGCTGCTGCCCACATGATGCGCAAGGTAAGCCAAACAGTAAATATGAGTACGAAAGAAGTATTTCTTCTGTCGGCTTTCTGTTCTGAGATAGTCGGGAGGATGGTAAAATGTTTTACATGTCTGAGGGAAGCTACTGAATTTCTGCTTCTCTTCCCGGCCCAGACAAATTGTCTACAGTATCTGGATGCCCGTAATACTCCGCTGCTAGACCACTCGGCTCCGTTTGTGGCCCGCGCGCTTCGCATTAGTAGTAGCTTAACAGTTTTACACCTGGAGAACACTAGTCTGTCTGGGAGACCCTTAATGTTATTGGGTAAGTTCTTTTTCATTTCCCCGGACAGGTTCCATCATTTATTATTTTTTTTCTGGTAATTTATCCTCCTTTGTCTATGAGAGCAGAGGCTTGCATGTGTTTTCCAGTTTTTAATAACCTTACATTATTATAACCTTATTTATTCTGTGACAGCCACGGCCCTGAAAATGAATATAGTGTTACGGGAATTATACCTCGCTGATAATCGACTTAACAGCCTCCAGGACTCGGCCCAGTTAGGGAATGTCCTGAAGTTTAATAGCTGCATACAGATCCTGGACTTGCGGAACAACCATATTTTGGACTCAGGTGGGCCGCTGCCTCCGCGTTTTTGTTTTACAACGTTTCTAGTTTTGACTGTAATGAAGTAGCTAGGCTTAGGCTGCTGTGTTTTAAAAACCCATTGAAGGGATCTCAATCAGCATAAACTGCTTGTAAACACACCAAAATGTGCACTTTAAATTAAATAGATGCTCAGCCATCACATGAACTAATGTTTAACCCCCCTGTGTGAACGCGTGGAGGGATTGATTAGAATCCCTCCTATGCGTTTGGTTTTTTTTCCCCATCCCCCAGCTCGTTGACTCGCAGGAGATGAGTTTGAGTCTCTTGTGCCACTTCACATGTGCATTCTACCCACAGTCAAACGGCTCCAGCCCTGGCTTGCACATAAATTTTAGGGGGTCTAATGGGACCCCATTTTTATGTAGAGACAACTCTCCCACTGATTGCAAGTAGCCAAGACTGGTGCAAAAATCAGATGCCAGTGGGGTGATATTTTGGAGGACTACATAGAGAAGTATATAATAATACAGAATTATATAATGCATAATAAAGTACCCACTAATTATTTTATGCATTCTCCGTTGGTAGGGCTGTATGGGAAATTATGTTGTCTTTTTACTGTACGTATTTACGTAATGGCTTAGTTTTATTACATTTTTTGTGCTGCCCGTCACGATGTGTTATGAAGGGTCATCCCGGTGATACATTATACTGAGCCATCTCAGGTTTCTCCTGAAAAAGGCTGTCAGGGTTGGCCCTTTTTAATGATGTTGAGTTGAAAACCATAACTTACCTTCAATGATAACTTATGATGATAACTGTCTCTCTGTAATTGGGTTCAATGCCATCCTAGAAGGTTTAGGACATTTCCCGTAAAGTGTACCCCTTTCCTGCTTACTCTCAGGTCTGGCGTACATTTGCGAGGGGCTGAAGGAGCAGCGGCAGGGCCTGGTCACGCTGGTCCTCTGGAACAACCAATTGACCCACGCTGGCATGGTGTACATGAGCATGTGCCTGGTAAGAGTTTGCATTCCCCTTGATCTTAACGTATTCTCCCACTCATTGCTCTTCCCTGATCTTCTTTTTCTGCTATGGTTTCTTCACCCACCCTTCACTCACATCTGTTTCACTCTCTCAGCCTCACACACAGACGTTGGAGACTCTGAACCTCGGTCACAATGCTATAGGTAACGAGGGGGTCCGTCATCTAAAGAACGGGTTGATTGGTAACCGCAGTGTCCTCCGCCTTGGACTGGCTTCTGCCAAACTGACCTGTGAAGGTAATGTACACACCAGATGGTATGAAGGTTCTTTAATAATACACATACCCCAACATAAATAAGCATCATTGCTCAGTTCGTATAACTAGATAATTTTATCTGTAACCCATATCAGGTGCTGTAGCTGTTGCAGAGTTTGTGGCTGAGTCCCCCCGTCTTCTTCGTCTTGACCTAAGAGAGAATGAGATAAAGACTGGTGGCTTGATGGCATTGTCTCTGGCTCTCCGGGTCAACCAGTCCCTACTCAGGTTGGATCTAGACAGAGAACCCAAGAAGGAAGCGGTAAGGACCCTTTTACTTACACTGTTCTTGGAAGTTGCGTCTGCAGATTGAGATATGTTTACCATTTTCTTTTCCCATCACCTACTTATTTATTTGTGCTTATTGTTATTCCCCTCCCCCCCAGGTCAAAAGCTTCATCGAAACTCAGAAGGCCCTCTTGACAGAGATACAGAACGGCTGCAGGCGAAACTTTGTGTTGGCCAAGGAAAAAGAAGAACGCCTCCAGCAATCTGCCTCTATGGTGGAAATTGCTTGCCCTGCCTCAGAAGATCCTAATACAGCACTTGAGGAAACAAGCCATTCACCGGAGGAGTCTGTCACTGCCCAGGGGGAGTCTGTCACTGCCCAGGGGGAGTCTGTCACTGCCCAGGGGGAGTCTGTCACTGCCCAGGGGGAGTCTGTCACTGCCCAGGGGGAGTCTGTCACTGCCCAGGGGGAGTCTGTCACTGCCCAGGGGGAGTCTGTCGCTGCCGCAGATGAGTCCAGCACCCCTCTTGAGTGTGGCATACAATCTACAGAGGACCAGCAAGATGGAGATATCATGACTGCTGTAGATGCTCAGGATGAGGGATCAGACTCTGATACCGAGGAGGAGGAGGAAGTAGTAGAAAAAAAGGAGGAAAGAAGGGAAGAAAAACCAGTGGGTCCCCAAATCCAGGGCACCCCAGGGCAAGTGGCAGTTTCCAGCCCTGGTAGAGGCCATAAGGTGTTCTTGGTGACACGGGTGGAGAATCAAATTTCCACACAAGGGGGGAGGGAAAACAAGGAGCTACCTGTGACCCAGGATGGAGCAATACCGTCTACAGGAGTTCCTGCGCTCGCCAATGGACTGGAGACGCAGTTTGGACAGGCAAAGCAGTCCTGCGATGGCAAGGGTGGGTGTATTGTGGGTTACTAGATACAGGAGGTCTCCAATTCATCATTTTGCAACTCTTAACAGATTCTGGATCTTGTCCTAGGAATTAAAACATGGGGTACTTTGAAATTACTCTTGTGCAGTTTCATCATAGGAGCCTTGGGTGTGTTTTCAATTTCACTCAAGCCTTGTTCTGCTAGCCGCTGCCTCCATCTCATGGCTTTTATTTACATATAATGTGTCCAGCTCCGTAGGCTGCAACCTTCATCTGTCTACTTCTGTAACTGTCCCACCTTTTATAATTTCCCTGCAGATTCCCGTGAGATATATACGGACACGGAATTGGAAGCTTTGTTACATGATGCTTCAAGAGAGCCAGACCCCTCGCTCAACATTGTAACACTCTAAGGTATGTTTTGGGGCTTTTTGTTTTTTTTTTTCTTTTTTTATCCAAGTAAATTCTTTCATATTCTTAAAATATGATGGCTTGTTCTAGTATAACCGGCAAGTCCTCTGGTATTATACACAGGTTGTGTGTCCCGTCTATACAATCAAGGCTGTCAGTTATGTTTTAGGGAGGTTTGGCCATCTGTGTTAAAACTAACTTTATAAAATTCAGAATTAATTAACCCAGAAAAATGTAAAATGATATTTGTGCTTATCTGTGTCCCTTGTTCAGTGTTTCTCTCCCCTCTTCCACTCCCTCCAGTATTTAAGATTTAAATCCAATTTCCTTTACTATCCTCAACAGGATCAACTGTTGCTTCCTGGGATTCCATCCACTCAATGCCCTGGATCGTTGTAAAACCCTCGCCTTTTTATCTCGCCTTAAGGAACGGGGGGCCGTAGAGGATTGTACAACACAGGTTCCCCTTCGAAGACTTTTGTCTGATCCTGAGTCCACTTCCCCCAAACGATGGCAATAAGGGCAGGCGATAATGGGATGTGCACAATGTGAAAAAACAATCCCATTAAACCCATTTTTCAGAGGGAAGAGGATTTGACAGGGTCCTCGAAAAAGGGACAGACAGCTTATCCGTGTTACACACTGGACTGTTACTCGCTTTAGAGGTTTTCTTAGAAGGGGCTGTTCGTGGACTTTTAATTGTCTTACTACTTCCCTTACACCACAGTAGCAACCCTTCTATTGGGTTTTCCAAGAAATATCACTACCTTATATACTATTTAATGAATTAATGTATTGTTCTCTATAGAGAGGATATCTGGTTTTTGGGGGCTGACGTATTCACTGCTTGCCCGGAAAAAAAGTCAATGGTCAACCCCAGAGAAATCAGCGGGTCAGTGGTTCTGTCCTACAAAATCGTCACTACATGGTTGATGGCTGGGGAACGATGGGATTATATAGGATCGTGCATAAAGGCACAAAAACCACACTAACCCTCCAGTTATTCCGGCTTTGATGTTTTGAGTCCCCCATCGATCCCGGTCTAAGGCCAGCTAAATGTTTCACGATGGTGCAGAAGACAGGTAATCTCAACCTCCATTTATTTGAACCGTTGTATCATTTAGCCTTTTATCGTTTGGATCGGTCCACCTGTGTTGTGTTGGAGCGGTTCCAATCAGGTGGTCTGTTTATTCCGCGGGGTGGGTTCTTTTCCCCAGATCTATTGGCTGCGTTGTAACCTTCTGCTTGTTCCAGACCGGCTTCTCCAGCCCTTTCCAGTTTTATGGCGATGCCTTTCACGGCATGGCGGTTTCTGCTCCTTGGAAACGACCGACAGAAGGCGTAGAAACCAAGTCACGTCTTTATTACCCCCTTTATCCAAATCCACCCCAAACACCCGTTCTAATTGGTGCAAAATATTCCTGACCCTGTCTGGATGAAATTCACTACATTGTTCACGATGCACTTGATATATGTTTTGGGACTGAGAAGAAGTCTTTATAAAGCTCTTACTATGATTTGCTGATGTCTTCACTTAAGGATAGACTCTCGACCCTCTTCCTACAGACCCTACGTCTCTCGGGTATGCGTTGCAAGGTTTTTCGTCACTAATTGATACGTGAGCTCATACCCTAGAGAGGCCAGGAATAAGGAAGAAGGCGGCCATCTTGGATGTGAGTGCAATCGACTCATTTTATTGAGACATGTATGCACATAGACAGACGCAGGTGTCCCGTCATTAAAACAAAACTAGTCCCCCTTATGCTTGAAATGAGTACCTTAGACGCAGTTAGTGTTTTTGGTACGTGCGACGATGTGGCTGCCTGCTCCTATTTGCAAGAATCGCATTTGATTTTAAAAGCTACGTGTATATGTGAAGTCCGTTTATAACATTTCCCATAGAATCCCCATTTTGAAACATCTTTCATTCTGGGTGCTGATGACATCATAGGTATTCTCCGTGTTACCATTCCCCCCCCCCCCAGTGTGACGCTATATTCACTTATAGTAAAATGGCGTGACATCATACGATAGGGTGCCGTTAATGTGGTAAGCCGTAGAAGGGATGAGTTTCAAAATTTGCAAAGCGTGTTTCTCAAATTAGGAACTGTCTTGTGAATAGAGCCAATATGGCACTCCGGGGCCGCTTCAGTCTCATGGACTTGGGGCTCGCACTTTACATTTAACCAGTGGGTCCTATTTTAATCCGTTGGAACGGCAGACGTAACCCATAGCCGTTGTATGTTTGTTACCAAGGCAAAAATTGCCCAGAGTCGGCACAGAACATAAGGAATACCTGTTAGGAATCGCGTGGATACTTACGCCGTACGATTTTATAGACCCCTTTTCATGCCTCTGTATATATACACTAATAGATTTTTTTTCAGCCTGCACAACCGCATCGGGTTTTACAGAATGGCCGCCTTCTTACCCTAAACCTTAGCCGCAGAGTGAATGATATCCTAAAATATATATTTTTTTTAATTATTTTTTTGGGGGGTGGGGGGGGGGGGTATGATGACCATCGCTATGTGCAATATGACCCTATCTCTATACCTTTACACACTTCTCACCTGCATTCTAACACCTTATATGCACCCTACAAACTGTGCTGTGTTTTAAAAAAGGGGTTTTTCTTCCTATTGTCAAATAAAAGAATTTCCTATGCTTCTCGCCCGTGTCTGTGTCCCCAGGGGCCGGATCCACCCGCGAGGAACGAGCGGTCTCGTAGCAAGCCGGTTATGGGTGCAACGGTTGGCAGCAAATGTATCTCTGCTTCCGTAACAATACCGTTTGGTTAATATTTACCTCCGCAGTAGTGATATTGCCGATGTCAAACGAAAGAAGCAATGTTACGTGACTTATTAAAGACTTCGTGTAAGTGGGATAGGCATTTGGAAGAGGAAGCATGTTTTATGTCCGCCATTTAATTTATAAGCATTTATAAACTTATTTTTTTTTTATTTTTGGGTTGTAGGTTGTAGGGTTTGGGACTGACCGGATGGCTTCTTTACCCGGTGCTAATAACATAACTGATGCAGGGCTCTTTTAACCTAAATTATTTATTTTTTTATTTTTATAAATTGTAGTCGCTAATAAATGTCCTCTTTGGGGGAGATATGCTTCTTCAGTTGATTAGGTATACTCCAACAGGGCATTTGCACACTTTAAGAATTTCAAAATGTTCCCTGGCAGGAGAGATTCACAAATAGATTTTATTATATTGGTTGATTTATGTTCGCTGATTACCAATTTATCTATTTATTTATTTATTTATTTATATAGTCTGACAATTGCAGGTATGCTTTGGGTCCATAGTCGTCAATTTAAATAGTACATATTTGAATGATTTTAAATTAAAATAAAGTAGGCTTCTTTGGATTATTCTAATTTGGAATACATGTAGTCATTGAAAGTGGTGGTTATCAGGTAATGAAAACCTAAACTTTTAATAATTCTGCTATCAATCGACAGCGACAAATTCAAACTTAGTATTGTAATTATAGATGATTTGAGCATTTAGAGTTGAAAGCATAAATTTGATGAACCATCATGGAGCACATCATGCAACCGACCAGTCCTTTATCCTTTCCATGAGGCTTGAGTTTTGGCCGAAGCTCTTTCCGCACTCCGCGCAGACGTAGGGCCTTTCCCCGGTGTGCGTCCGCCGGTGCTCGGTGAGATTTGACCGTTGCGTGTAGCTTTTGCCGCACTGGCTGCAGGAATAAGGCCTCAGCCCCATGTGGGCTCTCCGGTGGGCGATAAGATTGGAGATCTGCGTGAACCGTCTCCTGCACTTCGAGCATGCGTACGGCCTCTCGCCTCGATGAGCTCGCTGGTGCGTCGCCAAGTGCGCTCCGCGAGAGAATCTCTTTCCGTATTCCGTGCATTGGTGCGGTCTCTCGCCCGAGTGCACCCTCTGATGAGTGACGAGGATATCAGGGGGAAGCTCCTTTCGCAGTCGTGGCACACGTACGGCCTCTCCCCGCTGTGAGCCTTTTGGTGCGCGATAAGATTGGAGCTGTCGGTGAACTTTTTCCCCGCATTCCGTGCATGCGTAGGGTTTCTCGCCCGTGTGCCTTCGCTGGTGTTTGACTAGATTGGAATTATCCCGCAGGACGTGCACACGAACCGCTTCTCCAAGCCCGGCCTGCTCTCGGCTCCTTCTTTTTAATGACGTAGAACGTTTTGGCTCGGTGGCTTTTCCAGCTTGGACGTTCTTTGTCATTTTTGCATCACAGGATTCACTTTTATTAAGTGTATTCTCGGCTTCCTTTGATCTTATTGGATGACGTGTTTTTCTGAGGATGACGTTCTTTGATTTTGTTTGACTTGTATTGGTTTATCTCCTGGGAGCTGCTCTCTTCCATCACTGAACTCTCTACGCCTAATACTCAACCGCACTCCAACCTGTCAACAGAAACACATATAGGTGTACGGTGTCAACATATGGATATTGTACTATACCAACTGAGGTTGATCAGAAAGGTTCTCAACAAGCATTGGAAACAAAGCATTGTCTGCAATGTCTTGGTATTCTAAAGAGAACATGCTATGCTTGGGGAACAGCTTGGGGAAGGACCCTTTTTTATTCCAGTATGACTGCGCCCCAGAACACAAAGCAAGCTCCATATAGACACGGTTGGATGAGTTTAATGATGGATGATTGGATGTTTTTCCTGACCTCAACCCCATCAAACGCCTTTGGGATGAACTGGAATGGAGATTGTGAGCCGGGCGTCTCGTTCAACATCAGTGGCTGACCTCACAAACGCTCTACTGGATGAACGGGCAAACATTCCCAGAAACTCCCTAAAATCTGGTGGAAATCCTTCTTAGAAGAGCGGAAGCCGTTATAGCCACAAAGGGGGACCAACTACATATTAATGTCTGTGTGGAAATAGAATGTAATGTCCTCAAAGTTCCTCTTGGTGTAATAGTCAGATGTCCCAATACTTTTGTCCATATAGTGTATGTATGTGTATAATACAAAATATTTACCCACAGATATAATAAGAGTTTTTAACATATGCATTGCTGGTAATTATCCATAAACACAGTTCTGTAAGTTTACTTATTGTATACAGCTGAAATTTTAAATTTGGCAGATCGGCTTTAATCCCCTGAGGTATATTAAAACACAAAACTCACACTCACTGCAAGAAGTAAGTGTGTGTGTGTGTGTGCGCGCATGTATGTATGTGTAACATGAGGTTTTATCAGGAAGGTGCCGGCTCGTATAAACCCAAGCTTCAGATCACTGCTACCAATTAATTAGTAAATAGCTGACAGCCGGTCTGAGCCGTGACTCGGTGACTCCTCTGTCGGCTCGCTGTTAGGGTAGTTGGCTTTGGGCCACCATTTACACACCAGGGAGGTGGATACAGAGCCAGCAGCCTTCTGCCGTCCGCCCCAGCTCCTGCCCCACGCCGGCTTACCTTCCCCGACAGAGCCTTTTGTTATGGAGGAGGCTGGTGGAGCGGGGGGCACGCAGGCTACCAATAAAAGGCTGCACTTGCATGGAATTATGGGAGTTGCAGTCCCTGCCTCTACAGTACAGTGTTAAATATGTGCGGGTGCAGGACTACTGCTCCTAGAACGCACTGCTCGAGAAACTGCTCACGTGGGGCCTGTCAGTAAACAGCTGATTTGGAAGCGTGTGTGTGTGTGGCATTGTGGGTGCGCTCCCGTGGCATTGTGTGTGTGTGTGCGCAGGATTGTATTGTGTCCTATTGTGTATATCTCATGCCTCAGATCTGGCCTTTTTTATAGAATATTCACTATACAGCGATAGGCTGGAGAGCTTTCCCTGTCCTGCGCGGTTCAATGGCACAGAATGCGTGACTTGAGCATAGTCCTTATAATATCAGGACTGTAGGTAAAGCCTCGGGTTTATCATAGACATGGCTGGGTTCAGCTTCCCTGATTGACCCCTAAAGAGTGATTTATTCACCCCAAATCTTATCAACACACAGAGGGTCTTTTTACCGATCTGAAGGCCTTTATCTTCATATCTGCAGCAGACGGGGACTCAAAGGAGACGGAAAGCGAATAAAAGTGTTTGCAGCGCAACGTTTGGAAATTCTATCATATTGTAACGATTGGAAAGTTGCTACAGAATCATCCCATTGGCAGCTTCAGTGTCAAACTTTGCTCCCAAATAACTTTTTGTACATAATCCCCTAGATTATTCTCAGTGTACACCGAAGATTTGTTTTACCCGGCATATCCAGCTGGCAGCCACACATTGCAGCAGATGGTGGGTATGGAGCAAGGTGGAGCAGTGGCCCACCAGGCAGTTGCCCGCTGTGCCAGATGGCCGGTATGTGTCTGTAGAGGGTGGCGCGATTAATGGAATAGCCTCCCAGCTGAAGTGGTACATGCTAATATACCAAGAGAATTTAAACCTGCATGGGACAGGCATTTGACTCCTGAATAGAAGATAACACGAAGGTCTGAGTCTTTCAGGGCCGGACTGGGAATGAAAAGCAGCCCTGGAAATATTTGGACACCAGCCCCCATATATTTTATTGCGTGGTCAAGCTCATGTGCCCATATGCCACACAAGGGCCGTTACTAGAAGCCACAGGGCCTCAGTGTGAAAACTGTCCTCCCCATTTTCCACCCCAGCATCGCAAGCAACATGTCCCACAGTGTTTCTTTTGCTCGGCTTGTCTGTGCCATCTTTGCCCCCAAACAGCCTACCTGTGCCATCTCTGCCCCTAACCAGTCTGCCTGTGCCATCTCTTCCCCCAAATATTTACTTTTACTCACTCACTCGTTCCTTTACTTACCTCCCCATCATCATATCACCCTTCTCTTGTCTTTCTCCATGGTATTTATTTATACATGTTAGGTAGTATGTAGTATCATCCCTAATCCCCCCCCCCCCCGATTTCTTTCTCCCTGTTACTTGTTAAACTCTCTCTACAGTTCTGCGACTGCAGCCACCAGTTCTTAGTTTACTAATCATGTCTTTAAGCTGCATCTTAACAATTCTATATAGACCTTGGCCAGAAATCATTTACTAGACTGTAAGTATAAAGTCCAGAATCCGACTAATCTTGACAAATTGTGGATAATATCTCCACGATCCAAACCTCTGTGGATAAAACCTGACATGCTGCCCCTTGGTGAGATCCCGGCGCCGAGGCTTTTCAGGAATCATATCATTATAAGGACTATTTTCACCTCTAATGTCACTTTTTGTGGTTCTTTTAACACATAACTCGAAGACCGAAGAAACAAAGACTCCTCATCAGAGAAGTCTGTCTTTCGTGGAATTACCGGCCTGAGTACAGAAGTCACTTGCCCACCTACTGCGAAGTTATGCTGGAAATCAGATTCTTTTTTTAATCTTCTTACACCTTGGACATTCTTAATTGTCTAAAGAGAGGGACTTGGGAGTAATTATTTCGGAGGAATTAAAGGTAAGCAGGCAACGCAATAAAGCTTCGGAAAAATAAATGGTAGAACGAGAGGCCATCGTCTAAAACTAGAGGGTCAGAGGCTTAGATGGAATGTAAGGAAGTTTAGCTTTACTGTGAGGGCGGTAATAAGTGGAATAGACTCCCAGCAGAAGTGGTAGAGGGTAATACAGGGCATTTAAACATGCATGGGATGGACATACGGCTCATACGAGACCAATCGGTCGGAGTCTTTACAGCAGGAAAAATGGGAAGATTAGATGGAACTTGAAGGGTTCTGCTGCCAAATTGTATTTTTGTATCAAATGTTACTAAAATAAATCATTTTTAACCATCTGATTGCCCGATCTACTATGCAATTGCTGTCGCCTGTCACTCAAAGTTTAAAGGGGTCATAACAAGCCTTCAAGGCAGAAAGAAGGATCTGATTGTGACACATAGATGATGGGATTCCGAAGGTTAGAAAGTACAGGGGTAACGGAACATGTCTTTGCTTATCTAGGGGTAAGTAGAGGGATATAAATGGGGCTTTGTTGCAATCCAGTGTCAGCTGAGCTGAAGAAGGTTGGGGAGGGGGAATAGGGAGATAGGGAGGAGAGTGATCCAAGCTAAAAGCTACAGAGAACTGAGAGTGGAGAGAGATTTGGATGATTCGGGAGAAGAGAAGGTAGGAGATGGTGGTGAGAACAGAACGAAAGGAGGGAAAGAGGTTGATGGAGAGGAGCTGACACTGGCCCTGGGAAGTAAGAGAGGGGGGAATGACTAGCACATGATAGAGGGAGGGGTAAAAAAGTCACAGAGAAGAGAGAGTTTCATAAACTGAAAGAAGACCAGGAAGGTGAGAGGGGAAAGGAGAAAGTGAGAGTGGAAAAGTAATTGATTGTAACGGAGGGAAGAGAGAAAAGAGGAAAGAGAGAGGGGAATCAGGGAAAGGAGAACAGCGAGGTTTCCGTGCAACCAGAGGACGTGAGAAGGATGGGAAAAAAGAGAGGAGGGTCCAGCTGTTTGTGTGAGAGGAGCCGGGGCGCAGCGCCTGCTCTCCAAGGTGCTCCTTCCACCAAACACTCAGCAGAGTTTAACGCTCCCCGGCATGGGCTCAGGTGGGTCTGTTAAAGGATCAGAGCCCGGGACTGGTCACTCTGGGCACTCGGCCCCTCCGGGGACCCCCAGGAGTCGCTGGGAAGTTGAGGCACACATAGGGCTGAGCTTCTCACAGGCTTTATTCTACATGGATGCATCTGAACTATGTGCCCAGAGCACTAGGGGTGGGCAGTCTGCAGCAACTGCGGGACTGCAACTCACATCACATTCAGCCAGGAGACTGGGGTATGTAGCAACCAGGACAAACACAACACGTTAACTTCCCACAAACACACAACATGCTGGGAATACATACATACATATAAATATATACATTTATACATACCTACATATATATACATACATACATATACATATATTGTCTATTTCTGTGCAAAAATTAGATTCAAAATACTTTAAAGATAATCCAACTAGATCTCCCCTCTAGATTGTGACCCAAAAGTCTGCCTGTCTCTCTGGATGTAAAAACTCAAACCTTAATCAGTCTTTGATCTTAGATTCAGGATCAGCTTTATGTCTCTCCCATACATGTTGAAATTCCCTCATTGTTTTACCATCTACCACTTCTGCTGGGAGACTGTTCCATTTATCTACCACGTTCTATTTATAATATACTTGTATATAATTACATCCTAACTAATCTATTTGCCATGAAACATACAAACTAATCTATGTACTACCCCACAATAATCCACCAAAGCAGCTGCACAGATCATAAACTAGAGAGATTTGCACATGGCCCTGCATGATGTATATTTTAATTAGTGAGCTATCTTCCAAGTTCCCCCACCAACTGAACTATTCTTCACACAGGGCCATCTCAAAGGAGAAACTTGCCAGGGCCGAGTGAAGTCAGTCACACAATCCTACTTTAGAGAATTCATTCCTGAAGATGCAGCTGGTTCAGGTTCCATGATCACATGACCATGTGATCCTTTTTTTAGCACATATGTATATTCAATATACACACATATATATATATATATATTATATATAGATTTACAGTATACATATATATATATATATATACATACAGTATGCTTTGATATATTTAATATATATATATATAAATACAGTATACAGTATATATATCTATATATATATATATATATCTCAATACACACTCCCTTTGTTTCCTCCGCAGGATGGCGTTGCAAACCCTACTCCTCGCTCTCTCCCTTTCTGTCCTTCTCACTCAGCTCGTCTTGAGTCGTCTCTCTGACTCCCTCCTCACCCTGTCCGACTCTGCCCATACCCTCTACCTCGTCATCGGCCTCTGCCCTCACTTTATTCTTTCTCGCTCGTCCTCGCTGCCCCAATATGCCCGCGTCCGCCTCCCCACTCTGTTCTCCCTGCTCGCCCCGCTATTCCTCTCCTCCCTGGGGCTTTCTCTCACCTTGGGCTCTCTGGGACGCATCGTCCGTCCTCACTCGCTGCACCGGCCCGTTCTCATCCTGGTGGCCGGAGCGTTGGGTCTGGTGTTCAAAGTCGTATACATGGGCATCACCGGAACTTGGAAAGGTAAAGGAAAACCGCGCGCTCCGTTGCTCCGCTATTATCACAGAAAGTCTTTTGGTTAGGGCTTCATGTAAAGGGTTAATAAAGTGGGGCAGAAGAAGCTCCCCATATCACGCACATTCACTTGGAAGCCCAGACATTTGATATTAGCCAAGCAAAACTATTTTTTGATGTGTTTTATGTGGGGTGGGATTGGATTTTTTGGCCAAAATACAGTCTTTTTGTGTGACTTTAGATATATAATTTTGCAATCACTATTTTCCCATTTAAACGCCTATCCCTCTATACTCTCCTGCTGAACTAGGTCTACGTGTAGCAGGAGTGCAGCCTCGACAGTCAAGATGGCCCCCAATCTTGCTGCTGCTTGCCTCTTTTACTCCCTCAGTTCTCCTGCTTGCCAGTGGGCTCTTCCTCCATCTCTTCAGCCATCCATCCTTGCATTACATGGATCCTGCGCTCTGCCTGGCCTCTATTACCGTCATGGTAGCTTCGGTTTACTCGACCATTGTTCAGAACGCCTACCTCCTGCTACAGGCCGTTCCCCCCTGTGCTGACGTACTAACTCTTAAGCATGACCTGGATACCCTCTGTGGCCCTAAAGGTCACCATGAGCTCCACGTTTGGGCTCTAGCTCCTGGACATGCGGTGGCCACGCTTCACATCTCTTGTACCGGACCCGAAGCGTACAAGGACTTCTTAAACCAAGCCAGGCCAATCTTTGGACGTCACGGTGTGGACGATGTGACCATACAACCAGAGTTTTGTAGCCCTGGTCGATGTTGCATGGCCTGTGGCCCGGCGTGTGCCAAACACCTCTGCTGCATCTCCTGGGAGCCAGAAACCAAGGGTCTTATCTTGGAAAATGCCTGCAAGGGACACCGGAAACAAAAAGAGTCCCCCGTAGGTCATTAACCAGTAATAATAATGGGTAAACCAGGAGTCTACTCCCCATCTTCTTCACCTCCACTGGACTATAGAGAACATTATTGATGTTACTGACCACCGTAGTCTTCAAAAAGAAACAAATAGTCATTGACATGGGAGGGTCCAATGGGTACTTTTCTTTTACAATGTATAAAAACAATGACAATATTAGCAGCGCATGATCGATAAAACATCAATAAAACATCTAAAAACTATACAACCAAATGCTTCCCACAGAAAACATTTCATTTACAGAGTAACGGTTTGCAACAATTCTGAAGCCCAATAGAAATGGTATAATGTTTGTAGCCAATTAAGTGATATTTATATAAAAAAAAAAAAGTAAAGTGCATTCTCCCTCTGACCCCCTTCCCATCACCGCCACCATCAAAACGTCAAAGAATACATCTTCTTCCCATCTCAGGAGAATGGTTTGGTCCACGATGGAGCATTTATAGTGGTATGAAGATTTTTGTTGTTGTTGTTGTGAACGCTTCTTGAGATGTTCAGTCCCTCTTCCTCACTGCTGCCTCTGACATCTCTATTTGAGGGTTTTTGGTAATAACGGGATTTTCATCTTTAATGCTTGCCGATCCATAGGCGGCCGCAGAGAGAAGACCACCTTCCACATGTACCACCAGGCGTGCCTCACTCCTCAAGTCCCAAATGAGGCGCGGTTCATTCCTTATGACGGGGAAATATGTGAGGACATCGTTTTCCCATTACTGTTTAGGTCTCTCGCGAAAGGGTTCCTAGATGCTCAGGAATTGTCCCCCCCATCTGCTCAACTCGTATAAGAACAGCTTGGGAACACTTCTTGCTCCTCTTCCGTGAGGGCAAGGCTAAAACCCACAAGATTTGCTGTTGCTCCATTATCTAGAGTAGAGTTAAAAGCATCCATAGGCGCAGCGCCAGAGAAGGCGCCGTCCTGGAAGAAGTAGTCGGGCAAATGATCAAGATTTATAGTGTCCGCATCTAAAGTAGCCTGAATGGGTCCCGTGAGGTCATCTCCCACCTCTGGAGGAAGGTTGAGCCACGATTCATGATTATCAGGTACTTGGAATTCTGGTCGGGATTTCAAGACAAACACAAGTTATTATTTATTTATTTTAGCAAACTGTTTAGAATTGTAATATGTTCTTTATCATGGAACGTCCAAGATCAGTCTCAATAATAATCTTATAGAACGCTGATGATCGACTTCCGCCGGGGTTTATAAACGGTAACCATGTCAGTTTAATTAGCAACGTTCCACACTGCAGGGGGCCTTAATAAGCCTTCTACAATGTATCACACATACACAAACAATAATAATACACCCTGCACTGTTATTATATTATTTCTTCCCTGTATGTATTTGCGCCTCAGCCATCTGTATACAAACATAACTGGAGTAAGTAAAATACAAAGACGTCGGCGTGTGAACCATGGAGTCATCGCCCCTTTGCCATGGGAACCAACTGTATCCAACAGCGAGGAAAGACAGGTGAGCTTCCGGCTAAGGGTTGTCGGAATTATGGCGATTCCATGGGCTTTAGGAATTGAGCATACAGTTCCATAAGTAAATTATATTATTTTAGATGTAGATGCCGGATCTAATTTAATCAAATGCAAGGCCAAAAGGAGTTTTATTCTGATAAAATTGCCCCCCCCCCATGGACACCCGCGTTGCATTAGTCCCCAATACTTGCCCTGTACGGGGCTGTAGTGATCCATATAACTGGGAGCCACTCTGTTCCTCTTCGCCTCAATCCCATGCGGATCTGTGACGATTAAAAAGGAGGTCAGTCGGGTTTTTGTGTGATAAAAATGAAGTTACAATGAGCAGCAGGGGCACGACTCCCATGACTCCCAGCCAGCTCCCACTTACCTGGGCCGTTCATGTCATCCTCAAGGCAGAACCGGCGCTTCTTGTCTTGCAAACCATAGAGATCTAAAAGCAGGGGAGGAAGATGAGAAAACCATCAGCAAAAATGCTCCTTCGAAACCCAAGAAAAGATATAAGCTTTCACTAACGGGGAGGAATAAATGAATGAGGTAGGAATCATCCTGTCCATCAGATCAAGATTTAAGTTATTTCAACTGAACAACTTGTGATGCCCCTTATTGTCGGACGCGTACCTCTCATACGCGGCAGGTATGTGTACGGCATCCCCTCGCTCCGGATCCGGTCCGTAATCCTTTGCAGGAACACCAACACCTGCGCCGGCTGCGTGATCTCCAGATCCCCGTACGGAGGAGTCTTCAGCACGATGGCAATTTGTCTGTGTACGTCAGCCTGCGCGAAGTCAGCACGGGCTTCCCAGACACCATCCGTAAACACCACCTGAATGTCCTCTGCCAGAGTCATAAAAAAGGTCTGTATTACAAGCGCTGCTTATATGAACATCATCATCTCAACCTCGTGCTGTCAGGATCTACACGATTATTCCTCCCCATTGCATTCAGTCATTCCTTTAAAGGGTAAAACACAAAGGTTGCTTTAATTCATTCATTTAGTTCTGTTTGAAGCTGTGGTGATGCGAGCTCCTGCCTAATGCCCGCCAGACGTCATGTGATGCAAGGAGATGATTCGGATAGGTTGAAAGGGATTGTTGCCATTGCATCAGGAAACAAAAGTTGTGTTCCTGCCTGTAAACTATTTTTCTTATCTAAAATATCATTTATAACATGTTCAGCTCTGTAGAGAGGTTTTCAATGAGCATGAGACCCACCACGAAAACAGCCGGTTCCTCCAGACAGAAGGGCTGAGCTGGCCCCGTATAATGTATAACGCAATGTTTAAAGAAATCCCACTGATGTAACGATACAGAAGCTCACAGGGTTTGGACCTTCATCATGTATAGCGAAGCCAAGTTGAAATTGCAACTCTCCTGCAAACTCTCCCTTTAGTGAATAAACCCAGTTGGTTTCATTATTCATCCTGCAGGGCTCTTCTTACTAGAAAACCTTTGCCAGCGTTGGCTGTTCCTAGTTAAGCAGTAATACGTGTTCACTGCCCCTGTAATGAATTTGTTAATTGGATTATTCCGCTGACCCCATAAACGTGACTTCTCACGCAGGAAATTCTCTGTGGAATCTCTCCGGTTATCCCTTTCTCAACTGAGTGCGCAGAGCACTAGAAGGCGGCCCCCCTCCGGTTAATGAGTTCATCTCGCCCGGCTGTTACACAGCACAGTAAAGCTGTTAAGGCCGGATAGATAAGAATTGCACATTCAGCACCCGGAAAACTCCACAACTATAAAACTGTCAAAAATATATAGAAATTTCTGCAAAAAATGCATTTTTTTAACCCAGGGTAACCATTAAAGTTGCTTTACTCTCCACAACATTTCTACTCCTCGGGTATTTATTAGAGGGACAAAAAAACCATGGGAAATTGTTTCGGAGCGTGGGGAGTGTAGGATACAGCGGTGGTGTGAAGTTTACTTACTTCTCACTGGCTGATAATCACGCAGGATAATCTTCCCGCTTACATCACATTTTATGGTCCTGTCTCTTACGATATTTTACACAGAGGTCACCGAGTTGCTAGCTTGATATGAGATGTTTCCTTAAGGCTTGGATTAGCGATCATAACGTGTTATTAGAACACAGAAGTGATGGGAGTGATAAAGGGCCATTGGAACACAGGAGTGATGGGAGTGATAGAGGGCCATTGGAACACAGGAGTGATGGGAGTGATAAAGGAGTGATGGGAGTGATAAAGGGCATCTGTACGCCTACGAAGAGATTCCATTAAAAATCAGCCGTTTCCGGCTACAATAGTCATTTACAACATTAACCCCGTCTGCGCTGGATTTCTGATCCATTTCATGTTATTTTAATAGGCAGAATCTGCTTTTCGTTTAAAAGCAAGGACATTTGAAAGTGACCCCAAACTTTTGCACAGTACTGAACATACATAGAATTTAAGCAGTTTCCAGTCCTTAAGGTCTCTCCATTCCCCTCGCCCACCATTACAAAGGCTGCCTGAACCAATCAGCAACGATCAGCAACTTAGGAGAGAAATAACTGAAAGGGGAGGAATAATCACGAGGTCAGGAAGTTCAGATATTTCGTGTGTCAGGTTTTTAATATATAATTAATCGTTACTGTAATCCGTAAATGATTACATGGGGTTATTTAGCGGCTTTTATCGCCTCCTCTGTCCTGTTATTCCCACTTGACCTGCCGCGTTAGTCCAAGCGCTCACCTTTCTGCACCTTGTCACACAAGATGTAGATTTCTTCACCTCCGTCACAACGCCCGGACTCCTTGTTCATCCTGCAAATCTTCAGCTCCGACGTGTTTGTGGATTCTACGGTGAAAAGGAGAAGACAGCAGGCATACTGTAGGTTCCTCAATAACAACAATTTCTGCCAAACGGTAAATAGGGGGACTAATACTGGTTATAAAGGGCTGGGGGGTTTCCAAAAAGGGTAAGTAAAGGAAGGAAGTGGTGAAGAACGGAACGGCTATTGGCAGGAAATGATACTGAGCAGCAGGGCCGGACTGGGCAAGTGCCGACACCGAGCCGCATACTCATGGTGTGTGATCCATAACAATGTAGCGGGTGGCCGCGCGTATCCAGCCGTCAGCCGCATTTACGCCATTAGGTGGCCGCTGGCCATAAAGTTCCAGGGCCGTCCTGTCATCACCAGTCCGGCCCTGCTGAGCAGAGGCGAGAGGTTAGTACAGACATACGCGGCTATGAGTACGGACAGCGGAATGAACAGCCATGGATACAAAGCACAGGAACAGACGAGGGACAAGAAACTAAATAGAAGAGGGAAGGAATAGAAATGCAGAGCTAAGAAGACAGGAGGAAGCGAAGACAGCAGAGCGAAGAAAGAACAGCAAAGAAGAGCGGAGGCAGCGCAGCCGGAAACAGCAGAGCGGAACATATTATTTATACAGCTACGGCAGATTCCACAGCACTATTACAACCAGAGAATAAAAAATATACAATAACAATAAAATTGATAATATATAAAATTATATATACCGGTATATAAAATTCATAACATGAACCCAAAAAAAGACATACTGGAAGAGAAGGGGAGGAAGACCCTGATCTTGTGAGCTTACAATCTATGGAGAGTGGATAATGGATAACTCACTCTTATCATAAACGGGCTCAGACAGCACTGGTGACATCCGGATCATCTCTCCTCCCTGCCCAGGGTAGGAGGCCTGGAAGCAAAGCCTGACCACATTCAGGTCTACTTCTTCATGATGCCGCCACATACCAGCTACGAGAGAAAGAAAGCATTTATAGAGAGCTATGTGTATCTTTATACCAGAGGCCGAGGGCCGCAGTCTATCCCGGGCAGAGGAAGTATGTTCCTCTCCAGCTGCTGTTTTGGTTGAGAGGCAAAGGATCATGGGAGATGTAGTTTGACAACAGCTGGAAAACCACAAAGTTCCTACTCGTTCCTAGTCTGAACAGACCGGGGCGGTCCTCACCATTGTAAGGGTCTATTCCGAGTCTTAATCTGTCCTTCACGGACGTCTCGATTTCCTTTTTCCGCACGCACTGAATTCCCAGGTTACTGAAACTGCAAGAATAAAATAACAAAGCCACTGAGAAGCACACATGGTGAAATACTTTAAAAACAAATCATCGTGTGTTACGGTTCTCTGCAGTTAGACCCATTCAGCACTAGGTGGCAGCATGGAGATATACCCCCCCCCAGCAATGAACTGTATAACACACAAATACATACTTCGTAACAAGAAAATTTGCTTCCCTTTTTTAGCTCTGCACTGCCCTCGAGGCAGAATCTGACCCACGTGCAATTGCAGTAGAAAAATGTCCGCCAACACAAGCGGGTTAAAGTTTGAGACACTCCTGACTGGGGCCGCACCGTAGGTAACGCTAAGTTGGTTGGTTCCTGGTTGATTTCTTCCTTCAGGGATCACTTGAGGTTCACCAGAACCGGACCTCCTTGCTCACTTGTGCCAAGAGGGGTGCCAACTACACCTTACTGATAAGGCCCATGACGGCTGAAATGCATGTCGGGGGGCTGTTGGTTTTCTCGTGGACGGATTTGCATGCAATATGTTCCCATATAGCTAAATTTCACTGGGGTGGGAGTGGGAGTTTGGAGAAGAATTGAAGGTTTCATCTCCCAGATATCCAACCCCTGTGAAGATCTCCTGCAAGAAAGCCGAGTTGGCCCCTGTAATGCATAGGTAACATGCGAGATTCCTTAAAACACTCCTAACTTATTTACCTATACAATGTCCAGGGCCAGCTCTGCCTTGCGTGTCAGGGAAGCTCACTGGCCATTAAAACATGTATAATAATTATTTAGTTTGACAACAGAAATCCTTAAATGAAGAGCAGGAGGTGACCGAGGGACATTTGGTGGCCACACACAGGCATCCGCTGGGTGATTGGGCGATTCTGGACCGTAGCTCACCTGTGCTGCGTCATCCCCTCTCGGGGGCGCAAGATGACCTCGCAGATGCCACCGTGACAATCTTTACCCACAAGGCCGTGCGGGTGGACACGATAAGGGTGATCCTTCCACACGAGACACACACGGACACAAACTTCTTGGAGGTGATCGCAGTTATCCAACTGTGCGGCAAAGAGAAAGGGGAGAAGGGGGAGAGACCAAGTGATTACAAGGCGATCGGAATGAAGGAGCTGGGACTCGAAGGTGCTTTCCGAGTCCAAACTACAAGCTGTCACAGCTACAGAGCGCTAATTCCCGTTGTCACGCAAAGGGGAGAGGGTGGCGGAATTGTAGGAATGAAGCTCACTGTAAACTTTGACTGTCACGCATCTCCAATAATTCTTTATCGCATCCGTTTCATACAGTCCCAGAAAACAAGATGTAAAAATTCGGTGCATTGATGTCAATTTTTACTTAAAATTAATGCTTAGCTGCTGCGGACTTCTACGGCTATCACGGTCAGCCGGCAAACAGGTATCCCCGAAGCGTTCCCCCTTCATACCGAGCCAATGGCTTATGTTGCCAAGTGGCTGAACACGGAGGGGGTTTTAGTGTCCAGCCTTTAAAATGCCAGAAGGTGCATATGCCGCATCGGATTTCCTTGGCAATAAATTGGCAACCCTCATACCACCAGAACTTACGGGGGCCGGAGCGGCAATTCTGCACTGAATACCTATGAATTATACATGTACCAGGGCAGTCTTTGACAAGCGTAACCTAGGAGTATGTAGAATTCTTAGGTGTTCGGGTTAAGGCTGATGATGGGGCAATCAACCTTACCAACGCTCTTAACCCTGGATGGCCCTTCTCTTACTGAGGGCAAGGTTGTGGGACCTCAGCTGTTGTTGGACACAATGGTTGAAGAAGCAATGAGCCGTGGTAAGCCCTTCCGTCGTTTGTCTTACGGCAGCTTCTTGCCCTCAGTAGTATAAAAAATAATGTATTATTAGCCTCGTCATCTGGCTCGCAGCTCCGAACATTTTTTCGGTGGTCTTGTTTGGACATTTTGTCAATGATACTGCGTCTCATAACTGATAGAAATTCCCATTTGAGGAACTGACCAAGGTCACACAGCTGGGCCGTCAACCTATTTGGGAGGTGGGCTTAGAATTGAGTGCATTTTTTAAAAACTTTGAAACCCTTAACTTATGGGTTATCAGATCTACGGTCAAAAGTCATAACTTTAATAGTTAGTTGGCTTTGCTTTTTAAATGGTCTTGGATGTCTAAATCCCGTTGGGATGACGGCCAGGGAGTAAACATCAAAAACAAAAAAGGTTAATTGCAGAGATTTTGGGGTTCTCAGTGTCAACCGTGTATTATCACGTCACGCATTCATTCATTCATTGATTCATTCATTCATCAATCATTCACTTTCAATGCAGCATCTGCAGGTTCCCATCATGTTCAGCTGAACTCAGCAAGTAGAATCCTAAAATAAAGGTCGGGGCGGAAAGCTGGGGGCAAATGAAATGTAGGAGATGTGAGAATTACCTTCCCGGTGGAAGTATTAGAGGAATCCAAGAATATACAGTACCAACATAAAGTTATCGAGAAGAACGATTAAGTATGAGGTTTGAGAATGGGTCGGTTGGGGTCAGCTTGGTTCACACTTTATGAACTTGGCAGTGAATTTGACGCAGCCTAGGGGTCTGGTGGACCAGAAGCAAGTTTACAATAGCAACCAAGAGTTACAGAATCACCTGTGTTCTGTCTGGAATATTAATAAGTCGTAAAAGGTCTTAGAGATAACATTTGTAACTCGTACACTAACATACGTTCTTAGAAATGGAGTTAGCACGAAATCACGATGTTACCAGCAATAAACCTATTCTCACCTCAATCGCAGGCAGAGTTTTGTTGTGATCCGTACTGCGCTCCCCTAAAATGCTTCCAGCTGATCTTCCCTCACACTGGTACCGGAACCGCATGCCTCTCTGCTTCGGCTGCTCTGTGATCCGAAGCGCGGGGGGTGGCGCTTCGGGCAGTTGGGTCCATGGATGGGGTATGGCTTCCTGAGGGGGGACCCAAGATGCGACGGTGACCGTATCGAGAATATCTGTCACGCGGGGAAGTAGAGCTGCAGAGGTCGAGGAGGTAGTCACCAAGTCATCAGACTGAAGGTGAGAGCCGATATATTCCATGACTTCATCTAACAGAGTAGAGAGAGAGAGAGGGTGAGAGCGGGGAACACTCCGGAGCCCAAAAGCCCACGCTCACACGTATGCCAAAGGAAGGTGCCTGCATGCTACACGGACACTATAAGGCGTCCGCAGATTACGTATACAAACAGAAATAGAAACAAGCAGAAAGCCCCGTGTTTAAATAGCGTGAGAACTGATTAATGCAGCTCCGACAGAGGAAAGTACCACAAACAGGCCAAGGTGCTTCAAAGTGGAAAAGAAGACAAGGAAGATCATCAATCAGATGAACAGTGAAAGGAATCCTGGGTTAGCATCGGGCAACGACCCCGCGTCTTCACCAAGAGAATACGAACAATACAGGAGCGGACTAAGGAGTGCCCAGAGTGTCCTTAGAGGGGTGCAAAGAAGTAGCGTGCTTAATTGTAGCTCCATTTCTACTGCTTAGACCCTACCAATTTCAAACATTTTCATATATTTTGGTTATCCCCCTCCAAAAAAATGTGCTGTATACAGTATACAATAATAACCCCCAGCACTGTATACAGTAATAACCCCCCAGCGCTGTATAAAGTAATAACCCCCCCAGCGCTGTATAAAGTAATAACCCCCCAGCGCTGTATACAGTAATAACCCCCAGCGCTGTATACAGTAATAACCCCCCAGCGCTGTATACAGTAATATAACCCCCAGCGCTGTATACAGTAATATAACCCCCAGCGCTGTATACAGTAATATAACCCCCAGCGCTGTATAAAGTAATAACCCCTCCAGCGCTGTATAAAGTAATAACCCCCCAGCGCTGTATACAGTAATAACCCCCAGTGCTGCATACAATAATGCCCATTGGCTGATGCTTTATGGCAATGCTAATGAAGTCTGTTCCCCCAATAGACTTTTATTAGTCAGAGTGTCCTGCTGGGTGATTAGGATCGAGCCATTCTATTGTTTACCATAAGGAAAAGGAATTGTTTTTATTTAAAAAAATAAATAAAAAAAAGTTTTGAAAACATACTTTAACCTGATAAGAGAAATAGATAAATCTGGTAGGAATTCCCCTTTAAGCATTCTAGTCAGAGATATGTAGGTAGGCTACTTTTTACATAGTTTATATACCCTGTAGAGCGTAAAACAATAGCCCTTCCATCCCGCTCGGAGATGACTCACGTCGAATGTTTGACATTATTGGGAACTGTGTAAGGGGTGTGATAGAAGCCGGAGGAACTTGGCCGCTGACTCACAACTTTCCTTACTTTGCTGAGTGAGATCAGACTTTTCTGCCACATCCCCCAGACAGGAGCGGCCGGGAGCGAGGTCTCTGCCTGCTAAGCGGTGCGGGCCTTAAAAACCACATTCTGTACATTGCGCGGGGCAGCTATACAAGCAAACGTACAGATCAGGGGGGGGGGCAGCCACATGGTCACATGACCATTTTCAAATGCTGCCGAGTGGATAAATTATTTCCTAATTTCTATAGTATTGTGCAATTCTTCCATCTGTGCATTACACACCATAACTCGTCATTACTCCGATACGGCGCATGGGATACAAGCGATTGCTGATGTGTTTAGATTCTGCATCCTCCATATGCAGTTGCCCCCCCCCCCAGCTATTTGCCACGCTGGATTTTTATCGCATGGATTGGCGAGCTTTCTCGTTAGACCTCCGCCATGTGTAAGCTTAGAAAGCGATCCCATCGATCTTAACGAGAGTGTTTTTCTGCCACTGCTTAGTCAGTGGACGTCGGACCGCGGAGGAGGCTTCTCCGCTGCAGCTTCCACTAAAGATATATATTTTTAAAGGGGTGGTAATGCCTATTAAAGTCCTTTACTTTGTATTCTTTGCTGAGGATGCAATGTCCCTTTAATTGTTGCTTCACACGAGTGGGCACTCATCTGTTATGGTTTATGTGCTCACCCTACGAGATTATTAAGCAATTAAGGATATCTCAGTAAATCTTTAACCGTTTTATTCTCGCAGCCTTTTGCCTCGTTGCACACATTAATGTGTCTCGATCCCAGATAATCCCTTGGTGACCGAAAGCACGTGGGGTGCGTCTCGGAGACGTCGGCCAACATTAAAGAACGAAAGCAGATTGTTAAAAAAGCGAAACCCCAGGCTATTTCCCTGCTGCGAGAGCGGAGAGAAAGCAGCCGCGACGGGGAGTCGCTACACGAGGACCTTCGCCGGCCCATCTACGTTCTACTATCCCCGGTGCCTAGCGGGCTGAACAGGAAACATCCATCATCCCTGCTTCTATGATGTCATACACCTGCTCCATCGCTGACAGTGGTGGAAAGCCTCTGTGCCCCATCTGGCAAGCCCAACTTCAAACCCCTCTTACAATAATCTGTGGCCATCAGCTTCCTATTGGCTGGATGGCTTGCATTGCACCAGCCAATGAGGAAAAGGATCCACTTGATTTTCATTCTTTGAAAAGGCTATACCAATCAGCATTTTATAAACCAGACACATTTTTTTCAAAGGGACAGTTTAATGTTCCGTGCCAAGAATGTATACTTAAGTACTTTGTATTATTTGTATGAAAACATCTCCTGATGTAAAGCCCCCCCCAGCTATTATATACATTAACGTGAATGGATGGAGTGTCCCTTTAAGAATAAGTGAGCTCAAAGATTTAGCAATTTGCTGAAAATATGCATCTTTATTTAAGTTATTTGTATCAGTATTATGAGCACTCAGGATACTTGGTACTTTTTGTTTTACAAAATCAGACTATTTCCGCTCCCTACTTGAATTCAGGTTATAAGCAAGTTTGTTAAAGATACCTTTACTTTAATCTAACTGGGTTGCAATAGATACCTAGCTTCAGGGTCCGCATATGTCTCACCTCTAGATTGTGAGCTCTTTTGAACAGGGCCCTCCTCGCCTGTTGTTTCTGTAAGTCTGTTATACACTACTTGTTATGTCCTGTTTACCCATTGTACTGCACTGCGGAATATGATGGCGCTATATAAAACAATAAAATAATAACATCTGCACTGAAAACAGCTGGGGCAGGGAACGGGGCAAATTTATATAGGGGGGCAGATCTGAACCCCGGAACGCAGATAAAAGAGAGAGCCGTGATTGGCTGTTACGTTGTTGCCATTAGAAAGTTTGTTAGCGTTGTTAGTTGAATGAATGCACACTTTGCTCACTCACCTAATGTCGGCTGCTGGTCTTGCAGAGCATGAGGACCTGGACAAAAACACAAAGCCACATGTATGTCACGGTGTTTGCTGCGTGTTATTACCGAGCGTCATATTAGTGCAAAGCAGCGACACCATGTAACTATCAGTGACAGGAAGTAACGTGACAGCAACGCAAAGTAATGAGCCCCAAATGCAGAACTAATACAACGAAAGCCTCTCGCATCGCACTGCGTGTGTTAAAGGGACAGTTTAATGTCCCCGGCAGCCTCGCACAGACGCACATTAACGTATTTTATGAGTAATTTAATATGCAATCTGTAAACAAACCTAAATACTTACCTTAGGGAGAAGCTACAGCTTCACAGCTGCAGCCCTCTCCCTCTTCCGTTATCCACCAATTCTCACTATTGGTTGGCTGCTTGAAGCTTCCAATGACAGGAAAGAACTGTCTTTGAAATCGTCGGGATTCCTACGATGTTCGCCGTGCCATTTGCAAGGGGGACAACACACAAGTGTACATTTTGAGTGAGTGAATGGGTGAGTGAGTGAATGAATGGATAAATGTATGGGTGTTTGGGGGAAGAAATGGCACAGACAGGCTGTTTAGGGGCAGAGGTGGCATAGGGAGGCTGCTTGGGGTCACAGACAAGCTTTTTAGGGGCCAATCTGGTACAGACGAGCTGTTTGGGGGCAAAGATGGCACTGTGCGACATGCTGCGTGTGAAGCTAGAGTGCTCCAGGGCAATATTAACACCAAGCTCTGTGATTTCTAGTTACGCCCCTCGTGTGGCATGTGGGCTCTTGACCACGTCATAAAAAATACGGGGCTGGTGTCCAAATACTTCCAGGGCTGCTTTTCATTCTTGCAAATGGCTTCATTTTGGTATTAAAAAGAACGCTAATAGTTAAAAGTGATTTAGTAGGAAGGGCCGACCCCAGCGAGCTTCCCCTTGCAGCACAGGATGATGTGGCCCTGCATGCTGCATAGTTAAAACAGCGAGACGTCTTCCAAGAACGTTTCCCACATTATACACGGGCACTACGGGCAGGAGAGGCTCTCTGAGAGGCTCGCAGATAAGACTCCCATTGGGGCTTTTACTCCCAGTATGTTATGGTTGATATCCCTGCTTGAATGCAGGTTTGAAGCCCAGGTTTCCATGAGTCACTCCATACAATCATCATGCAAGGGGTACAAGGGTGAGTCTCAGGGTGAGTTTATTTAGAAAGTTCCCAGGTGTGATCATTATTCAAATTATTATACCAAATGGATAGACCCAACACTCACACTCACACTTAGCTTCCTGCAGCCTCTTCCGCTCGTATTCCTCTGTTTCCGTCAATCACTTCCAGGCTTCTCTCTTCATTCCTTGCGGCTGCAGCTGGACAGCCATTTCCCAACTTTTCAATCCACTCATAGATGGCTATGTGAGAGAGAACTTTTCCCCATAGTGAGCGCACACTTGGAGATGAGTCTGTGCTGCCGGCGCTCCGTCTGCCCACAAAAAGCGAATGACAGAGCACTGGCGCTATTTATACGTTTCGCAGCCATCTGCACCCGGGGGTGAAAACGCTTTCACGTGACTCGCTAATAACCGACCAATCACTGCTCTTCCCGCCTTCCTGGCCACCAGCGGAAATATAACAGAGAGCGCTGCGGACGTCCAGCTGCAGCCGCCAGGAATGAAGAGAGAAGCCTGGAAGTGATTGGCGAAGACGGAAGAATAAGAGCAGAAGAAGCTCCAGGAAGGTGAGTGTGAGTGACGGATTCATGACAGCCTGCAGTTCAGTAAAGTGGGCGCCAGGCGGGAGCCGGAGCGGCTGACGGAGGAGCAGAAGCGCCAGCACTCACACGTTTGTAAAGCTGATGTTGACCGTCTTCTGAGGAAAAAGTTGGTACGACGGAAAAAAAGGAAGGTGAAAAGTGATGTCATTTGTTCGTTTTTGATGTCATTTGTTTTGAAATTAGAGTAAAAAAAAGTGTGAAAACTTTTTGAACGTCCCTCGTGTGTATATATATATATATATATATATATGTGTGTGTTTATGTTTTGTGTCAGTGCTTGTGTATATATGTGTGTATATGTGTTTGTGTGTGTATGTATATATATATATATGTATATTTTTATGTGTATATATGTGTGTGTCAGTGTGTTTATGCGTCCGTTTGTCTGTTTATGTATGCATGTGTGTGTCAGTGTGTGTATGTATGCATGTGTGTATATGTTTATGTATATATGTGTGTGTGTCAGTGTGTTTATGTTTATGTGTATGTATGCATGTGTGTGTATGTTTATGTGTATGTATGCATGTGTGTGTCAGTGTGTGTATATATCTTTATGTGTATGTATATAATGTATATAATATAAACTTCTCTGCATGCAGGGGCACCCCGGACACTGTATAAAGCGCTGTATATCTCCCTACCTGGCCTGCCGTCTTTCATGCTGCTTATAGTTGCTGTGCCCTGCAGTATATTATCGGTCCGCAGCCCGGCAGGGCAGGGCAGTGCAGAGGGTGCCGTCTCCAGCCCAAACTACCCGCAGGTGTCCGCTGCCGCTCCTCCAGCGCCACAGCCTGGAATTCCCCGGCTTCCCGTGCCGCGCTCTGATTGGGTGAGGGGCTCCCGTGACGCCACGAGGAGGCGGAAGGCGGAGCCAGGAAATCCCCCGGTCTGTGCTGGAATGCCACGTGATTTCTCTACACTGACAGCCGGCTAGAAGAGGATCGCGGTGTGTACTCTGTGTGTATAGCGTATATGCAGTGTGTGTGTGTACTCTGTGTGTATAGCGTATATGCAGTGTGTGTGTGTACTCTGTGTGTATAGCGTATATGCAGTGTGTGTGTGTACTCTGTGTGTATAGCGTATATGCAGTGTGTGTGTGTACTCTGTGTGTATAGCGTATATGCAGTGTGTGTGTGTACTCTGTGTGTATAGCGTATATGCAGTGTGTGTGTGTGTGTGTACTGTGTGTGTGTGTGTGTGTGTGTGTGTGTGTGTGTGTGTGTGTGTGTGTGTGTGTGTGTGTGTGTGTGTGTGTGTGTGTGTGTGTGTGTGTGTAGCGTACACATAGCATATATGCAGTGTGTGCTGTTATCGGGATGAACTAGGGGATGTAAACTCTGCTACAGTGAGAAGAAATCAGGGTCCTTGGCTTAAAGGGACAGTCACACCAGTGACACCCGCAACTGATCCATGCGCTGCGTAGATCTCAGGAAACCTTTGCTTTGGTGGCTCCGGGCTCCCCGCGCATGCACGATCTGCACCACAGTATATACCGGTTCCCGACCTGTACCAGCTGGGCTCCAGATCGCACTCACCTCTCCGTCCTGTGGGCAGGCTCCCACAACACATAATGGAAGCAGAAAGGCTGCATGGGTCTGCTAGGACCGGCTGCCCCCTTAGTTATTTACCCCCGCAGCGCATCGTATATCTCCGGTTCAGTTATTTGTGAGCAGACGATACAAACACAACGGCTGACTGAACCCTGGAGAATCTCCAACAACTCAGGCTTCTTGAGACAAATAAAGGTGCTCCCCGGCGGAACTCAGATGGTGAAATCAGGGCTGAGACATCTCGGATTAGACTGCCGCCCAAACAGTGGAAAGTTATAGAGCGGCCTTATTTATTAAACCCAGTTTTCGCACGTTGACCCAACAACGGGGTCCTGATCACGGGGGAGAGAGACACAGCACGACGGAATCAGAGAGGGAGAGAAGTTGGGGAGAGGGGAATTGGATAAGGAGGAGAGAGAGAGATTGGAAGACAGAGGGAGGAGGGCACAGAAAGAAGGATGACAGAAAGCACGGGAGAGGGTGGGCAGAGAAAGACGTACTTCACCGGTCCCATATACATAACAGACGGGGGCAACACCGTCTTAACAAGGGGTTACGGATAAGAAGGGTTTATATATAAAACAGCAGCCGATTGACCCCCGCAAAGGGGGCAGAACAGTTCATAAGGGGGTGGGGGGTTGGGGGCATGAGGAATAAATTAGTCCTTCTTTTTGTCTTCTTCTGGTTTGGGTGGAGATGTGTCGTTTGGGACAGCGGGAAGAGACGCTTGCCCCTCCGGCTCAGGCAGAGAGACTGGAGGTTCTCCACTTGTCCCGAATTCATTTACTCTCGTCGGGTCCACCCTGTAAATCCATCGCTGGTACAGATAGATGAAGAATACGATATCTGAAGGGAAAAAAGGACAAATTCTATTAATATCTGTCTGTTTTTCCATGTAAAGACTCAAAAACCCCAGTATTTGGTCCCGTCTTAGATTCATATATGCCTATCCCACGCATGTTTGAGTTCAGTCACTGTTTAAGCCTCTACCACTTCTGCCGGAAGGCTCTTCCACTTATCTACCATCCTCTCAGTAATGTAAAACGTCCTCCAATTACATCTAAGCCTCTGAACCTCCAGTTTTACAAAATGATAACTTATTCTCATTTCAACTGAAGTATAATTCATCTCTTACTCCAAACGGCACCGGTGAACCAAGGCTTAACTTTACTCACGTGTATTCCATAAAAAAAAAAAAACAAAAAAAAAACTTTTAAAGAAATAAAAAAAGGACTCACCGTCTCGCAGACACCCGATTCTATACATCATGGGCATCTTGATGACGAAAGCAAACAGATCGTCAATGAAGGTGTTCAAGGCCTTGTAAGTAAGCATCCTCCACGGGAGGTGAGCCACCGACTTCAGCTTGTAGTTAATAAATAACTGTGGCGTCATTGTGATAAAACCTAGAAGAAGTGAGACGGTTACAAGGGATTCTACTTTAACCAGACGAAACCGAATGATCGCTAACCCGCGAGCAGAAGGAAGAACTGAGTGTAATTGGTCTTGAGACGAGGCGGTATATCCGGAAAACCAACGCTGCCACAATCTAGAATTAGGAACCACACTGCTGTGGGCTGTATATACATCCCCAAAGGGTTAAAAACGATCCCAACCCATTTACCCCATAGAAAGGATCAGCTGAGATCAGCAGCAATGACCGCGGAAGTGCTTGCTTATCTAATGACTAAAAAACAAGTCAAAGGGGCTGCAAAAACACCGCATTTATTTACATCAAACGTACCAAAGGTGAGAAGGAATCCGTACAACATGCTCAGTACCCAGGAGTACCAGCTCTTGTGCTCCAAATACAGCAAACTGTACACTGCGTAGCATCCCAGCAGCGGGAACAAGAGCCACGACAAGTATTTGAAGGCCATCTGGGTAGAAAAAAAAAAAAAGAGAAAAGGGTATTAAGCTACAAAGCCACTGAACCGATGTGGATACCGGCTTTCCGGTCTTCACGGCAGATGCTAAAAAGCTCTGTAGACTTCACACACGGATCAACAGTTGATATTTTTCACACTGCCGTCTCCAGCTTAAAAACATTGCCCGCGCTCCCCCCCCCCCCCAATCGCTTTACTAACCCCTCTCCCCTCCGGACTCTCAAAATCCTGACTCTTACCTTCAAAGCGCTTCCCCTACCTACATCTCCGAATACTCTCCTAAACGGTCCCCCCTCCACTCATCCGATGATCTCCACCTGTCCGGCGCTCCGATTTCCAGCTCTCGTGCCGCGTTTCATTTATACAAAGCGCACCAAGACTTAACATGCAGAGTCTCGTACTCACATCATCATAGATCTTGGTTGAAGACTCCACGTACGTGGATTTGTCCTTCATCGTTAACCTGGGGAAGATTCCAGCAATTTTGTTCTCTCTGTCCAGCTGTAGAACCGTAACAAAGGGTAAGAAATGGGTTAAGCGGGCAAAAACGTCCAACAGAATAGGTGACAATGGGAAGAAGAACATTATATAGTAAAATACACAAATAGTAAACAATATGTGAGCGACAAATGCGTGCCCGTTATACACAAAGTTACCGGATTCAGGGGGGTCTTGAAAGATTCCCATTACTGGCATCTTAGCATTATTTTTTTAAATTATTATTTTTATTTAATAGCAGATATCGCCCAAAACCTATTATAATTCTGAACCATCACACATGGGTTAGCCAATAACTCAAAAGCAGCCATCGCTGTTCGGGAGGTAAACTCCGCTATTCTCCAAAACAACCATCGTTGACGCCCGAGAGATCCATATACCCACCCTGACATCCATGACCTTGGTGATCTTCCAGAAGTCGATGAGGAGACCGATCCCAACGCTGACCTGCACCACGAAGTTGGTCTCGTTGTCTAAGATATAGAGCAAGACCACCAGAGACTGGAACACGTTGAAGATGACCGAACGCACCGAGAGGCCTTCCAGAGACTGACGGCTGTTCCAGAACTGGATGTCTGAGAGAGAAAGAAAACGAGACGGATTATTTTAGAGTGCGTTTCATACGGTTGCCCAGCGTCGGACTACAATTCAGAACGTAGTCGATCTGTTTAGCCAACGAAACATCCAGTTACCCCGCTTCTTCCCATTTATCCTCAATTATATTACCGTTTTTAAAGGCCAGGAACTCAAAGATGCTGTGCACAATGGAAACGGTGATGGTCAGAGCCAGGAGATAGGGATTGGTCTCCAAAAGGGCCACCTGAAAAGATATGAAGCAACACCCATCACTTTCAGCCTTCAGGGGGCTTCATCTCATAGACCGCAGCCTGATGATATTTCAAGTCCATTTTATTACTCTACGCGCACTCGTCTCACGCAAGTACCCCAACCTTAACTCCATGCAGTTCTTGATGGGTTCTGGAAACATTCTAATTCTGTTCTCACCTTGACAGAGTCCTGTTCCTCATCAGACTGCTCATACAGGTCCTCTCCCAGAAAGTTCCAGGGACTGCGGGAGCTCTGTGCCGCGTAGAGCTGCCACCGCCACAACGAGAGCGGGCAGAAGGACAGCCGCAGGGGCAGACTGGTCACGCTGGTGTTTACTGGGACATAATCTTTCTGCAGATTCCAGTAATCATTGAAGTACAGGATAGGATAGTAATCACCACTAACCGCATCAAACTTCACATCTGCGGGGAACATACAAGGGTTTATCCAAGAACCAACTTAGAGAAGAGGTCAAGACCGATAATAACAAATCAAACCCGTCCAACGTGTGGGATATCAAGGCTTCTCAAACAAGTACTGGAATTAATGAGCTTCAAGTACAGATATAAAGATTTACGGATAATTACCCAAATAAGCTGTGCTACAACATTTAACCAAACCATAGCGTTAACGCACATCCGATGACCCAGATGTCCCATCAAATCTCATAATAGGGTCCTGGAGACTACGTTTGTACATGCCGATCAGAGAAGGGTTAAAAACTACCAGCCAACGTAAAACAATGAGAAATAACCTGAAAATGGATTCAATTGGTAAGCTTACATTGGTCCAGAGGTGGTGGGACGCTGCCCTGTACCCATGGCGTGTGGTCATCAACAATATTTATCGTCAAATTCGGGTGCCAGTGAGAGATGACCTCAATGGGACCAAAATCCTCGGCCCTCTGAAACATAAGACACACACCGGTTATTATATTCTGCCATTATAGTCCAAAACAAAGCCATAAACGCTGCGGGCCTCACCTTGATCATCTCCGGATCGGCCTCCGTCTCTCCGGTTAGTAAATTTTTGGTCTTAAGAAAACGCCGACGCTTGTATTTGTTCAGCACTGGGGAGGGAAAACGTTGCGTAAGTTAAGAAAAGAGACGGAAAAGTTTCCTAAGCATATACAAGACAGAGAGAGACGGAAAGCTCCTTACTGCGAGACGTGTGCACTGTGGCCAGCCTCCGGTGCAGGGCTTTCTGACTCGGGTCCGGGTGGAAGCCGCTCTTTGTGAGATACACGTGGATGTAGAAAGAGCCGTTTCTCTGGACACTCTGCACAACAGGACAAGACACAACAGTCATTACAGAAATCTATAGCGATGCTTACAGTTTACTGTCTAAAACTCCGTTATAACTCATGCCCACCCCCCCCCAAAAACACAGTTTCTTATGAAAAATCAAATTTTTGCCCAAATTATGCCCGCTACAATTATGATCGAAGATTCAAGTCATATGTCCTGTGCTAGCTGGACAGGTCACGAGGGCCTATATACCAAAGAACCACCAAATCTTTGAAATCATACACAAGTGAGAGCGGTAACATGATGATGATCTATGATGTCATCGCACAGGCTAGAGAGAATGTATTTCGCAGTCAGCAGCTCACACTAAATGTGTAGATGGTTCTATGCCACGGTCTTCAGTGCCCGAGCTGTGATGATGTCATACGTCACTGACCCATAAAAGATTTTTTATTTTTTAGAAGCAATAGAATAACGAGGGGCGGAATAACGGGGTACAGCCCTGGTTGAGCTATTGGATGGAGGACATTTGGATCTGGACTTACCTCTGGAATGGTGACCTCTGAGTACTGCTCATAGCAGCCGTCCCCATTCTCCCCGCTGCTCCAGTCTCCGTACACCAGGTCCCTTTGCTCCCAAAACAGAGCAGCGGATGAATTAAATTCTGTAAAGACTTCATTCTCTGACAGAAACACATGGAGGTCCTGAAGAAGGGAGGAAGAAATGAACGTTAAAGAAAGCCCCCAGGCTGAGAGAGACATTCATTACGTGTAACCGGCCGCTTCCTTACCATGAGGGTATCCCGAGGGAAAAGGTTCCGACTCGGGGGCCGAGGGACTCCGGTGGGCGTGGCTTGGTCCTGGGGTGCAGAGCCTCTTCGGAACCAACTGCTAATGGCCCAAATGATGAAGATCCTATAAGGTCGATGATTGGAAGGGTGAGGAGAAGCTTACATACAGGAAAAAATGAACAGCAACTGGACATAAACAATTTATTAACTTTAAATAGCAGGATCTACTTTACACAAAATTCTATATTTTAATTTGTGGGTTTGGGATGACAGTAATGGCGGAATTTAGTCATTCATCGTATTAGCATTATCCTCAATAAAAGACAAGACCAGCGACCAAATAAGTTTATATAGACGGAAAGAGAGGCAGAACTAGATGGACCAAATGGTTTTTCAGCTTCAATTAACACTAGTCTACGCGGGAATACTCAACTACCACCGGCAACCTACTGGATCATTCACGAAAGGTTAATGAATTAAATAGGAGAAGGGGGGGGTGAAGCACAGGCTGGTCGACGCGGAGAATGAAGGAATCGCTCACCTGAACAGAACGCCTTTGATCACCTGCCAGGCATTCGGCGGAGGGGCCTGTTGCTGTTGCTGCTGGTTCTGTTGTTCTGGGGCACCAGCGGCTTCAGTTCCAACGGACCCATTGAGGCTGGTCTAATAATAACAATAATAAACACCGTATATGCGAGACATATAATAAACATAAGAGTAATAACAGCGCCTAAACGCGGTACGGCCGGAGCAGCGGAGTATATATCTGTCGCAGAGGATGTATAGAGGACGCACGCTTTGCGTAATGTAAGGATTTGGTGATGCCAGCGGTACAGGAGTGAGGACTGAACACGGACGCCATGATGACCGATGACACAAACCGGTGTCGGCTGATAATTTATTGTCCAGACACTGCAGGTTTAACCCCTTACCTCCCACGACATTTGCCAATCCAGCAATGGAGGAGACTGGCGGTAAAGAAAGGGGTCGGGGAAAATGGTAAACGCAGTGGGGGCATCAGGTAAATTTAAAGGGACCACTCAGCTATCGTATGCATTAAAGTGCCTATAAAGGCTGGAGTGTCCCTTTAATTACAAAAAAAATGCAAGAAATGACAAGCGGAGCGTGTCGTGCTGCGAGTATAAACGCCGCCGCTTTCCGTTTACCCCCATTGTTGGATTCTGTTGACTTGCGCTTTGCTGCGTATAACACCGTATAGCATATATTTACTAAATGAACCTCCTTCAACAAAACTGCAGATTTTTCTCTTTACCAATAAGAACGATCATTTTCGTGAATAAAGCGGGTTTTGTCTCTTCGCTTTTGTTTATTTTTATACTCCCTCTATCAGTGTTTTTCATATAAACAAACGATAAATTAAAAAAAACAAAGGCCTGATCTTGCTGCTTTGTGCCAAACAATACAATGACCTGGATGTTGGAATCGCGGGACAAGCACAGCTACGAAGGGAACACATTTAAAAAAAAAAAAAAAAAAAAACTACACTGGGAGGCTGTTCCCCTTATCCACCACTCTTTCAGTGAAGGAAATCTTCCTCGCAGTGCATCTAAATGGCCACGGATGATGGATTTATGCTTCAGATTCACGAGGCATTTAAAGCCGGGTCCCAAGACAGCATTTCCGAGCGAGCCGATTAATATGTATTCTGACAGCTCTGATGATGAGTATTGATCTCTGCGGGCTTCGCGCCGGGAGGACCTGTTGCCTGCATTCAGAAGCCTCTTCGCCTTCCGTGCCACTGTGTCATAATGCGTTATTCTCAATTTGCCCCCCCCTTTTTTTCAGATTTTTTTTTCACCCCCCCCAATTTGTAACATCTCTATGGTATCCGTTGGCGCTATATCAATATAATGCAATACATACTCCCGTACCCGAGGCGCACGGGCCTGCAAAGTTTCATCTTAGGTTGAAGAGCCGAGACTGCAGCTCACTGCCTGGAAACGGGTTTATTTACTAAAGAGGGAGTTGGCGGGGCAGCTGCAGCCTCATCTCCCCAACTTCATTATGCATTGTAAAGGGCCAGCCCCAGTCGGCTTCCGCGCCACCAACAGCTCAAATGGCCCTGTATAAAGCATAATTAATTCAGCAAGACTGAACCACGCACGGTATCCATACAACCCCAACTCCCCAAAGTTTAACTGCTGCGGTCTGCCTGTCAGGCTGGATAAGCTGCAGCTTCCTTGCGGTTCAACTACAACTCCCATTACTGCCAGCAGCCACAGAGAGATATCATACAGCACACAGAGGGTTAATATAAAAGGTGTACGTGTAAAGCGGCCGAGGAGGAATAAGTGCAGGCGTTAAAGCCTCAGAAAACCTGAAATAAGATTTCCCAGGAAGGACCTGGAAGGTTGTTGCCATAGCAACCGATAAACATCTTTAGAGCTTCCATGCCTTTTGAGGTGAGAATATAACATCTGCATATCAATGGGGGCCTGTGAAATCGCATCATTAACTCTTTGTGCCCCTGAGCCTGAAAACATTAGTCCCTGACTTCAGGAGAAGATAAAGTCTTAGAACTTAAAGACTCAGAGCTTAATCAGTCGCTAGTCTTGTCTCAGATTCAGGAGCCGTATGTCTATCTCATGCATGATTACAGTCCCTGTCTGTATTATCCTCTACCACTTCGGCCGGGAGGCTGTTCCACTTATCTACCACCCTCTCACTTAAAGTAAGCTCTTACACGGATCTTTATGGTCACTTAACTCTTTACCTCCTTGATTGTACAGAGCCCAGTGACCATGGGCAGCACTCAGGGCCAGTCTCGTGAATGTGAGACAGACGCGCGTTAAGGTGACCTCCTGTTTTGGTGATTAGTAGAAAAGAGGTTGAAAACGTGACATCATATCTTGCGCCATTTAGATTTAGATGATTTAGAGTCATTTAATTACATGGGAATCTTGCGCAATCTGATTACAAATCAGGAAATACAGAAGTCCTACGGTAAGGGAGCATGTTTTTGCATGTGATTACCCTGAATACAAATTAAAGCACCGCATAGCATACCATCCTTTCTAGGGTCTAAGTAGTACATCAGACAACATCAGCCACACAGGACCAGGGTCAGAGAATTAAACGTGATTTAACCCTTTACCGAGAGGGTTGTAGATAAGTGGAACAGCCTCCCAGCAGAAGCGGTAGATACTAATACAGTGAGGGTATTTAAACATGCATGGGATAGGCATATGGCTCCTGAATCTAAGACGAGATCAACGACCGATTAAGGTTTGAGTCTTTACAGAAACGGGCAGACCGGACGGGCCGTCGGACTTTAAGCTGGATCTGGTATAAGGCAGCTTTACTTTACACGCCTTAAACACCAACCGGTGATCTCCGGCCCTCTTGTTTACACTTGACACAACAGTCCTCCTCTCACAAATAACTTGGCCAAGGTGAACAAACGCTGGAGCCAGCCTTGCTGATCCCCAAACAAGAGAAGCTCCAACCATTGTGTATCATTTCTAAGAGCAGCATTTTTTTGGGATGTGTTAAGTGAGCCTTACGCCAATTACACTGCTTTGTCGGATAGAATGCATCGGTTTTAATAACCCAGAGGGACCTTCCGACTAACAAAAGTCTATGGGGGAAGGGACTTAATGCTCCCGATCAAACTACGGAGAGAGAGGGGGGCCATAAAACATCCAGTATTCAATGAACGATCATCTACTCCTAGTAAATCATTCAAAGGAGATCGCAGTAAGAGATTGACACACAGGACACCTCGGACTCTGCTGATCTCCGGCACCTGTAAGGAGTACTCCGGGAGTTAATAAGTGAGGAATTAGATGCAATCAGCCATATAGAATAAAGTTCATCACAGAGACGGGGGGAGGGGTGGAAAAACACGTATCCCCCGATATTGTGAGCGTAGACCCCCACCCGTGGAATTAGGCCCCATAACTCAAATATGTATAAATCCCCCCAAAAAAATAATTTAGTAACACATAGCAACGGGCCCTTACCCAGAGCCTAGAACCGTAGCGAACCCTCACAGCGCGTATGAAGAGTCTCCTATTCGGAGGCCCCGTCATACATCTCGCTCTAATCTCCTGCCGGTCTGCAGAGACCACAACCCGTATTCGGTTCGCTACAGAATCGTCATTACCGTTCTCTCAGATCTACGCTCCCGGAGTAAGCCCCTCACCTGAATCTCTGCCCCCGGCGCCGCCATGTTGCTCTTTGCTCTGTCACTGCACTCGCCGGATCTCGTGAGAAACAGCCGGGAGCACGATCCCAGCCGCTACCGCAACCTCCGCCAATGAGGAATGACTGCGTAAGAAAAAAGAGCCCGGCAGCCGACTGAACAGGTCACCTTAATTTCCACTTCCGGTGCTGGAAGCTCCGAGCGCCATGCTACTAAAGGGAACTGCTAGAGCAGTTAGTTGGAGGCCATATTTGAAAAGGGCAGGTTCATACATATGACCAGATTCAGCCAAGTCTTTCACCAGACTGATGCTTCTTTGTGTTTGAGGAAAATGAACAATTTCATACGAGCCCAGGAAAAAAAAAATGGAGTCTTTAGTTGAGGTTGTAAAAAAAAAAAAAAAAAGATGTAAAGTTACATAAGCTTTTCAGACCCCGGTGGTCTCTTAACAACAAAGAAAGATAGAATTTGACATTAGATAAGTAGCCTAAGCCATTTGCTTATGCCATGCATGTTTAAATTTACACACTGTAATGAGCTACCACTCCGGCTGGGAGGCTGTTCCACTTATCCACCATTCTCTGTCTTAAGAAGAAACCTCAGAGGTCTCAAAAGCTTATATAACTTTACATCTTTTTGCTGTGTTTGAGGAAAGAAACTATATGAATAATCACGATGTCTGACAGCATTAGTCTCCCTATCTTTTAGGCCGGTGGCTTCCACATTCCGGTCTCCTCTTCTGTCTGCTTTCTTCATCCACCATTGATGGGGTCTTCTTTCTTGGTCCGTGACTCAGGCCTCCCGGCGCCCTTCCGCAAGAAGGGGCCTGATCCAAGAAAGACGACACTATGAATGGTGGATAAAGGAAGAAGAAAGTAAACAAAAGAACAAGAAGAGGAATGATCAGAAGAGGAGCTGCAGAAAGAGCTTGGCTGGCCCTTTACAATGTATGGTTTAATCAGTGAGAAGACTGTCTCCTCACCCTTTGAATAATGCATTATACAGGGCAAGCTCAGATCTTCATGCTGAGAAACTTGCTCGTGTTTGGCCTCCATAATTAGTAGTTAGACCCATATAGCATTTTCTAGTGCTGCTGCCCCCTGCGGTGTGTGAGATGTATAAAGGTATAAAGGGAATCACTCATTTTTACATCACACGCTGCAGGGGCCGCACTTTACTGCTTGACATCATCATATGGGTCCTGAAAACCACGGCCAGTGTGGTCGCCCTAGGGGAGAAGCACTGGAGGGCCCATAGTACAAAATGTGCCCCATTCCCTTTGGCAAAAAAAGTTACAGACAGGGCTTCGCTCAGCACTATCGGTCAGTCCCTCGCGGTCGGTTCCCGGGGTTCGGACGCAGGTAGCGCATGAGGACCACGAGGGAGCAGGCGATCAGACCCGCCATCAGCTGCTGGATCACACGGGATGAGCCTCCTCCTGAGCTTATAAAGGTAAACAGGCCGGGACGGGGCCCTAACTATACACGTGTGTGTCACAGATTGAGAGTGAGTGAGCGCATGTGCGTGCGTGTCCCCTAACTATACTCGTGTGTCACAGATTGAGAGTGAGTGAGCGCATGTGCGTGCGTGTCCCCTAACTATACTCGTGTGTCACAGGTTGAGAGTGAGTGAGCGCATGTGCGTGCGTGTCCCCTAACTATACTCGTGTGTCACAGATTGAGAGTGAGCGCATGCGCGTGCCCTAACTATACACGTGTGTGCCACAGATTGAGAGTGAGTGAGTGCATGTGCGTGCGTGTCCCCTAACTATACACGTGTGTGTCACAGATTGAGTGAGCGCATGTGCGTGCGTGTCTCCTAACTATACATGTGTGTGTCACAGATTGAGAGTGAGTGAGCGCATGTGCGTGCGTGTCCCCTAACTATACACGTGTGTGTCACAGATTGAGAGTGAGTGAGCGCATGCGCGTGCCCTAACTATACACGTGTGTGCCACAGATTGAGAGTGAGTGAGCGCATGTGCGTGCGTGTCCCCTAACTATACTCGTGTGTCACAGATTGAGAGTGAGCGCATGCGCGTGCCCTAACTATACACGTGTGTGCCACAGATTGAGAGTGAGTGCATGTGCGTGCGTGTCTCCTAACTATACTCGTGTGTGCCACAGATTGAGAGTGAGTGCATGTGCGTGCGTGTCTCCTAACTATACTCGTGTGTGTCACAGATTGAGAGTGAGTGAGCGCATGCGCGTGTTTGAGAGGCTGGAGTTATGGGTACAAGTTTATTCCCACCTCGCCAGAGCACGTCTGCACCCCGTACAATGCCCCCGTTACAAGCTGCCTTATATAAGATCCTTCCTAGCCCGTATTAACCCTTCAATAACCCACCATGAAGACCAAATGGCTCTAATACCGGTCCTCATGGAAACCTTAACTCATTATTCAACGATACGCTTAACCAAGTCACCTGCATTCCAGCAGGGATGTCAACCACAACATACGGGGAGAAAAACCACCAAATTGGGAGTCTTATTTATTACAGTGGTGTAGAATAGGAAGGGGTCAGCTCCAGACTGCGTGACCCTGAAATTGGGGCAAAAATCCCAAAACAGAGTCAAACCCTAAGAGTTCCCGGGTACGCAGGTGACGGGGTCGATAATCTTGCTTCTTGGGATTAAATTGAACGCTGAAACCGGCCAAGACTTTCGGATGTTCGCTCTTTAATACCCCGGCTGGTATCAAGAAACGGTTTAGAAGAATACGCGGCCATCACACCTTTAGGACAGGCCGTGGTAACGTCGTTAGCCGGGACGTATGTATCTTTGCCTTCATTAAAGTGGTTGGGGTTTTTAACCGACATTTGCCCAAAGTTCACATTAATGCGTAGACCTCAGAAGATGGCCACTCGACTACGGGGGCCGTGTGGAGACCGGCGGGGGTTCTGTCTTCAGATGGGAGGTTGCAACATAGTATTGTGCAGCAGGACGTCTTCGTGAGACGGATAAGTAGCAAGGGTTAAATGCTCTTCTAGTCTATTCGGTTAGAGAAATCAGCGAACGAGCGCAGACGTCGGGTACGTTCTAAACCTGCTCTTCGCGCGTCCGGACAAAACTAGGAGACCGTTTTCTAAACATTTTTAACGTTATTTATTAGGACTTCACCGTGTACAGAAGTTCAGCATCTTCTACACACATACAATAGAAATAAAACAGATCGATAACCACGGCAACCACATTTTTGGGACGATTTTACCCGTACCAACTCCGTTCTTCTACTGTCCGCTTTCAATTAACATTGGCTATTCCAACTCACCAGCTGTCTTCACGGCCACAAGTCCCTTGCAAATAGCATGTTTCCGATTGTGGGAATTTACACTATTTAACTATTTTTCCCCGTCCCTCCCCTGAGCGCCTAGCAAAAGAAGGACTCCGAAAATAAAACTGAGAATTGCGGAGCTGCATATCACGGAAAACATCCCGGCGGACGAGGAGGCTGTCGGCTTAGACGCGAGATATAAAATAAGAACAATGTGCATTTAGATTATTTACACTTCTACTTCTTGTTTTTTTGGGAAAAATCTAGTTATATTTTGCAGCTCTGTGCTATTTATTGTTATCGTTCTATTTTCTAATATTATGGATTCTCCATACATTTTTACAGTAACTGTGTAGTCTATGCAAGCACATACCTCCCAACAGTCAGGAACTGCCTCTCTGTCCTGGGTAGCTGCCCCACTGGGCTGCTTTTTTGGGCAGTAGGGATCATTGGTAATGTTATCTTCCCCATCTGGCCCAGGTACCTATATAATCAAAGCTCCCACATGGCCAGCTTGCAACACCCCGAAGGTTGCCCTTTGGGTAAGGAAGGTGTCCATGCCACCAACTGCCCCCTTCTGGTGCTGGTCCCACCCCACTCTGCTTCTTACCACCCCTTCAACACAAGTCCCCCAGTCTGGAAATGTTGGGGAGGTGTGCAAGCAGAAGTGATTTAGGTTTTTTCCACAGACTTTTCTTCATACGCACCTGTGGGACAAACATACAGCTGGTCCTCACCTAATGTCTCCGTCAACCTCTTCCGTGTCCCTGTCTCCTTTCCTGCAGCTCCGCTTCTGATCTTGCATCTTGGGCTTCTTTCTTCTGTCCTTGTCCGCTTCATTGGAGAGAGAGAGGAGGACTGAAGAACAAGAAGGTGCAAGATCAGAAGTGAAGCTGCGGAAAGCTCTCGTCAGAGAAGCTAGGGAGACGTTGACAGAAAGCGAGCGAGAGTTTGGGTAGCTACGTTAGAACAAAACAACGTTATTCGAGGGCCAGCAGTGCGCAACTTCAGAGGTGATGCACAGTGATGTCATCACTGCATGCAACGCTGACTGAGCCCTGACATCATCACCTAGCCTCTACTGTGTGGGACACACGGCTGTACGAGGGGCAGCCAGACCTGAATTCTATCCCCATGAGAAACCAATGTTCTTCTGGATTATACCGCTTTTAGTACTAAGGCACCTTTTTATACATATATCCCTCTATTCTGCTCCTCATAACCTCTTTTTCCCCTCTAAAAAGCCTTTTTTTTTTTTGCTCATTCACTACCACATTTTTTTGTTGAATGGCAACATGTTATAGTTCGCATTTCCACGTCACTGCAACAACTTGTAACAAAATCTTAACACGAATCTGTCTGCTACAGAGCAGCCCCTCCTATGGGTTCAGTTTGTGGGGCTAAACATAAGTTCCCCGGGGAGGAAAGACGTTCAGGAGCGATTATTTATAAACTCGGATTCTAGTGAAAACCTTGAAAGATGCTATTTTCACCATAGCTACTAATAGACATATCCAGCCGGGAAAATGGCTCGTTGGGCACGGCTCCTCCTTCAGCCTTTTTGTCGTCATGGCCAACGGGACTCGTATTCGGATCAGTGGGTAGGCTTGGCGGGCAGTTCGGGATATGTTATTGCTCTGTACCTCAGCAAGTAGAGTCCCCACAAAGTTTTGCCCCCGGCTAGCAACACAGAGCCCTCAGGGGGTATTTGGGTGCCCCTCACCGCTGGCACAGGGTATGTGGGGGCAGCCTTGTGTGGGCCAACGGGTCTGAGCAGTCAGCATGTGGGGGGCAGCCGCTGGACGATGAGAATTTCTCTCACCCCCTCTTCCTCTGGATTTTGAAGGGGAGGGGGGTATGATGGCGCATGCGAGTGCACACGACTGCCTGTGTGAAAGGCTTTCCCACCTCTCTACACCCTGGTCCTGCGATCCAACGGGGACGCGTCTTCTGAATGCGTGAACAAAAAATATAAGAGTAAAACTAAAAAAAAATAGGTGTCCCTCTCCACTAGGTGGCACCCGGATAATGCACAAGTACCAAAAATGTAAAAACATAAAACAGCCTTGGTCCTTAAAGGGTTAATAATGTCTTCCATCATGGTAGGGACATAACGCCCTAAACGTTCACATACATACATATATACAGAGACACACACACAGGTGCAGATAATGATGAATGCGGAGGTCTCTGTTTATTACACAGGACACGCGAGTCTCTCACCTGGGAAAGTTACTCGGGTGAAGTTACATTTCTCAGACACAATGAATGAATTTCATTTCCTGTGTGCGGATTTGGTAACTTTCTTACCCCTTTCCTACAAATCACTTCCAGGCAGCGGAGTAACCGTGTGATCTGCTGCTGGCCCTTCGACAATTAAAAGGGACACTCCGGCTTTCATTAATGCCGATATCCCTCTAAATCTTCACTTTATTCCTTTTCCAAATAAACGGAGGGGATTCTGCAGAATCCCCCCCCCCCGTATGCATTTGCACTTTTTCCCACCCCAGCTAAATGCAGCTGAACACATCTCCCCCCATATGATGCACTTACCCCCCCCTCGGCAGCAGGCTCCGTTAAGACCCCCAAAGAACTCGGACTACAGAGAAGGAGGGCAAGTGCGTCAGCAGGACAGCATCTTCTGCGTGCGGTGCTTTCATTTTTGTTTTGGAAGAACGCAGATTAAAGAGCTCCCAGGAAAAAGCGGCCATTAAAGCGATAATGGATCAACGGAAACCCAAATCTACATTTTTTTTGGGCCATACCCACCAAAGGGATATGTGACCCCCTTCCTTATACCCCGGCCAGATATTCTTTGCCCCCTTCTGAAGATGGGAGCCACTGAAGTCTTCAAGAAGAAGAATTAGCCCAAAACGGCAATCTACCACCCCCACCAGAAAAACAAATCACCTGGGGATCCGGCTCCACCGTGGCCACGGGAAATCGAGGGAAAGATCCTGCGTATGTAATCAACGAATAAAAGTCCTGGACAATTAACAGAACATCGCACACAAATAATACCAACACGAGCGATGACGGCGGTTTCCGGTGTCACTTTCCCTTTAATTATATTATCCCGTTTCCCAACAGATTGGTAAAGAGCCCTACGTTGTCCAGACATGGAGGTCCTCATCTCCGTGCTCCTCGTTTGGACCTTAATTATTTGGTTCTTTCCTCGGAGCTCAGAATGTTTGATAGACGCGAGTCTACCATATCGTTCTAAAACTAGAATTACTATTATCCTTTATTTACGCAGCACCTTAACAATATGTATAATAATAATAAAATGTTTATTTTATCTTTTATTTATATATCGCCAACCATTTCCGCAGCGCTTCTTACCCTCCGTGCATTCAGAGGGTCTGACTGACGGAGACGGACAGAGACATTGGATAATGGGGGCCCGGTCCGCAAGCTTATAACGCCTAATATATTGGAAAAGGAAAACAAATTTTTCTTAGAAACCCCCTTAACCAAACATTTTATTTTAGTTTTTTGGATAAAGCACTGCGCTCGAGCCACTCCTCTATCTACACTCCTTGAAACAAACTTGCCCCTCTTTGGGCATTTAAAAATGTCGGGAGGTCAATCAATGAATCGATGTCGTGGCAAAGAATAGGTTGAAAGGACGTCCCTGACGGCCCCGTTTATGCGTATTAAAGTATGATGAAGTATGGTGGCTGGAGTGTCACTAAGTCTATACACCCAGGGGTTATGTCGCGATGAATTACTTTATGATTTAAAGAGAAAGGTTCTCCTCAAGGGAAGGATTAATGGGCCAAACGGTTCTTACGTGCGGTCAAACTCTACGTTCTACTTCCCGCTGTATGTTTAGGTCTCCGGGCGGGGGGAAGGAGGTAAAGGCGTGCAGAAGTACTGAAAGAGAGGAGGTCAAGTTAAATGCATATAACGGAGCGGCCCCTTACATCGTGACGGTGCAAATGATTGTATAGATTCCCCATATGAGTTTGAGTGGAAAAAGTACACACCCCCCACCCATTCCTTAAATGCCAGCCTGTTAGCCCTTAGTCTCTATCTCGTAATAAGAGTCCTACCTACTTGGCCTTAGCGAGGCTCCAGGGTGCCGTTTACCGTAAAGAAGCATGACATCCCGACTGGGTAAAACATTTAAGACGCGGAATGTTACGACGGAATAGATTGGATTCATGTTCCAGGGCCCCGCGCAGCCTCACCAGTGAAGCGTGAATAATAAAATACTTTGTAAGTAAAAAAAAAAAAAAAAAAAAAAAAAAAAAGGACTCCTTACTTTAGTACAAACTGCGACGCAACATCCCCTCGGTGGTCACATTTTCACACCGCTGATTGGCTGCTTGAAGTAGCCAATCGGTGGCAGGAAAATTCTCTCACTGAAATCGATGGCAGTGCTTTCTGCACATGCGCACAGGGGGTCATTAGACTCCACCCGGGAGTGTGCCGGCACTGGCCGTGGGCATACAACGTAGAGGCAGGCAGCAGCCGGTGTGTTTGGTTAAGGAGCTTGGATTGGGGGGGGGGGGGGGGGGAGACAAATGCTCATGGGTGGAATCTGCAGAATCCCGCCATGAATTTGGGTGACGATAGGAACATTCTTAGGGGTCTACTCGGCTATCACTTACATTAAAGTGCATTTGATGGCTGGAGTGAGACTTTACTAAGGGCAACATACTTTATTCCAACCCTCAAGAGCGAGTATATGACAAGACCTTGTACTTTAGCCATCAGACCACACTGTGTCCTTTTAGGGGGGAGGTTAAACTTTCGGTTGTGGAGTGCGGGTTTCACACAAACCACACCTACCCAAGTCCGGAGATGAATAAATTTGGACAGGGACACATCATGGCACAGGCATTAAAGCAACATCATGGAGTTTGACCTCTGGAGAGACTACCTCCAACTTGCCCTGGTGGTCCAGGAGATAGCAAAGGAGGGAAGCATGAACCATTCTAAAGTAGCTCCTTCCAGAAACCCCCCGATCCCGCTGGCGGCCAGCAAAACCCCAACGCACGACGCTAGCAACGGACACGCCACCGGTGCCGATGTCCAACCCAACGCAGATTTAGGGTTTGCCAAGGTCAAAGCGTCAGACGGGATGTGTAACTTCTGCAAGCACAACGGAGAGTCCCGCTTTGTTTACACGTCTCATACTTTGAAAAGCCCGGACGGCGTAGTTACGTGCCCCGTCCTACGGAAGTACGTCTGTCCTCTGTGCGGGGCCACCGGAGATTTTTCCCATACCCTTAAGTATTGTCCTCTCAACCAGGAGAAAGAATGCCTCTACCGGAAGAGCGGACGCAACTCTGCCGGCCGCAAAGTGAAGCGTTAAAGAAGAAGCGACAACGAAGACCTTCCAAGTTATGTTCTTTAACATGAAACGTGCCTTCGGTTTTTTATTTTTAAAGGGATGGATCCTGCATAGAAGGATTGGGGACTCCAAAAACTTTTTTTTGTACTGAGGGGAGTACCTTGTTTTTTGTTCAGTACAGCAGCAAAGGTGACCGTTCCTCCCTCCGCAACACTTACCGTCTGATGAAGGGACCACACCTTGGCAAAGGACTTTGATTTACCATATTTTTTGTGACATCCCTTACAGGAGTGAACACTTTGGCACAACAGAAAAAAAAAACAGGAAGAATTATGTCTTCATTGTTGGAAATATTTTTTCAGTTGATATACCTCAAGAGAAAAAAAAATAAAAAAATGACAGGTTTGTTTCTATTACTGCAGAATTTGTATCAATCGCTGTGATCAATACATGTATTTGTGAGTCTTTGTTTCCATATGTCTATCCCCGAGGCTATTTAAACTGTTTAAATAGGACAGAAAGACATAAAAGTGGTATTGGACGGGTGGAAAGAATAATGTAGGAGTGTAATTATATAAGAAATATACACCAAGGGGCACCGAAAGACCTGATTGGGTCCCATGAGCAGAATGTGACATAACATGTACTGATGAACCATTTTCGCCTTTTTGACAATTTACAGGCTGACGGTGGCTCCACGACCGACCACAAAAAAAGTGTTCTTCTGCATGGGTAATGCTATCCCGCAGACAAATCATCAGCCGTAAACGGGGTAAAAACGTCCACACACAAGGGAGGTATTGCCGTAAAAGACATTTCTGTTTGTGTCAATGCTCTGGCTTCTCATATCGGGTGTCGCTGGCACCAATACTTTGTGACTGGAGTCTAGCGAGGAAAGACACCATGCCCTAAAAAGAATCCATGGAAAATAAACCCTATGCTTTTAAAACATCTGCGGTTATGTGATGCAGCACAAATTATGCCAGGTGACAGGTGTATATCAGCTAACAAATACACAATCTAGGGCCACAGCAGGTGGTGAGTCTACCATATATCCCCAGCCAGCATAATAATATTCATGCCTAGCTCCATCTCTATAAGGTGAACATATCAAAGACAATCACAAGTACGCAAATCTTGAAGTTGAAGATCACTTCCTCCCCTATAGGTGTTTATCCATTTTTCTGCTCCAATATCAACCCGTTGCACAACAACCATAACAGCCTCCTATCTGCAATGAAGACTCTCCAGGGACGTGAGCGCTGTGGGTTGAGGGCATCCATCCAACCGAGAATGTATTTTTGTTCTGCCAGCTGGAAGTCAGTGTGAACTAATCTCTTCCCCAAGGATCCCGAGCCAGACACACAGACATCTCCTAAACTGGGGGAGTCAGACCCGCCCCAAACCTAAACTGGGGGAGTCAGACCCGTCCCAAACCTAAACTGGGGGAGTCAGACCCGCCCCAAACCTAAACTGGGGGAGTCAGACCCGCCCCAAACCTAAACTGGGGGAGTCAGACCCGTCCCAAACCTAAACTGGGGGAGTCAGACCCGTCCCAAACCTAAACTGGGGGAGTCAGACCCGCCCCAAACCTAAACTGGGGGAGTCAGACCCGCCCCAAACCTAAACTGGGGGAGTCAGACCCGCCCCAAACCTAAACTGGGGGAGTCAGACCCGTCCCAAACCTAAACTGGGGGAGTCAGACCCGTCCCAATCCTAAACTGGGGGAGTCAGACCCGTCCCAATCCTAATCTGGGGGAGTAAAACCCGTCCCAATCCTAATCTGGGGGAGTCAGACCCATGCCAATCCTAATATGGGGGGGGGATCTGCCCCAATCCTAAACTAGGGGGTGATAGCTATACCACTATTAAACTAAAGAAGTAACACATGCCCCACTTCTAAACAGGGTGAATTAAACATTTCAAACTGAGGAGCGAGAGGTGCCCAAATTCTGATCTGGGAGAGTGAGACCCATTCCCACTTCTAAACGGAGTTGGACCTGTTCCACTCCTAAACTGGGGGAGTGAGATCTGTCCGACTGCTTAACTGGTGGAGTGAGACCCATCCCATTTCTAAAATGGGGGAGTGGGACATGTCCCATTCCTAAATTGGGATCTTTGGATTTGATCAAACCCTGATCTGGGGGGAGTGCGACCTGTCCCATTCCTAAACTTCACAGGTTCTGGTTCTATACAGAGGGATCAAGTTGTTAGCCTCTTATTTACAACAGTAATGCATGTTCTTAATGTGAGTTTAGCTACCAACGTCTCACCAACTCAAACAAGAAACAACTCAATCCACTCTACACTACTAGCGACTTCCGGCCCTTCTGATCTCTTCCGGCTATTATTGTGAGGGCTATATACCTTGATATCTATAGTCATATTATTGTTATTTATTGTTTTATAGCACCATCAAATTCCGTAGCGCTGTACAATGGGTAGACAGGACATAACAAGTAGTATGTAATTGGCTTACAGAGACAACAGGTGAGGAGTCATATTTTATTCATCCTATCACGTAATAAGTCAATCTTTAAATATGTACTTAGGTGGGTTTTTTGAGGGGGGGGGGTCCAGATAAGTCCCATGTTTACTTACCTCCAGCAAGCACAACATCCACAGTCCAGCAAGGTTGGCATGGCTGCAATCAGCATAGCTGTGCGACTCCGTGTGATAAATCTTTAATATCCAGAAAGCCCCCGAAGTGGCCGGATCTCGCTGCCTGGTGGAAACAAGAAGTATAGGATTAATGCTGATCGCACATATGCCAGAGGTGTAACAGCGATGCCCTCTGTTACCTGACTGCTTTCATACAGATAACGAACTGGGTGATTATTAATAGCATAATAGTGAATATAAAGTAGGATAAAATACATAGGAAACAGAAAGCCATATTAAATAACTAATCGGAAGCCGTACAAAGGCAGAGACCATCAAAAGGCACGCAAAGGGCCACAAAGATCTACCGGAACAAGAAAGAAACAAGAGAAAGAAAAGTGTGATGTAAATAAATAAAATAAATGGATTGTCAGCCCTGTTGGCGCTGCAGCCCCCTTCGCTCCCCCACCCCAGCGATTTGTATTTAGCCGGACGCATCTCCTGCCGCGATACAGGTAGCGCTGGTCAAACGCCACAGGCATGCGCAGAGAGCGCTCTCGGCGACTGACACTGATTAACTGCTTCAAACAGCCAACCAGTCTCCCAAATTGTCATACCTAGGAGGCAGCACGGAGCTGAAGCTGCAGCTTCCCAATAAAGGAAATCATTTGTATTTATTTTTTTAACACTTAATGATATAATTTAACTGAATATAAATTCTTCTTTAAGCTACCTGGGATATGAAACCGTGCCATTAAATACTAAACCGGCATGCGGCACCATAACATTTTATCGCAAATTGTGTTATTTCCAGGTTACGCGGCTCCGTACTCTGGCCTGGCTAACAGCCGAACCGTTATCTGCAGCTGTCAGGCCGTCTATCTTCTAGAGATAGAGATACCACTATCCGTTCATCCTCAGCGAGCTTCTCCTGCAAGGGCTGAGCGGGCCCTGAACACTGAATAGGTAATACAGCAGGTTCCTTAAACTCTCCTTGCTGAGTTAGCTTATACAATACCCGGGGCCAGCTCTGCCCTTCTCCCAGGACAAGCTCACTAGGGTTTGCCCTTCGTAACGTATAGCGATATGTTCAAGGCACTCGCAAGGTGGCCCACAAAGGAGGACCAGTAAGGCAGCTATGCAGGAAAACCGTGACTGGCCTGCAAATGCCGGGACACTTGGGAGGCGTGACAGGTACATACATTTAACTGCATCGCCATACCTGAGGTTTACGTGAGGAAAGGGGAGCATAAAGCCAGGGGTGAAAAAACAAGTTTCGTCCTATTTTTAAACACAGCGTCCCATCCTCTCTGCCGTGCACTTCCACCCCAGGGGCATCTTTAAAAGTTGAATTGCCCCCTGTACCTCCCGTACGCCTGTAACTGTTCATTCGCATGCTTCCATGCCGTGCTGGGATATTATCGCGCCCGAGCCCCGCTCGCGTCTCTGTAATATTTTCTGTGGTTCTGCCATATGGATACATGCCAGCCTTCCATGGCCCTAAAACTCATAACTTCTATTGGAAAATGCTTTATAACTTAAATTATGTAAATAAACCCCATAATTTGGGGTTAAATCTTAATAAAGATTAATAATGATAGCAAATAGCATGTCACGAGATCAGGACACCCCTTAAAAAAATAAAGCGTCCTTTTTAATTGTTGGTATTGTTGCCCCTCAAAAACAGCCCCTCAGGAGAAACGGGGTGTATAAAATAAACGTACCAAAAAAAGACTAAGGACATACAGAAAAAGAAACCCGCGACGCCCGAATAACCCCACCGTAAAGCGCGCCCCGCTCAGCCACCAGTAGCATTCCAAACTTACTCCATACACTACAACTAGGCCTAAACGTTGCCATAGCAATCGCTTGGCCATCCCGCCCAAAGGCAGCGACACTGCGTCGCATCTAAACTGACGTTGCGTACATGCAATGATTGACAGGCGTCTGCATCAATCAATAGCCACGAAAAGTGAAGGAGGCTGGTAACTGTGTGATTGACGCGCCACCTGGCCAATCGAGAACCCCAATTGAATGAAAGAGGCGAATGGCAGGAGAGGGTGGGGTTACTGGAGATTACCGGCGGTTTAACTGACTGTTGGTGACAGTGGAGGAAAGAGTGGAAGCAGGTGATGTATATGTCTGCTGCTGTACCCTATATGTTTACTGCGTCACCTTACTTTATGTACATGGTTTGTGTCCGTTAGGCCTCTATACCATATGGTGCTAAAGGGTAACTGGTTCTTTATTATCTGAAGTTGTTATTATTGGTTATTGCTCTTCCGATATTCTCTTAATGTATGGCATATGGCCTCTGTTTCCTTTCTCCATGTAAAATGTATATATATATATATAATTATGTGTGTGTGTATAAAGAATATGTGCTGCCTTCCTTTATGTTCGCCTTTCTAATATATGTTTGGGCATCATGCAACTGTACAGTATTTAATGGACTACCACTCCAAGGATGATGGGAGTTGTTGTGGGGCCCGGTTGGTGTAATCCTTTCTGTTCCTGCGGCTGGTGATTATGTCCTATGATGTCGCGTTTTCATTCTGCAGGCTTCACCATGGAGGAAACTGAAGTTGCCGAGTCTCGTTGCGTGTTCCGGGGTATAGAACACATACTGCGTGTTCGGAACGCCGGAAACCGCCTTGAGGTGGAAGTGGAGGATGCGCTGACCACCGACCAGTGGAGAGGAGAGTTTGATGCTGAGTGTGAGTGTTACCTAGAGCAGAAACTATGACCATAAGTGCCGCTGCAAACAGTAATTCATTTTCCAACATTCCCCTTAATTGTTAAAACTACCTTGAAAAATTAATAAGCAAATTACACTTAATTTTGTTCAGGAATCGGGTACGTGTCGCACGTTCCGGACTAACACACCATTGCTGCGTTACCAGTCTATATGTCCCATATACTGCATTGCAGCACCTCGCCTGTCCTCGCCAGCATACGTCTCCTTTAAAAAAGAAAACGATAATATATAATTTCTTCTGATACCAAATGCACCGATTTGAATACCGCTAAACCTTGTAACAAATTGTTAATCACACTCTTGTCTACTTAGGAGTTAAACTTTTTAAGAATTTGCTAGCAGTTAATAAAGCGTAACATATAAGTCCTTAGTTCCCATAGTGTTATAACTAAAAGTTGTCGTGGATCTCAAGGAGGATAGAAGAACATTTAATATGTGCAGCTATAGCAAAGATAGGAGGTACGAAGTTAAAAGATTAACATTTTGGAAAACCTTGGTTTATAGAAAACATGGTGAATGTGGAGAATGTGCACATGTATGTATAGTTTCTTTTTATTAACATGTTCCACGTAAACCCAGAACACTAACATTTTACCTTAAAATATTAACTAGGTAGTATATATATATTGCTGGTTCCTGTCTTGTATTTACATATGAAGGAAAAGTAAAAACAGTGAAAACTGAATATTTGATTATTATCTATGTCAAACCCTATGTTTTCATTTGGTCGGATGAAATAATAATTTGCCTCTTTTCCTTCTAGTTATAGAGGACCTCACTCACAAGACTGGCAACTTCAAGCAGTTCTCAATCTTTTGCAACATGCTGCATTCTGCCCTTACCCAGGTGACATACTTATCCGATACACACGACGATATTACGTTTATTAAATGGTTCAATTAATTATTTTTCTCCTACTTAAAAAGTAATATAGCATGAGTTCTTTATGATGATTTGTTATACTTTGCCTTATTATCACTGACAATTATCTCTGGAGGGAAGTGTCAAACACCACGATTTTATCGCCAGACAAGGTCAAATTCAGGGTTGTTTAGCCCATAGAGGATATTTTTTCTCATCATATTTAGGTAGGACCACCAAAAAAGTAGCTTTACGTTCTTCCAACATACGGACTTTCAAGTTAGTACACGGGGTGTTTTGTAGAAAGTAAAAGTAGCGCAATCTTGTTTACATGGTGATTGCGCTACTTTTCCTGCTTTGCATCAGAACTGTTTTATGTACACAGACCTCATGATGTTCCAGGATTTTGTGTTGTGGACCTGAGGTCCAGATACAACTAAGTTAATGCAATGTATATTGCCTGTGAGTTTAATGGCGCTGTCTAAATCAGTCTTTTTAATGCCTTCATTTTCCCATAGACCAGCGAGTCGGTTACTCTTGACCTCTTGACTTATGCAGACCTGGAGTTGCTGCGTCATAGAAAAGTAGGAGGAGCTTCTAGGCAAGCCCCACCCCCAAGAAGCTCCAACCTTGGTTCAAAGCGCTACCTAATCCTTATTTACTCAGTGGAATTTGACAGGTGAGAGTCGTTACAATGTCTCTTTGTTAAAAAATTCGGACCGTAAATATAGTTGCAAACAAAAAAAATATATATATATTTTCCAAGATTGTGCTAAATTGTTAAAACCTTTAAAATGATCAAGCAATCAAATTAGACATAAATCGCTAGCAAATGTAAAAACAAATTACTCAAGGTTTTTCTGTTTCATCCCAGGATACATTACCCTCTCCCTTTACCCTATGTTGGCAAGCCAGATCCTGTCTACCTGCGCCAGGTAATCCGAGAGTTAAAGGACGAGCTTGCAGTTCTGAGGGCAGCCCCTGGTGAGCAGAGCAGGGAAGGAGAAATCCGGCAACTACGTGAGGAGTGAGTAACTGCGAAGCCTTTATGGGGAGACGAATCCCTGACGTGTCTCAAGATTGTCTTTGGGAAATTTTTTATTTTTTTTTTCCTTTCTGAATATTTTCTGCTTTAACTTTTTTCTCCTGGACCTCAGGCTTCAGAGGGTGATGGATGAGAAAAGGGAGGCAGAGCTGGCACTGCAAAGACTGCAAGATCTGGACATCACCAATGAGAAGGAGGCCGGTTGCACGCGGATCTTAAAGAAGGCCATACAGACCCTGGAGTCAGAGCTACAAAAAGAGAGAATAAGGAACCAACGAATGGCTAGTAAGAGACGTGAAGAATGCCGGCTGCTGGCGGAGCAGGTAAGCAGTATCTTAAGGACAAACCCTGACTCCTAAAGAGAAATACACAAATCTGTTCGTTCTGTTGCCCAGACTTTGGCTGGCTTGCAGCGTATGTGTGAATAGAAACGTTGTTTTTTTGTTTAGAATATTTTACACCGGCCAGTGACACTTTTAAACTATTTGGTATTTTGCACCCTTTAGCTAGAAGAGGTTCGAGCTGCAGAACGCACCCTTCGACTGAAGGTGAAAAGCTTAACCACAGAGCTTGCCATGTACAAAAGAGGGTGAGATGATGAGGCTTGTAGTCTTTCGGTATCATCAAACTTTCATCAATGTTAAGAACCTTCTCACAGCCCCCCCCCCCCCCCATTTCTGATATCTCTATTGGATGTCTGAGGGTGACAACAGCATTTTTTTTTTCTTTCTACAGACGAGTGACACCTACCGGACCTTCTCCCCAAGGCCGATCCAGCTCTACAGGCCGTGGGTCATCACAACGAAGTGGATCCAGAGGAGAGTGTGTGGCTAGGAAGGACCGATCTGTATCACGGGAGCGAACCGGGAGGAGCTCTGGAGAGGGAAGGAATCTAGTGAGGCAGCCAAGGTTATCGGCTTCTCCTGTCGGTAAGTCTTCACTGCAGTGCACCTTGTTTCAAGGAGACTTGATAGAGAATTCTATAGATTTATTTTTTTTCTTGTATCAATTCTAGTTGTATCTACAAAACTGGACATTTCTTTATTTTTAAAAGTCCCATACAACCAGTTGATCTGTAAACTTTTCCTTAAGAGCAAGCAACACATCACATAAATGTCAGTTATCCTTTCTTTCATACTAGGTGTTTAAAAAAAGAACAACAACAAAACAAATTTAGTACAGAAATAGTACAGTTTTTGTTTTTTTTTAGGTAATGTATTGGTTGGAATTACCACCGGGTTTGTTAGATAATCATTGAGAGCTTGTAGATTTCGATAAAATTTAAGCCTGAACAGCGAGCACAGCGATAAAGAAAGTCATGTTTAAGTTCTGTAGTGGGTTGTAAATGTTGACCTTGTCTTGTAATAGGAATTCGACCCCCAAGGTTTGACCCTACAGCCTATGTCAAAGACCGGGAACGCAAACAAAAAGAGGTAGAGCAGAAGATGTAAGTAACCTTACCCTGCGTGACCCGCGTTTTATTGACCTGTTCATCCATTAAGCTGAATTTATTCCAAGGCTGGTCCATTTCTCCACAGTAGGGTCAGACGGGTGTCAGGATCCCCATCAAGCGTGAGAGGTCAGAGACGCAGCTCATCAGGTGAGTCCAGCAGTTTTCCACTTTGTGTTGCAACGTACAGTCTTAGAGGTTCTTTCAGCAGCCACGTTTAGAACTTTTTATGTCTTATTGTTAGCCTTCGTGATTTATTGATGTTCTCCTTCATAGTGGAGAGTCTTCGTAGTCATCGTTCTTACCAAAGTTCTGCGGGCGAAATGGACGACAGCGAGCCTTCGGCCATCAGGTGATGCTGGATCCAATGTTTTGTCATATTGAGGGGAAAAGGCAGTTTTCCTGACCTTCTCTTAAATTGTTTTTTATTTTTGTTTTTTTCTTAGTGGTGACAGGCGTGCAGCAACACGTGGGAGACGGCCTTTCGCACCTTCCACCTGGAACAGCTGCAATGGTGTAAGTTTACAACCCATTTTAAATGTGAGCCTTCAGCTTCCCTTCGTCAGCCTACTTACATGGTCCTTTTTTGTTTTTGTTTGTTTTGTTTAGGGTCAGCAGAGGACGAGAGAAAGGTCGGCTGGTAGAAAAAGGCTTTCTAGCACCCCAGCACATGACCGGAAAACTGAAAAGGGTAACTTGGCCTGGCCCATTTTTCCACTATAATTGTGTATATATGTATGATATATATATATATATATATATATATATATATATATATCAAATATAATATACACATATAATATGTGTGTGTAGGTCCCACCTTCATACATACTTCTTACACCACGATTGTTTCTTCCAAATCCAGAAAACCGCTTTGATCCCCTTTCCGACCTGTCGGATATCGATGCTCGGCTGCAGGCATTGCAAGATTACATGAGGAATCTGGATACCCGCACTTAGAGCGCTCTCTGACTATGGAAGTATAACTCGGTGCCGGCTTCTAGTCGGAGGGCGAAGAAACACTGGCTTCCCCTCAGCTTCTTTTCTTGCATTGTATTTTTATAAACAGTCAGACTCTGGAATATTTCAGATATCCACATGGACTTTTTAAAGGTGATAGGACAATCTTTTGTGAGGTTTCTTACTTTGTGTGTTTATCTGTTAGACTTGCGTATAACCATGTTCAATCCTGAATAATGTGCCGCCGGCAGCATGGCCGCTGCTGATTTTTCAGGCTAAAAAAAGAGAAAAATGCAACGATGCCGCGTACACCTTATTCAGCAATGTAACATTTTTAAACACTTCCATTTTTCAAAGCAGAACTGAAATTAATTGGTATAAATGTGAAAACTAAGCACCCTTTAAATCAAATGTATACTTTTAAAATATATAGGTTTTTTTTGCATATTGATTCGGATAGACCAATATGATCTGTCTATTCACAACTGTGTTATTGTATCATTTTATGTTTGTGATATTGGAGATTTCTTTTAATTTATTTTGTTCTATTGTGGAATTTGAATGAAGCTTAAGCCATTTTTTTAATAAAAAAACAAACTTGTATTTAATCTGAACAAACTGTCTTCTGCTTTATATTGTAAAAAAAACATAATGTCTGTTTGGATTTATTCCTGGAATTTGTTTACTCGTATAATAGGGGGGGGGGATAATTACAAGTATGGATAAAGTGATGTCAGAGCTGAATGCGGGTCTCTCTAGGAAGGTTTGGTCGGTCAGATAATGCCCCAATGACATCCTTTGATGATGACGTTGTGCTAATCATTCCATAGTTCTTGAGTGTTTTATCAAACTGTTTTTAGGTCTGAATTGTGTAAAAAGCAGCAACAGAGGTGCGATTCCATTCAGTTAGTGACTTACTATGCCATTTGGCTACCCAAAAGAGTGACCCAAGGAGATGGTGTGAATAGCAGAGCTCCTAACTACCCAGATGGAGTGGCCCGTAGCATCCCATTCAGTGTCACTGGCAGAATCCAGAGTTTTTGGCAGGTTAGGGAATAACCGGCCTGTGTATTTGCCATCTCTGCATTGGCTGACAAAGGGTTAAACACTGCAACTCATTCGGGCATAAGGCCTAGGGACGAGCCATCAGCTTAGGGTAGGGTAACTCACATGATGCTCGGCAAGCTGGAGACTGATGTGGCACTTAAATCCTTAAGACCTTTGTTGTTCATGCTGTAAAGGCAGGTCACAAAGCTACAGAGCAGATCAAAGGTTCAGAGCTTAAAATATTTGTCAACCTCTGACAGGTAGGGAGGCGTTAAAGGGAACCCGTCCCACGCTCATGCCCTTTGTTGCCATTTACCTTTATGTATTATTCCATGCCTGTCTCCTTTAAAGCCCCTTTTTTGGGGCACAAATTTTAAATTGAAGTGTCTTCGCTGGTCTTGCCCACTCTGGACAATTCTAGGCCACCCATTCTGTATCGTTGAGTGAATGGCTTAAGTGCCCGTCAGCCGGGGGGGGGGGGGTTTAAATGTTCTTAGAGGGTCTGTTTGAGGGGTGGGTTTAATAGCCGAAGAGATTGGAATAAATGCCAGCCAGGATGTTATCTGGTAGGGGAGGAGTTAATTGAAGTCAAGGTCCCTGGTAATGAAGGGTTAAACAACGTGCGCTGATCTGCACTATGTTTGGTTACATTCCTCTGCGGAGAGTTTTCGGATGTTTATATTTAGAGCGTGGAACTTATGAATAGAGAGAGAGACATGGAAAGAATGAGATTTCTATCTATCTGCCCATCCATCTATCTGCCTGCATATGCTAATAGCCCCCCTAATTGCCCTGTGCAATTGCCTCTCTTGGTGGCTAATTTCCTATGCTGCCTATTGGCCCACCTACAAGTATATTTTAAGCACCAAAGTACCACCCGAAATAGGCAAATGTATACTTTATTTGGAATTATAAAGTTGTAATGGGGAGGGGCAGTTCTGTATATTTTTTTATAGTTATATATATATATATATATATATATAATTTTTTTTATATATATATAGGATTCCCAGTATCTATTGTCCTGATATAAATACGTTGACATAAATCTATACATATACAAAGTATATGTGCAAATAAATCTTTATTGGGCATTTTATAACATTGTTACACAAGTTATTTCTTTGTTAGTTTGTAGCTTGACAGCTGAGATTTGGGGCTGTTGAGTACTAAATTGGGGACTATAAAAACATATATATATATATATATATATATATACATACTTTGGAATATATAATAAGAGGGTGTATAGGGTCCGCTGAGTATGAACTATATCTATAATATCAGATTGGATATATAGACAATGCGATCGGGACGTACAGCGGTCTGGGAAGCAGGGAGGGGGTCGACGGGGAACGTGGTTGTGGAGATATGGAGAAGATCTGTCAAAACGAGACAATGACAGCTAATAAAGAGGAGGGTAAGCATTCGGTTACGACAGCCGGAAGGGTGAGATCGGGAGAAGAGAATTGGGATTGTAGGAGTTAAAGGGACAAGGGAGGTGGAGATGGGGGAGTTGGGAGGAAAGGCAAAAGAGGGTGGAACAGAAAACAGCAGTTAGAGGAGAGGGAGAGCGAGACGGCAGCGAGGGGAGTTCAGTCAGAGGGAAGTCAGGGTAGTTGAGTTAGGAAATCCAGGAGACGCTTTGCTGGACGCAGGTGGATCCGGGGGGCGCGCTATAGAATATATTCACTAACATCGGTGTTCATGATGGGCAGGTAGAGGGCTGGAGATTATCAGCCCGTAACGTTACGCGGTACTTTGTAACAGAGCGCACCGGTGAGTAGCCGTAGGTGTCCGTGGCCGGTCAGCGTTAAGCCAGTTAGTGTAAAATCGGGCTGTTTCTCCACGAGAGTGCAGATTAGTCTCCATACCATTAATCTGAGGATGCTCGGCCGGCGTTAGAGCGCGCCGTACGGGCAGAGAGAGTTCACAGGTGAACGTCCCCGGAATATGACTCCTCAGTGAGTGTCAAGAGTACTCGGAGGATGGAGGGCTCGCTAAGGGCCCCGGCGCTCCTGGGTCTTGACGCCCTGCTGGACCTGATGCTCTGCGTGTGCCACGAGCTGTTTACTTCCCCGCTGGCCGAGGAGACCCACATTTCTGATTTCCTGAGCTGGGGTGAGTGGACATATATATATATATATACATACCCTTCGTACCCTTATGGACGGGGGGCCCACCTGCTGCTTCTGGGCCACACAATGATGGGTGTTGTAGTCACATGTGGGGGCTGTCATGGTTTGCCCCGAGTTTCAGGATTTTGTGCACCAATCTCGGGGTAAATAGGTAGATCCATAGGGGCACACAGTCTGGGGCTAACTCCTCGTTCGGATACCCGAGCATCCCAACTGGTATGTTTCTCAGTGGTTTATCACAGGTGAAGTCCCTGCTTGGACACAGGTGAATTAAGGACCACTATTAGAAGCGTTTGGTTGCCACTGTTACTTCAGTAGAATCTTTGTGATGAACTATCGAAGGGTTAATATTTCAGGTACCACAGGGTCAGCTCCAGGTAAGTTTGTCTTCCCGTTATAGTCCATGGACAGCTTCAGGGCTACGGGGTCTTCAGCCCGGGCTAGTGAGAATGTTAATCGTCATAGAGGGGGGCTCTGATGCTCTGAGCGTGTCATTAGAGAGGGGCTTCACAAACTGCAGGAGCCTGGTAGTTTCTAGAATCTGGCTTCTAGATTTTTCAATGTGGCTCCTAACTTTTTTGTGCCATTGTATATCGATCTTTATCCTGCCCAGAATTAGAGATCTATGGAAAAAAATAAACTTTTTCATATAACATCTCCCCTTTTCCGTGTTTTTTTTTACGTCAGTGACACCACGTCACGGCTTTCATATTGATAAGTCTCTCTCTTTTCAATGATCTGCCCCTTTGGCTGAACAGCGGGGATCAGGGGGGTAACAGAGGCAGATACACGTCCGTTCCTTTTTCCGGGTATCAGATACGTGTCACCCTGCATCACACACATTTCATTAGCATGGCACCCATCTGTGCGTTGTGTGTAATAATATGCATTTTAATGTGAATTCACTGGTCTGACTGGACGGGTGGGTTTATACAGCAGGGAGTGTCGCTGTCTGCACAGAACGCCCTGTAATTACAGACAGACGTGTGTCAGCCCCGCATAGTGACACGGAGTACGTCCCGCCTGTTACGAAGTGACACAGAGAGACCCCGTCCAACACGCCATAGGGGGTCCCACCCAGCACAGGGTGATGATGTCCCACCGTGACAGTCTATGATGGTCTCCTACCCAGCACAGAGTGACAGTCCGAGACAGTGTCCCACCCAACACAGGGTGACAGTCTGAGACGATGTCCCACCATGACAGTCTATGGTGGTCTCCTACTCAGCACAGGGTGACAGTCTGACCACGGTGTCCCACACAGCACAAGGTGACAGTCTAAGACAGTGTCCCACTCAGCATAGGGGGCAGCCCAGGACTGTGTCCAGGCAAGAGCAGTCAAATGGCCTGAAAACAGTGATCCCCATCAAAGAACAGAAAGGATCCAGTCAGAATAGCCCCAAAACACAGCTTCTGGTAGCGACCCAACATATTCAATTCAGAGAGGACCAGAGGACTCCCTCCCGCCGCCATTCCCACCGGCAGACCCTGACACAGTGTCCTAATTATCTCTCTGTGACACCTCGTTCTGTCACCATGTAGCGTGCGGCCCGGACAGCGAACTCACATCTAATGTGTGACGAGACAGTATTGTGCCGTCACATCCGAAAGTGCCTTTGTGTCACGGCGCAGTGTCACCCTGCAGTGTCACCCTCTGTGGAGGCAACGGGAGGCCTTCATCAAGTCTTCCCAGGAGACCCAGAGAGCTCCGACAGTTGGTTTAAACTCAACAGGGACAGACCGGTCAATAGATGTGGTTGGAATACAAATTCCAACATGGCTGGCAAATTAACCGACCTCCTTAGGTTGGTAATGACTCAGGGCCTAGCCCACAGCAGTACACCAAGTCCCATGGGACCCACCAGTTTAATGCAACATTACAGAGTGTGATTGAGTGGGAGTAAAGGGGCAACCTTTCCGTATTCAGTCTCTTCCCCTGAGGGTAGTACAGACGGGAGCTGTCACTCTGCGCGTCTCTCTTCATGGTGACACGGACAGGAGAGACCTGTCTGTCACATTCTCCTGCGTGACACAGACAGTAGAGCTGCCGATCTGTCATTGTCCCCTCAGGGTGACACGTGGGACAGCTGACAGTCTCTCCCTTTCCACTTAGGTGGCACTTGAGGAGGAGCTGCCAGTCTGTCACTTTCCCTGAGAGTGACCGTGGCAGAGGGCTGAGAGGTGACACATGAGACAGCTGACATGTTGTGACAGACAGACCGGACCAGGAAGTTGATTTACTCATCTAGGGTGACATTAACAGAGGGAAGGAGTTAAATGCCCAGACGGGGGTGGTAACGCTCTTACATTAACCATATGTGGAGTCTGTAAGAGCCCAGACTGACAGTCCATATAAGGAAGAGCTCTCTAACACTGCTCCCCGCACACCCAGCGCTCTCGCACTGCACCCCCCCACTGTCAACTCTCTAACACTGCTCCCCGCACACCCAGCGCTCTCGCACTGCACCCCCCCACTGTCAACTCTCTAACACTGCTCCCCGCACACCCAGCGCTCTCGCACTGCACCCCCCCACTGTCAACTCTCTAACACTGCTCCCCGCACACCCAGCGCTCTCGCACTGCACCCCCCCACTGTCAACTCTCTAACACTGCTCCCCGCACACCCAGCGCTCTCGCACTGCACCCCCCCACTGTCAACTCTCTAACACTGCTCCCCGCACACCCAGCACTCTCGCACTGCACCCCCCCACTGTCAACTCTCTAACACTGCTCCCCGCACACCCAGCGCTCTCGCACTGCACCCCCCCACTGTCAACTCTCTAACACTGCTCCCCGCACACCCAGCGCTCTCGCACTGCACCCCCCCACTGTCAACTCTCTAACACTGCTCCCCGCACACCCAGCGCTCTCGCACTGCACCCCCCCCCACTGTCAACTCTCTAACACTGCCCCCCGCACACCCAGCGCTCTCGCACTGCACCCCCCCACTGTCAACTCTCTAACACTGCTCCCCGCACACCCAGCGCTCTCGCACTGCACCCCCCCACTGTCAACTCTCTAACACTGCTCCCCGCACACCCAGCGCTCTCGCACTGCACACCCCCCCACTGTCAACTCTCTAACACTGCTCCCCGCACACCCAGCGCTCTCGCACTGCACCCCCCCACTGTCAACTCTCTAACACTGCTCCCCGCACACCCAGCGCTCTCGCACTGCACCCCCCCACTGTCAACTCTCTAACACTGCTCCCCGCACACCCAGCGCTCTCGCACTGCACCCCCCCCCACTGTCAACTCTCTAACACTGCCCCCCGCACACCCAGCGCTCTCGCACTGCACCCCCCCACTGTCAACTCTCTAACACTGCTCCCCGCACACCCAGCGCTCTCGCACTGCACCCCCCCACTGTCAACTCTCTAACACTGCTCCCCGCACACCCAGCGCTCTCGCACTGCACCCCCCCACTGTCAACTCTCTAACACTGCTCCCCGCACACCCAGCGCTCTCGCACTGCACCCCCCCACTGTCAACTCTCTAACACTGCTCCCCGCACACCCAGCGCTCTCGCACTGCACCCCCCCACTGTCAACTCTCTAACACTGCTCCCCGCACACCCAGCGCTCTCGCACTGCACCCCCCCACTGTCAACTCTCTAACACTGCTCCCCACACACCCAGCGCTCTCGCACTGCATCCCCCCCACTGTCAACTCTCTAACACTGCTTCCCGCACACCCTGCGCTCTCGCACTGCACCCCCCCACACTGTCAACTCTCTAACACTGCTCTCCGCACACCCAGCGCTCTCGCACTACATCCCCCCCACTGTCAACTCTCTAACACTGCCCCCCGCACACCCAGCGCTCTCGCACTGCACCCCCCCACTGTCAACTCTCTAACACTGCTCCCCGCACACCCAGCGCTCTCACACTGCACCCCCCCCCCCACTGTCAACTCTCTATCACTGTATGAGGGGCATTAGTTGCTTTGGGCCAGGGCAGCAGTTGTAATTTTGACCCTTCCTCACGTTCTTATATTAACCTTCACTTTAGTTTTACATCCGGGAGCTGCAGGTTTCTGCACTTTTCCTTTGACCGTTGGTCTCCTTGTCACATTCTCGGCCCTCCGTGTATTACAGATCCCTGCCAGGTCTACCCAGCTCTTTATCTACTACTTCTGTTATTTCTCTAGATTTTGCTGTGCCCCTCCTAGGCTGTGACTCTCCCTGTGCCCGTCCCGGGCTGCCTCTCTCCTTCTGCCCGTCTTGGGCTGCGTCTCTCCTTCTGCCCGACTCTGGCTGTGTCTCTCATTGTGCCTGGCTCGGGCTTTGTCTCTCATTGTGCCCGGCTCGGGCTGTGTCTCTCATTGTGCCCGTCTCGGGCTGTGTCTCTCATTGTGCCCGGCTCGGGCTGTGTCTCTCATTGTGCCCGGCTCGGGCTGTGTCTCTCATTGTGCCCATCTCGGGCTGTGTCTCTCATTGTGCCCGTCTCTGGCTGTGTCTCTCATCGTGCCCGGCTCGGGCTGTGTCTCTCATTGTGCCCGGCTCGGGCTGCGTCTCTCCTTCTGCCCGGCTCGGGCTGTGTCTCTCATTGTGCCCGTCTCTGGCTGTGTCTCTCATTGTGCCCGGCTCGGGCTGTGTCTCTCATTGTGCCCATCTCGGGCTGTGTCTCTCATTGTGCCCGTCTCTGGCTGTGTCTCTCATTGTGCCCGTCTCTGGCTGTGTCTCTCATCGTGCCCGGCTCGGGCTGTGTCTCTCATTGTGCCCGGCTCGGGCTGCGTCTCTCCTTCTGCCCGGCTCGGGCTGTGTCTCTCATTGTGCCCGTCTCTGGCTGTGTCTCTCATTGTGCCCGGCTCGGGCTGTGTCTCTCATTGTGCCCGGCTCGGGCTGTGTCTCTCATTGTGCCCGGCTCGGGCTGTGTCTCTCATTGTGCCCGTCTCGGGCTGTGTCTCTCATTGTGCCCGGCTCGGGCTGTGTCTCTCATTGTGCCCGTCTCGGGCTGTGTCTCTCATTGTGCCCGTCTCGGGCTGTGTCTCTCATTGTGCCCGTCTCGGGCTGTGTCTCTCATTGTGCCCGTCTCGGGCTGTGTCTCTCATTGTGCCCGTCTCGGGCTGTGTCTCTCATTGTGCCCGGCTCGGGCTGTGTCTCTTATTGTGCCCGTCTCTGGCTGTGTCTCTCATTGTGCCCGTCTCGGGCTGTGTCTCTCATTGTGCCCGTCTCGGGCTGTGTCTCTCATTGTGCCCGGCTCGGGCTGTGTCTCTCATTGTGCCCGTCTCGGGCTGTGTCTCTCCTTCTGCCCGGCTCGGGCTGTGTCTCTCATTGTGCCCGTCTCTGGCTGTGTCTCTCATTGTGCCCGGCTCGGGCTGTGTCTCTCATTGTGCCCGGCTCGGGCTGTGTCTCTCATTGTGCCCGGCTCGGGCTGTGTCTCTCATTGTGCCCGTCTCGGGCTGTGTCTCTCATTGTGCCCGGCTCGGGCTGTGTCTCTCATTGTGCCCATCTCGGGCTGTGTCTCTCATTGTGCCCGTCTCTGGCTGTGTCTCTCATCGTGCCCGGCTCGGGCTGTGTCTCTCATTGTGCCCGGCTCGGGCTGCGTCTCTCCTTCTGCCCGGCTCGGGCTGTGTCTCTCATTGTGCCCGTCTCTGGCTGTGTCTCTCATTGTGCCCGTCTCGGGCTGTGTCTCTCATTGTGCCCGTCTCGGGCTGTGTCTCTCATTGTGCCCGTCTCGGGCTGTGTCTCTCATTGTGCCCGGCTCGGGCTGTGTCTCTCATTGTGCCCGTCTCGGGCTGTGTCTCTCATTGTGCCCGGCTCGGGCTGTGTCTCTTATTGTGCCCGTCTCTGGCTGTGTCTCTCATTGTGCCCGTCTCGGGCTGTGTCTCTCATTGTGCCCGGCTCGGGCTGCGTCTCTCCTTCTGCCCGGCTCGGGCTGTGTCTCTCATTGTGCCCGTCTCTGGCTGTGTCTCTCATTGTGCCCGGCTCGGGCTGTGTCTCTCATTGTGCCCGGCTCGGGCTGTGTCTCTCATTGTGCCCGGCTCGGGCTGTGTCTCTCATTGTGCCCGTCTCGGGCTGTGTCTCTCATTGTGCCCGTCTCGGGCTGTGTCTCTCATTGTGCCCGTCTCTGGCTGTGTCTCTTATTGTGCCCGTCTCTGGCTGTGTCTCTCATTGTGCCCGTCTCGGGCTGTGTCTCTCATTGTGCCCGTCTCGGGCTGTGTCTCTCATTGTGCCCGGCTCGGGCTGTGTCTCTCATTGTGCCCGTCTCGGGCTGTGTCTCTCATTGTGCCCGGCTCGGGCTGTGTCTCTCATTGTGCCCGTCTCGGGCTGTGACTCTTCCTGTTCCCGGCTCAAAGGGCCACAATAGCAAATCAGATCCTCATAAATTCAGCACTGGTGCCAACAGATACTTTCAATGGCTTATCTTAAATCTAGATTTTGTGCAGAAAACAAAGGCCACACCTGGTAAAATCAAAGAAATTCAAATCCGGGGCAAACAAAAATAATTGCTAACTGCCTAAAACGCAACTACAGGTGTAGCACATGTATGTCATGTCAGCGCGTGTTTCTGCACTCTAACCACTGAGCCCCTAAAAATTAATCAAAGGAAAACGTCTAACAGGTTGTTGCCACAGCAGAAGCTCATTACAGCCAATGTGGTACAGCCAGCAATGTACGGCATATACTGTTATGATTGTACATGTCTGTATTTACACGTTTACCTCATGAATATATATATATATTTTGCTTTTACAGCTAATATGTATCAACCGATACAGTTAAGTTCTAAAACAAAAAAATAACAATTACATTTATATGTCAAATATTGCAATAAAAAAGCGATTTAGCTGCAGCATCCCAAGAGAAAATGAATACCAGGGAAAGCTCATGGGCAAGGTGTTTTTTTCAGGTTTTCGTATCTATAAATGTAGACAATTTATTTTCTGACATTTAAGCCACAAAATAAATGAATAAATAAAAATTAAATGTTTTATTGACAGAGTTGATAATAATAATAATAATAATAATATACTAATAATAATAACAATAAAATAATAATAATATTTAATGAAAGTGTACACGTGCCATAGAATTGAGGCACTTCTAACCCTCTTTGTCTAGGGGAGAGTGCTACCTGCTCAAATCTATAACATTACTTTTTTGAGTAAATTGAAATTAGGAGCAAAATCTAATTTTTTATTTTTTTTTTAATAACCGTCTAGGCAAATATTTTGTGTTGTGATCTGCATTTTATTGAATTATTTTGTCAAATTTCTGGCAACTCTACCTAGTATTCCAGTACGGAATGGCTTTATATATATATATATAATGTATGTATGTATATGTATTGCACATACTTTATAATGCCCTTACGGTGTGTACTTTTATGTTGGCAGCCAATCCCATGTCGCAGCGCATACGGGAACGGCGAATGAAAAGGAGCGATTTTGACATTGTAAAGGTGATTGGGCGTGGAGCGTTCAGTGAGGTGAGGAAAGCGATGTATAGATTTATTTTGCAATGTTAATTACAATTTATTCCCTGGGTTTATTTTCTGCCACTTGGTGGACTACTCCCATTAGGCTCAGACAAATGGATGGTAACTAGATTTGGATACGTCCATTTTTGAGCTCTGTGGTTGCGGATAGTGGGAGTTTTAGTCCAAAAATTGGTGTCCTTTTATTTTTACAATTCCTATATTATCCTATATATAATCTATAGGAAATGGCTAAGCTTTACATACAATCAGTTACAAAAATCTGTCATGGAGGGCCGGACGGGGGCATAACGAGGCAGCTCTGGCACTTAAAGCCAGGTGGCCACCTAATGACGTAGCCAGCGGCTGGATATGACAGGCCACACGTTACATTTTTATGCTCACGGATACCCAGCGTATCCAGAGTATGGGGCGCTGTTGGCCCCGTGTGCCACATGACCAGTCCGAGTCCGGGCCTTCTGTCACATTAAACACTGGAACTTGATGGTATATACATATATATATATATATATATACGCTTTTAATGACCTTAAAATGTACAGCTTCAAATTGATGGATGTTTTATCAGAAAGAGGGTTGCGTTTTGTAATGTATATATATGAATTCCTTGCCATTTCTGCGCTGCTGCCTGAGAGTGATGGAAGAGGTTGTTTACCGCCATATAAACTTGATGTGTATAGAAAATGAGCATCAAAGTATTAAACAGCAAACATGAAGAAGAGCTGCAGAAATGGACAGTATATGTTTACATTATACATTCACTTGTTTTATGTGCACCTTGTGACACCTCGGACAGCTGCCCCTCTTGCCCCATGGAAGTTCCAGCCCTTTGCTTCATAAAAATTGGTAGTTATTTAGATGATATATATATATATATATTTACTAGACAGTTCAAAAGTTTGGGGTCACTTAGAAATGTCTTTGGTTTTGAAAGAAAGGCAGATCTTGTACATTACAATAACATGAAACGGATCATAAATCCAGCGCAGACGGGGTTAATGTTGTAAATGACTATTGTAGCCGGAAATGGCTGATTTTTAATGGAATATCTATGTAGGCGTACAGAGGCCTTTTATCACTCCCATCACTCCTGTGTTCCAGTGGCCCTTTATCACTCCCATCACTCCTGTGTTCCAATGGCCCTTTATCACTCCCATCACTCCTGTGTTCCAATGGCACATTGTGTTCGATGATCCGAGTTTAAGATTAAAATGTTAGAAACCCTTTAGCAAATATGTTACAGCGAGAAATGTTCTTGTTTTCCATGAAAATAGCGAAGTGACCCCAAACCCTTGAATGGTAGCGTATGTATATATATATATATATATATATATATATATATATATATATATATACTGCAAGACAAAACATTGCGGAGAAAACACAAGAGAGGAAACAGCTCCGGGACGCAGGGGTATTATCGCAGGAGGGACCCCTGGGGCTGGGGGGAGGTGTGTGTGGAGCTTAGTCTTCCTCCTTGAGACTGTCACTGATGGAGCCACGGGCATATACCTGCGAGGTGATGGGAGTCGTGAAAGGTACCTCTTACAAATGTTATCACGCATCATTCTATAGTGTGACTCCGTGCCTGTAACTCCCAACTGCTGCCGAAGCACATCATTTCTGAAGACTTTGACAGTAGCTATACTAACACCATTTCCCGAAGCCGCTGCGCAGCTTCACCCGTGGCAGGCTCTCTGGGTTGTGTACGGAGTTTGTATGTAAGGATTCCTTTCCTCATATCGAAATGGAATGTTCCATATAGTCTACAATATAAAGCATCCCAGACAGAGATGGATCTACTCCATGCGAGCCCCGGGGCAGGGATATTTTTAGATCTCGCTCCTTGGAGATGGCAGTCAGCATCTGCCTGATTATTCCTCCCCATTAAGTTAGCTCTTTCCAATAGTTAACCCCATATTATTTATTATTATTATTATTATTATTATTATTATTTTTACTGTTGATCTCTTTGATATCTTTAAAGACCTCAGGGTTCTATCTCAGAGCTGAATGGTCATTGGTACCCTTATGATGTCATGGTGACATCACTAGAGTCCATTGAATTACTTATTTCATTTTGAATTTTATTTCATTTTAATTTTTTTATATTTGAACTATTTTTAATGGGTTTCTTAAAAAAAATTTAAGATTTTTTCCAATCCTTACTGCCACTTTTACCCAAAAATAATTATAGCAGAATTACAAAAACTGGCTGCCGGGGTCCCCCAAACTGAAAATTCCCGCGAAGGGTTAAGCAATCAGCCATACAGAGAATTTAATTTCAAGGACAATACTAGGAGAAACATCTTTATTAAATAGAATATCACATTGCGCTGCGAAGGGCTGTGTTTGGACATACTGGAAATATGATTATAATGAATCATTTCTGGTCTCAGGCAGTTACAGAGACGTCTGCCGCATGCCTTGCCTGGAAACTGTTCATTGCCGCAGAAGTATTTGCCGGGTCCTAGGGTTAACCCTTTTACGGCCAAGACGTTATGCTCTACAATTAGTACCTTGCCCACCCCTGCTGAAATAGTTAATGATTATTTATTAATTTATATAGCGCCATCATATTCCAAAATGCTGTACAATGGGTCATGTCAGTCCATTAATACTTTGCTAGGTGTAGGGGCAGAATGTGGCATGGTAGGGGCTGTATGATATATTTAAAGGGGCTGTATGATATATTCTAAAGTGCCTGAATGATAGATTTTAAAGGTCCTGAATGATATATTTTAAAGGGGCTGTATGATATATTTTAAAGGGCCTGAATGATATATTTTAAAGGGCCTGAATGATATATTTTAAAGGGCCTGAATGATATATTTTAAAGGGCCTGAATGATATATTTTAAAGGGGCTGTATGATATATTTTAAAGGGGCTGTATGGTACCTTTAAGTTTTAAAGTTTTTCTGGTTATTCAGTATATAAATTCTCTGCAGCCCATAGAGGGCAAGTTTTCATATAATGTAGAACTCTAATCTCTAAAATAAAACTCTTCCCAGACCCCAGTAATAGAGGTTTCTGGAGACCGCCAGAAACATGCCACTAAAGTGGAAATAGTGAGTCCTGATATTAAACCAGTTTGAGGATAATCAGAAGTCATGTAGATGGCTGAGGTTCATGGTAGTTGGACTCCTGCAACAGCCAACCAGTTGATACACCTAGAAATATAATGTAGCGGCCAATGTTTGCATCGAGACTGATCGCTAGGAAGCTGCCGTAGCCAAAATGGAAGGAATGTGTGTATCATATAACAAAAATCCCCCCACATGCGAGATACTCCTGCCTAATGATAGAAGTTCTGCCCGAATTCACTTTTATATATAGAATAATTTACACAACGAATTTCAGAGCAAGTTTAATGGCTCCGGGTTCAGGCTCGGTGACAACCGCGTGTATGCGTGATCCCTTTTTCATAAACCATGGGAGGCTGTTCCATTTATCTACCACCTACTCAGTTTTACTTTAACGAGATCTCGGTAGATAAACGGAACAGCCTCCCATCAGAAGTGGCAGAGGCTAATACAGTAACGGAATTTAAAGGCATTAAGCTATCCGGAATCTAAGGCAAGGTCGGGGACTGATGAAGAGCTGAGTCTTAAATCAGGAAGAATAGGCGGCCGCCCCAAAACAAACGTGCCCCCCCCTTTGGTCATTTCAGAATCAGCCAGGTTAGACCTGGTAACCCTTAGAAAATTGTACAGCGCTGCGGAATATGATGGCGCTATATAAAACAATAAATAATTATTATGTTAATAATAATAAAAAATGGTTATTTCCCTCACTGCCCAAGGTAGTTGACACAAACGAACAAAGGGCACAATCCGCAGACCTGCCGCCGCCTCATTCCGCTAATCTCCCTTTTCTGCATTTCTCTAGGTTGCTGTTGTGAGGAAGAAGAGTAACTCTCAGGTGTACGCCATGAAGATAATGAACAAGTGGGACCTCCTGAAACGATCAGATGTGAGGAGTGATCCAGAGAGCCGTACAAAGGGCCGGGGGGAATTCTTACATAATTTGGGGGGGTCATTAAAGAGTTTTTTTATATGGGGATGGCCGTAGAAGTCAGAGGGGGCACTGCAGGGTCTGTAAGTATGTGGGGGGCATAGAGGGTGATACAGAAGAGAGGGCTGTAAGGAGAGAGAGAGACCGAGGACATGAATGAGGAGCGCGGGATAATAAATGCACCCCATCTGGCTTTTCCCATATAGGTTGCCTGTTACAGACAGGAGAGGGACGTTCTGGTCAACGGAGACAAGAGGTGGATCACGCAATTACACTTTGCTTTTCAAGATGATAATTATCTCGTAAGTCTGTTTCCTGACGCTGCAGGTGGATAGAGAGACTTCATTCCCAGAGGGGCCGAGACAGAGGGGAGTGTGTGATGTCACTCACAGAGTGACAGTGGGGAGTGTGTGACATCACTCACAGAGAGACCGAGGGGAGTGTGTGACATCACTCACAGAGAGACAGAGGGGAGTGTGTGACATCACTCACAGAGAGACAGAGGGGAGTGTGTGACCTACTCACAGGTCAATGATGACCCGGCATCTCTGTCTCCTCAGTACCTCTTGATGGATTACTACGTGGGGGGTGACCTGCTTTCCCTGCTCAGTAAATTCCCCGACGGGCTTCCTTCTCATATGGCCATCTTCTACCTGGCAGAAATGGTCATGGCCGTCAGCTCTGTGCACTCCATGGGCTTCATACACAGGTGAGGCGGTCACCAGACGTCACCCGGGTAGAGGAGTCCAGCCATATCTTTAACCCCATTCCCTCTCATCCCGCTCTCTCCTCAGAGATATTAAGCCAGACAACATGCTGTTAAATCGTTCCGGCCACATTCATCTTGGGGATTTTGGTTCGTGTCTGAAGTTGCGGGAGGACGGGACGGTGAGCTCTACCCTCTTCGGTCTCTCCTTCACTCCAATGTTTACGTTTTGTCTTCTGCCACCCTTCTGATTTCTCTGACCTTAGTCTTGTCTTGGAATGAGGACAGCCCTTATGTATTAACCGCTACCACTTTTGCTGGGAGGTTCCATTTATATAGAACCCTTTCAGTAAAGTAAAACTCTGACCCCCTAGTTTTATGGCCTCTTTGTTCTAACATTTCTCCTCCGCTTTCACCCAAAGGTTTCCTGCTCCGTCGCTGTTGGAACCCCCGATTACCTTTCCCCTGAGATCCTGCTCGCTGTTGAAGACCCCACACTTTCCTATGGGGTAGAGTGCGATTGGTGGTCCCTCGGGGCCTGTGCCTACGAAATGTTCTTTGGCCATGCGCCTTTCTACGCAGATTCCGTGGTGGAGACATACGGCAAAATTATCCACTACAAAGTAAGAGACGTCCTGGGGTTATGTTATAAGGACTGCCGTCCAATTAAAAGGGACCTGGACTGCATAGATCTCGCCTCTTCCCCCAAACAGTCGGACAGTTTGGGGTAACAGGACCTGCATATATTGTCCCCCCAGAAAAATGGATGACACCCGTCTCTTTATCTCTCTCTCCCCAGGAGCACTTTAGGTTTCCTCCTTCCGCCTCCGAGGTCCCCCCAGAAGCTTTGGATTTCATCTCATCTCTCATCTGTGAGCGCGACACCCGCCTGGGCAGGGGGGGGCTCCAGGACTTTAAAACGCACCCGCTGTTTCCTAGTATTGACTGGGAGAGACTGCGGGAGAGCACCCCACCTTACGTTCCTGAGTCCGAAGGAGCCACCGACACCTCCAACTTTGATGTGGTGGAAGATGAGCTGTCGGAGATGATTAGTGGGGGAGGGGTGAGTCTCTCCGTGGGCTTATACAGTAAATAGCACGCGGCTGTAACTGTTTTTTGCCTGGTTTCATTGCTATTTTCCAATTAATCCATTTTTGGATTGCAGGAGACCCTCTCGGATGTTGGGGACAGCTCTCCTCTTGGAGTGCACCTTCCCTTTGTCGGCTACTCTTATACATTAAGGTGAGTGGTTATTTTATAGACTAAGAACCCCCAGCACTGTATACAGTAATATACCCCCCAGCGCTGTATATAGTAATATAACCCCAGCGCTATATACAGTAAAGCCTTTCGCAGTGACAAAGCTTGGTTTTATCTCATTTTGTTCCAATATACTCCCTTTATCTGCAGGCCTGGAGGCTGCCATTGTTATCAGTCATGCGATATTTTAAGTGACTTTCCCTCCTCAAACACCACACTGAGCTGATGCTTTATGGCAATGCTAATGAAGTCTGGTCCTGCATCGATTTTCATTAATCAGCGTGTCAGACTGTTTAATTAGGACTGAGCCATTCTATTGTTTCTCACAGGCAGTATGATAAGGAGTCGGCAAAGCTTCAGAACCCAAGTGACAACTAAGTTAATAAGCACATGGGTCACACTTTTTTTTTTTTTTTAATCTAGGGAAGACGACTGGGAGCTTGTTTGGGGAATCAGAAAGAACGAGTGTGAGTGTAAGAGGAGGCCAACTCTGGACTCCCAAAATATGAGCCATGGAGACGCCCTGGTAAGAAATCCCTCCACACCATGTTAAACGTTATTCGGTTTTAAATAGTACAATAGTTTTCAGTCGTCATTATCAATATACTGAGATGCTGAAGTTTGGGCTTGTGGGTCGTTGTTGATCTCTGTTTGGGAATACGTTTTCTTTATGGTAATTTGAAGACAGATAATGGCGGACACTGTGCCCAGTTAATAGACTCGTCCCCCACCGTACGCAGCTACAGGGGTGACGCGGAATGCGCTCGTATATCGCACATCTTGGTGTTGCTGTATTATGCGTTATATTATATTATATTATATCTGTAGGACTCCAGTGTTGACTCTGCGCTGCTCGCTGATCTGCGGAAAGCTCTGCAGAGCGAAATAGAGACCCGGGAGGCTCTGAATACAGAAGTCAACCTACTAAAAACAGCCAACCAGAATCTGGCCGGGTAAGAACCCTGTGGGAGACTCTACAAGGGGCAAATCTGGTGCAGAAAGTCCTAAAGTTAGACCCGTCCCCAGAATTAATATTTTTGGAACATCCTCTTTATTTCTGAGAAGTTATAGTGAATGCATGTTTTAGGGACGGTATAATATGTACAGTGGTATATTAAGTACAGTCGTCATATGGACATAATGATCAGGGTACAGTAGGTATGAATACATTGGGAAAGGAGATATCTGTCCCAAAGAGCTTACAGTCTAAGAGTAAGTATAATGAGCTGTTTGATGGACACCCTCCGGCCGCTGTTTGAAGTTGGTCAGTTATAACGTAAGCTGTCTGTCCCCCCCACGACTCCCTTTAGCCGTCTGTATGAAGCTGACCGGGTGAACGCTGAACTACAGAGGAAGATACAGAAGATGGAGGTGCAGCTTCAGGAGAGAGCGGCCATCGTGGACGAAGAGACAGGTGAGCGAGATTCCCAGCTAACTAGAAAGCACCAGCTCCTTAACGCCGTACCCTCCGCCATAACCCAGCCGTACCCTCCGCCATAACCCAGCCGTACCCTCCGCCATAACCCAGCCGTACCCTCCATGGGTCCACATCCTCTTTCTGTTTTGATAATCGCCCTTCACCCTGCCCTTACGGACCTCTTCTTCTCGGCACCTTGCTAACACCTTCTGAATCTCGCTACCTCCCCCCCAAGTTTTTTCTGATGTGTATCATCCACCCTCTTTCAGACGTTCTGTCCTCCTCCCGTGGATTTGAAACCTGCGTTCGGGAATATGAATCAACCACTAGGACTAGACAAGTGAGATACTTCTTGAGTGGGAGTGGGAGCGTGGGGTGTAGAATGGCCTACAGAGGGAGATGGACAGGTATCGGTAGGGCGGCAGGTATGACGGCGAGCCTGGAGTCCCTGGTACCGGGGCAGCGGAGTAGACGGGAGAACCTTTCCCATCCTCGCCCAGGGTGGAGGTGTTTGGGTGACGGGCTGACAATTCCTCCGTGATTAAGGGATTTTGGGTGTTGGCATTTTGAGAGTTTTAGAATAAGTTGGACTTTTACACCTGCAGGGCTGACTCCAAACCTTTCTCTGTCTCCATTCTCAGCTAGATAGCTGTATACCTTCCTATTGTCACCCTTTAGTGACACCGGTTCACCGGCACATGCTGCTGTTTTCACGGGTATGTCACTTGCATGTCACTCTGTGTCACCCTGTATCTCCCGGGGCCCTTGTATGTTGCAGAGGCATGTTTCAGGGTTCTGTATGTTATATTGCTTGGATTGGGGACAGAATCCAGTGCCCCTCCCTGTGTCCTTTTAGAGCCCCTTATAGAATTGGGGGCAGATTCCCAGGTGGTCCCTTCTTGAACGGTGATGGAAATACGTTCCCAGGTTCCCTTTGTAGCTAATATGACATCCCGGGGCAAATCCTCTGGGAAGGTGGAACATACCCCAGGTCCTCCCTGCTATGAGACTCCTAAGGTGATGGAACTGACTTCATGGACCCTTTCAGGAATAAGGAACTGATCCCAGGATTATTCAGCCTGTATAGGACCCCAGGGGATGGACGCCCTGGACCCTGCATGCTGTAAGATACCCCGTGGGAATAAGGGTGGGTTCCCAAGCCCCATTTGTCTTTCTTTGGGTATTTCCAATGTGTGTATCAATGATTCTCTCTCTCCTACAGGTTCCTAAGCCTCGCGCTCTCTGGGTGGGCTACCTCTTGATGTGTTCCGGTTTGACTACCTGGCCATCCTATGTGGCTTGTCGTCCATGTACCGTTTAGGCAACATGCCTCTCACATGTTTCCGTGCGCTCTGGTAATGGATTACTCTCATCGGGTTAGCATTGAGATTAGATTTCAGTTCTAATAGGACACGCGAGAAAAAAAAGGTCACTTGTTTGCACATAATAATACAGGGCATGGCCGGGACCCTACTGCTTTAGGCCTAAGAAATAATGCTGATATGGCAACCTAGGAAAACTTTCTGCCCTTCCGGGGTCGTAATCTCAAGGGTACGAGATGCCGCCACAAAGGGTCCTCTTTATAATAAAGAATATGAATACTTGATTTGAAACAGCCCGACACCTTTCTCCCTGCTGGGAGGTTTAGAATTTAACCATAAATCCAGTGTCCTTGGCTTCTTTTCCGAAATGCTATGATGTCATCATTAACCCTGTAGCTATCAGAATCATCCAGGTCTAACTATTTTAAAAGCGATCAGCATCAGGAAGGACAAACTATATGCTGAACGTATTACTAACTAATCTTATGCTTGGCATTTATCTGGTTAAAACCAACGTGAAACCAAACCCACGGAAAACAAAAGGGTTTTTGCCCCAATCTCATGGTGAAGGGGCAGATCCTCCGGGTCACACGGTCTGAAACGGACTCCTTCCTATTCTACCCCGCTGTGATCATAAATAAGACTCCAAATCGGTTCTCTTGCTACCAGTATGTAATGGTTGATATCCCTGCTTGAATGCAGGTGATTCAATTGAGTGTATCTTTATGAGGACCGCTGTTAGAGCCCTTGGGGTCACACATTTGATGAGTCACTATATAGAATCTCTACAATGGGCTATTAAAGGGTTAATATTTCAAGCGTCTCAGGGCCAGTTCACTAAGAAAGTTCCCAGTCATGCTATAAGCATGGTTCCCAAAGGGGTTTTAATCTGATGAAGCCAAGATAAGCATATGACATCATCGTATGACATCATCATATATTCCTAGCTGTATCGGAAGCTGCTCCTTCCGTTCTAATCTTGCATAGCAGCGATCGTTAAACTTTAAGCTGTTCCCAAGTGGGAAAGAAATCTTAATTATTACGGGCGCAGCCCAAACATTTGCACTGAATTCACCATCACAAATCATACATAGTAATAATGCAGCCGATGCGCAAGGAGGGGAGGGGGGGTAAAGAAATGGGGGGGTTGGGGGGATGGACCCCAATATTCAGATGCAAACTCTTGAATGTTTGGTAAGTAGTTTAAATAATGTCCCCCGCGGGGTGGGGGCTTTTTGTTATTGGGATAGCCTTGTGTTTGATGATTGCAGTAAGTGGAGATAGACATATGGATCATACGCATACCGGCATTAGAAGCACCTATATACACTGCTGTTCAAAAGTTTGGGGTCACTCAGCTGTTTTCATGGAAAACGAGGACATTTCTGGCTGTAACATAATTACAAAAGGGTTTCTAACCCTGTGTGCCATTAGAACACAGGAGTGATGGGAGTGATAAAGGACCATTGGACCACAGGAGTGATGGGAGTGTTAAAGGGCCATTGAAATCAGCTGTTTCCAGCTATAATAGTCATTCACAGCATTAACCCTGCCTGCGCTGGATTTCGGATGCATTTCATGTTATTTTAATGGGCAAAATTAGCTTTTCTTTCAAATACCAGGAAACGGCTAAGTGAGGTTTTGAACAGTAGTGTGTACCCGCGCTGAGACCGGGGGGTGGCATCCTGCAGCTCAGGGTGTAGGCAGCTTGGCATTACTGGTATGAGCAGATGCTTGCTATAAATAGTGAGAGCTTTTTATGAGACCCGCTGTCATTGTGGGTACAGACCCTCATCAGAGGGTGACAGGTGACTTATTACAAGCGGGGCGGCTTGGCGGAGGTGGAAACAGGTGCTTTATATTGGGGGGGCCGGGTGGACATAGCTTGCTATATAATGGGGTTCAGGGTGCTGTATCTTGTCAAGGATAGGTGTCTTGCTGTAAGTAGGAAGGACGGACTGTTTATTATGGTTTGAAACATGTATTTTAAAGGTGCCGTTCCACTTTCTCTTCTGAATTTGCAAACATACAACTGCAGATTAGAACTATTTAGTGCTTATTTAAGCCTATTTCCTAGTACTGTTGAATGTCCAAACTCCTCCTAGAAAAATTATTTAATCACGCCAACAATTCTCATGTGACACAAAACCAAGCGCTTGTAAGTTATTAAAAAAGGCTTCTGTGTAGCTCTTTCTGAATAAATGTTCCGTAAAATAAAAAGGATTATTTGCTTTACATGTTAGAGACTGCAATGAAAGTTTTGTCTAAGTGGAACAGCACCTTTAACTGCATTGCGCTCCCCTCCCAGGAAGATATTGGGGTCCAGATGGACCCCCCAAAGGGTTAGAATAAAGAGATGGGTTTAATGGTGAGGCTGAAAATGAGTTTCCTTCACAAATATAGAACTCAAGCACTTCACGTCTATATCCGTTTGTTTGTGTGCGTATAGAACTACATAGTTTACAAATAATAATTTATACACAGACATAGGTGTTCAATAACATGTGAATATACCGAATATATATCCACGTGTTATGGGTGTTAAAAGTATCTATATAAATGTATATATATATACCTATTTATATATAGATATATATAGATATATAATAATAGATTGTAATATACATTTTTATTTATGTTTTAATACTTTTGAGACTATGTATATATGAGCATATTGTATATATGATTGTATATATTTTGAAAGAAGAAGATATTTGTGTGAATAAATGAATACATCATTAAAAATATTCTGCATGTGTGTTTTTTTATTCTCTTGTGGTCTTCAGGGGGCATCACATAATGGGTTAGCCTCCTAAATAGTAAAGTAATAGTTTAACTCTTTAGGAGCGTAGAAAAATTGTCTTTTTACATCATTTCGCAACATATTATTTAATGGACATCTTTTAGATAGAAGGCTTTACTGTACATGTTTACGCAGCATATGAAACAAATGGCTATTTTAATCGTCCTCGTCTTCTTCCTCTTCCTCCTCTTCTTCTTCCATCTCTTCGGCTGCGGCTGCAGCCTCCTCCTGCGCGGCTTTTAGGGCTTGTTCCTCTTCTACCGTAGGGTCTGAACCTTCACTGATTTCAGGGCCGCTGGGATACTCTGCCTGGGGTGCAGGAGGGGCTGGGGGGCTATACCCCTCGGGGCTGTATTTCGTTCCCCAGCCGATATAGATGTTGACAAACTTCCTACAGGTACATTGAAATGATGAGTTAGAGGAGCTTTTATATCACAAGGCTTACTGACTACAGATCATATCTAACCGCATAACGCCCTGTCATCAAATAAAAACAAAAAAAGGATGGACGTAACCGGTTCACAGGCCCGCGCTGGCCATTGGGCAAACTGGGAAACTGCCCAGTGGGATGGTGCCCGATGGTGCTTCCCATGCACCTTTATTGGGCTTTGACCTTAAATTCCCTGGGCAGATTTTAATCCCCAGTATGTGCCTGCTGGCACCTATGGCATCACTTCTTCTTACATAGACACATCTTTCGACGTGTCATTCCTAGAATGATCCCATACATCAGTTCCTGTCCCACAAAGATCATGACTGAGGTCCCAACTCCCTCCATTGTACTCTGAGAGGAACATCTTGCTTTAAGCTTCAGTAGATGGACTTCAAGGCTTCCCTAACGTAAAATAGCAAGTAGGCTTGGGCTTTGCGAGTAACAAAGTAAAAAAGGGTTCTAGAGCAAAGAAACATCTAAGACATCATCCTCTCTAGTATGTTAGATGCGAGTGGACCATTTTAGGCAGGAAAGTCCTCATGTATGGACAATGTCCCGCTTCTGCAGCACAGACCTCCCATGTGGCCACCTTGAAACGCATTAAAGTAGATCACCGCTCTGCTACAATAAAATCCAGGAGAATCGTCGTTCCCCTGTCCCGAAATTAACCCCAACCAAGGTGCCCCCTAAAATGTCTGGGGGGTACGCAGACAGCACAGGAAGGTCTGTCTCATAGCTTACTTGGGACTTGCGATAGTATAGGCTCCAGGCCATAAGTTTGAGCGAAGTACGGCGACAGCATATTGAGGGATGAGACTGGAGGAGAGAGACGCTGTCCATGGAGGGGTCTGGTTGATTTCTAGGGACAGAAAATAAAAAGCAATAAAGAAAAAAAACCTTAATTTTTCAAACGTATATCTTTCATACTTTCATGGCAGAGCCCCCCTTCCAAAGAAAGTCTCATGATCTTCGAGACCTTCGTGAATACTACCGTGCCTAGCATGCCCACGGATGCAGGGAAGCAGAAGTAAATGGGGTGGACTTGTGAAAAAGAGAGATTAGTCGTGTGTGGTAAAGCTTTGTAAAAAGAAAACAAATGTGAATGACTGAGCGTCATGGGATTTTTAGTAGCGGCAGCCGGAGAGGTTCCGGTCGGCTACCCCTCCTGTTGACTAAGTGCATTCATGCGCCAGCCAGAGTATCATGTGATGATGGATCGCCACTTCATTATGATTAATGTATGGAGGAAGAATAAACAGAAGGCAATTATTAGTAATACCCCGTATTAAAGCTTCTGTTCCATCTACTCTGCTGAATTTAACACACTAGTAACCAAATATAGCATTAGGAAGATCATTCCTGGTCCTGCTGAATGCCCAGACATAAATAGTTCTTTAATTAATTAAAACTCGGTCTCATTCATATTTTTTTTGCAGGGAACACGTGTCACGTGTCAGAGAAGCGGGCTCTGATAGGATGTGGCCATGGAAACCAAAAAAATAAACTTATGAAACGACCCAGTGTTGTTAGGATTAAACTATTGGAAGAACGCAGAAGAGGTCAGATCTGCTAAGATTTATTGTCTTAACATAATGTTATGTCTGAGTGGAACAGCACCTTTAAAAACAAGTAACCACTCTACTTATTCTAGATGGAGATCAGAGGAGGGCGACTAAAACGGTAAACGGTCCGCAGGATAAACGTGATCAGGAAGGTCTGAGGGATCTCAATATGAGAGATGTTTAAATATATAAAGGGATTTAACAAAAGTACAGGAGGGAAGTTTATTTCAAAGGAGGAGAAATGTTAGAACGAGAGGCCATCATCTAAAACCAAATGGTCAGAGGCTTAGATGTAATGTAAGGAAGTTTTTGGGTGGTGGATAAGTAGAACAGTCTCCCAGCAGAAGTGGGAGAGGTTAACACGGTGAGGGATTTTAAACACGCATGGGAAAAAACGGGAAGACTAGACGGGCGGAACGGGTCTTATCTGGGGTTAAATTCTATGCTGTAAGTGCTATACAGAGTGTAGCGTGTACTTTATATGAGGGTCAATCATAACGGCTCATGACGGAAAGGCGGGGTAGGGCTGTCAGCCGTGACTAATTAGCGGCTATTTATTCAGTAGCCATGACAATAGACCTAATGTATTCCTAACCCGGCTCATATGACCACTTCTAGGCTAAAAGTCACAGTCCGAGAGTAACCCTTTCAATACCAGGAGATGCTGAGTATCCCTCACCTCCTGTCAGTCAAAGAATTAAAGATGTTTCTACGGCGCCTACCGACATCTGCCGACAGATGTGATGACAGATACAGCCCAAAACAGCTGCCGGCGACAGTTTGCCTAAATCAACCCATCTAGTCAGGGTGGGGGTTCTGAATCTGCGTTGCCGCAGGGCTTCTCGTCTGTTATGGGCTGTTTTTAATATCCTGTTTTGTTATCAGGGAATATCATATAAGCAAAGAGGGAGCGCAAGTCTCTCCTTGGCAGCCGTCAGAGGTCACCGAATGGCACGCACAAGCATGCCCCCTACTGGCACCACCGCCAGCTTCCAAGCAGCTGCTAAGGCAAACGCTAGCCCCCCGCCTACTAAACAAACCCACCTAAAGGCATTAATGAACGATGGGAAGAAGAGATGGTGGTACAAAGAACTGCCCGGAATTCACTGGTCCAGTGATCCAGTTCAACATCGTTCCCAGTCCTCCCCGGCCCCCCTATTAAATGTATTCTAGGAAAACTCAGAGGAACAGGAGGCTTGTACCTGCATCCTCAGACAGAGGCGTTAGAAGAGGGGGACCCACTTCCGGCTCTGCCTCCTCTTCTTCTTCCTTCTCTTCTTCTTCTCCTTCCTCTTCCTCCAGCTGCTCCTCGGACTTTGCTGCCATGTTAACCCAGACGCAGCGGCCCTAAGCCAAAAAGACATGAGCAGGCCGGTGGCTGTTATGTTGGGGCTTATGTATCAGGCAGAGATGAAGAGACCGCTCAGACGGTCTCCTTACCTGCGGCAGGATGTGTTGGACGTGATGAACCCAGTTAGACAAGCTTTCTACCAGCTCAGCCACCGGTACCCCTTCGAATTCGGGATTCTCCTCGTACTTGTCCCTTGCACCTGTGTCCTCTTCTTCTTCACCTTCCTCCTCTGAAAACTGGTAGTAGCCCAGGGGACTGACGTGCGTCCCTGCGGAGATTCGGGCAATTTGGGCACGCAGGAGGTTGGCTTCTGTTCCCGGGAATGGGGGATAAGTGATAACGGGAGCATCAAGGTTTCCGGTGAAGAGACGCTTAATCTATTGAGAAGGCAAGAAGAAAACCGATGCTGATGGACAATAAAAGACCCAACGATGAGTGATACACATAGTGGCATTCACTGTACTGTGAGACGGGTAGCCAGACTTAGTTATGACCAACTGTGCCCAGTGGCAAAGCTTGGTGTCATTCCCTACGTCTCGGTGGAGTCCTTTTAAAAGCGTCTTTAGTTTGATCTTGAATCCACCATGAGCTATCGTGAACATTTAAACCCAAGAGGCTCAAAACACCTCTGTTCTAATAAAAAAGGTGAATATTTGGCCACATGGACGAAAGATTAAAGTATATAAATATATAAGAGGTTAATACCTTCCGCGCGGCGGTGATCTGAGCCGGTGCAACCGGGGGTAATCGGACCCATTCGGATCCGGCCTCTGTGCAGACGAAGTACACGTATTTGTTGGCCCCCGTGCCGCTCTCCTCGCGTGGTACCTCCGGTGGAGGGCGATACGTGGATTTGGGAGGCAGGTCCTCTGCTTCCTCTGCTTCGTCTTCCTCCGGCTCTTCCTCTTGTGCCTTCTCCTCCTCTTCCGCGTCTTCCTCCGCTTCTTCGTCCTCTCCTTCTCGGAACTGCACTTCTGCCACCACGTAATTGCCCTGGGTCCCCAGCATCTTGCCCCAGAAGCGACAGTACTGAAGAGGATGGGTGTCCACCAGGTGTTTCAGCGCCAGGGCTATCCGCACCGACTCATCTTGACCCAAATTCAGCCCACCTTGCTGGACGAAGTGAGCGAGATCAAGGAGGTTGGGGAGGGGTGACTCTGTCTATCACACGGAGAAAGAGAGACCTGAATTCAGACCCCAGATGTCTATCAATGTTCCCTCTGACAACTTTCCACCTTCAGACCCTTGTCCCCCTCCTAGCTCCTCTCCTACAATCGTCCATCCTCTTACCATCTCTCCTTCTCGTTCGCTCTCTTCTTCCTCCCCAGCTCCGCGTGTGAAGAGCCCCTTTTGGATTTCAGCTTTGCGGTAGATTTCTGGATTCTCCCTGGGTGTGCGGAGCTTGTCAGGCCCCGGTCTCATCCGGGCCCACATCAGCTCCGAGCTCAGCTCGTGCAGCGACTCCAGGGCATTCGGGGGGCGTTCTGATAAGATGCGGGACAGCAGGGCAGATAGATGCTCATACCTGTGAAGTACCCAACATATAACATAATATAATATAATATAGAACGTATACTATACACCCCTCGCCCGTTCCAACTCGCGCTTCAAACGTCCCAGGAGGGGCACTTTTGCTTTAGGAAGGGTCAGAGACGCGGCTTTTGGTTATCAATGACCATCCACAACTATTTACAGAAACGACATTTTAGAGAAGATAAAATGGATTTTATTTAAATTTAAATAAAAACACATTCCCTGCTGTTTTTATACACATTGTCGGGGCTTTTACTGCTGCAGAACCCTGCGATACCCTCATACCCAGCAAACGAGCATACGGGGGAGGAATAAGAGACAGGGCCCCAAGAACTGCGGAGTTATGCTAGCCTGGTCTCATAATACAACCTATAATATATATATTGTTATAAATTGTTAATTCGTTTAAGCTGATTTCCACTAAAGTCAATTCAAAATCGGTGAACAAATGCCCCACGCCTGGCTCATCAGCAGGTAGCCGAGCCCCCCTCCCCGGCTTCCGTACTCACAGGCTGACCCCAGACTTGTCCGCCTGCAGCAGGAAAGCCTTCGCATTGTGGATCTGAAGCTCGCGTGGGTCCAGCGACTCGGACACGGGCTCCTCCGACATCTTTCACCGGGTCTGGTTCTGTGCACACTGGGAGATACCGCTCGACCGGGCCGCCTCTCTCACTGCTAAGTGTGCATCTCCCGTTGCTGTGGTTACCGGCTCCGGACAGTGTTGCTAGGAGCTGAGCGACGCTTTGTATCACATGACGCGCGCGCGAAGCACGACGGGAGTTGTAGTTCTAATGGCCCAGGAAAGGCTGCGGAGTGTATTGCAGCAATAATTTGCCAGCAAAACGTGATGAGAACATGCAGCGCCCTCCATAGCATTCAAATAATAGCATTCCAAAGAATTTGTAAGCTTACACATACAAAATGAATATATATATATATATATATATATATACATACACATACATACATACACACACACCTCTCTTGGCAATACACACAGAAAATCTTAATGATCTATTGAAATGATCACGGTTTTCGTAAATCAAAATCGATAAACACAACTGTATCAGAGTCGTGTGCGACCGTAAAACTATTCCCCATGGGTGGGCAGAGCGCGGCGTGACACTTACGCCCACTACCGAATAAAGTTTAAATGTTAAGCTTTTTTGTTTTGTTTTTTTAAACCATATATTTTTCAAAACACAAATTTGCAAAGAACCTGTCCGGTGCAGCCATGCGTGTTAATAAATTAAAGGCAATCACCTAATGCGGCTAAAAGATAATTATGCAGATCCTATAGTTTCTTATACACAGACATTGCTTAGATAAACACATTACATATATTGAGTATATAGTACTTTATATACAGGCGTTGTGAAACATGACGGATCCAGATTTTTTTTATTATTTTTATATAACTATCCTTCCCTTTGCCATTTGCAATCTGAATCCTTTCACGATGGTGCTTAATGGGAAGACGGGGGCTCGGTGACCACGAACGGCCACGGAGCCCAAGCGTGTTTAGATTTTATTGCATGTCACGTAGGGGGTAACCCTATAGTTTAGAGCAGCGTTTAACAAAAGATGACCATTTTTCTTTTGGAAAAGAAAATATATATTTCAGGGTTAAGAAATAATATAACATGATATATTCACATCTACATTTCATGTTTTGTTTGATTCATATGAGTCAAAAAGGTTCATTTTTCTTTTTCTCAGCATACGGTAACGAATTCACAGCAGAGGGACTTACAGTGACTCTATAGACTTGCACACGGTGCTCATGCTGTCTTTATTAAGCAAAACTATTTTCTCGGCTATTTTAAATATTAAAAAAAAATACATTTAAAACTTTGGACGCATCATCCGACTCGTGGGTTGAAGAATCGCCGCCTATTTCGTATTAGGCTGGGGGAGTAACGCTGCGTAACACTTAAATCACATGTACCAGTGTCTGCTCATTTCTAAGACAAAGCAGTAGACTATCTCAGAATAGATCGAGTATTTTAATTGATGTTTATAGCATTAGCAGGTCAGAGATGTCTTGCGAGCGCAGGGGTCGCGCTCAATCGTCTTTCTGTTCTTCACCGACTTCCATGGGTTCGTCGGGAGGAGGAGATTGTGTCGCGGCAGCAGCGGAATTTCCAGAATCCTCTTCTTCTTTCACAGTAGCCTTCTGTGAATAGAACCAAACTTACAGTTAAAGAGAGAAAAAAACACTTTATATATACACATTATTTTGTGTATATATATATATATATATATATATATATATATATATATATATATATATATGTGTATATGTTTTAGGTCAGCAGGCACAGACCGTTGGCTCAAAGTCTTCCTCGTCTATGAAGATAGTCGGCGTCTCTACCACAGGTTCTTCTTCCATTTCTTGGGGGTTTCGCACCTTCTGCTCTTCCAGTATCTGCCTCTTTAGGGATTTCTCCTGAGCGAGGCGCCGGGAAATGATATCCTGGGATGTGGCTTCTGGCTCCTGTTGGAATGGGGATAGTAAAGGGAAGACACGTGTATGCTTATAGAATAGTACATCGTACCAACAAGGGTCAGCAAGGGGCTACATTACCTCTTCAGGTTGTGCAGCGTCCTCTGACTCTGGTTCCGTTCTGGATTCGGCCTCTAGAATAGTCATGATGGAATGGGGTACATGAGCCAGCTGTTGGAAAGAAAGTGGAAACCATTAGCCAACAGACCAAGAGGCAGACAATTAGGGCTTACTTCTAGGTTCCCAGGATACAAACCCAAAGCCTGGGGCTTGAACAGAATACATTCACCTATACACTAGCACGTATATATCTCAGACCTGTTCGGTCCCTTACCTGGTGTGGGGTGAAAGATCGAACATGAGCTAAAAGCGGATCCCGGAGGTCAGGGCAGGTCTGTAAGACAGACAGGAGCTGTGGCGGTGGAAGCTGCAGCAGGACGCTGAAAGACTGTGGTTTGGTTCTTTGACAGCATTTAATGAAACCTTCCCACACTTTGGGGTATTTCCAGACCTAGAGAACACAAACAAAACACGAATGGAAGAATTTACAACCTTTTCAGAACTTTGATAAATACCGTTCAAACCGTCCTTATGAAGATCCCGAAGACTAGCGGTCTAGAAATAAACCACATAATAATATATATATCTTAGCACCATATATGAGCACCGTAGGAATTGTAGACTGGGGTATTTGAGACGATTCCCAAGTATGAACAGAAGAAAACAGTAAAAATAAAATTTTAAGCAAGGTACCTGCTTGTAGATGAGGCGGGTCAGTATATTCATAATGAAGCCACCTAGTCGGGGGTACATTCCCAGGGCCTGGATCACCGTCCTCATAAGCAGCATGGGGAGAGGCGTCGTGTCCATCAGCTGCTGCAGCACTACGGCCAACACCTCAGACGTGTACACGGAGCGAGCCGAGAAGCACAAGTTGGTAGCTGGTGGAGAAGACAGGAACAAGCATAAATAATACATAGAGGAGGACAAACGGATGGTGAACAATGGAGAAAAGGCTGGGACAGGTAAATGAACCTATGTTCAGGTAAACGTTTACACCTCACCTTTGATGACAGACTTCATGTCACATTTACTGGAGTCAATGTTGTGAAGTGCAACGAGAAGATCCCCAGGTGTGAGAGGAGACATGGTGGAGCTGACCTCACCTGAAAGCAAGAAAGGAAACGAGTCATTCGGAGCGATCCTCAGAGACGCCCGACATTTTTCTGCTACATTTGCGGCCGGATGCTTCTCTCCACGCTCTTCCCACCTTTGTTTCTCTCCACATACAGCTAAGATGCTTCGTTCTCGCCCCATCTCTTTTTTACCCTGGTTTTTTATCATAATCAGGCGCTCTTCCCCCATCACTTACCGTGCTGTGTTCCCAGGAGTCGGTTAAATACTTCTTTCACCACTATTGGGTTAAGTTTGATGAGTTTAGGCAAAGCCTGAATAACTTCTTTCTGCAAACATGAAAACAGACAGGTGACATTTGTCTGCCCACAACAGCCAAGGAGTAAGTACATAGGACACTATGTGAAAGGGTTAAACTATACATTTTCAAAAGGGACACACATGGTCGGTTAATCACCATGAACAGAGAACTGTCTCTTAAAGTGTAGTATTAATGGTCAGGGAGGGGTTAATTGATCGGTAATGGATCAGCAGCTCCTCGCATCAGATGGAGAGTGATACCTATAGTTGTCGGGGCAGGGGTTGTTTGACTCCTCACCTTATCCAGCCCATTCAGGACAGGAATCAGGAACCGGACATCCGGCAAGCGCTTCTGGTACAGATCACGGACACGTTTCACCAACTCCGGAGACGGCGGAACTAGGGGCAGATATATTTCCATTAATAGGTGCTCCAAAAACGTGTATTTCTACATCACACATGTGGGGGATTTAGTCTTATACGGAACGTTCGGCTTGCACTTGGAAATGAGATCTTATGAGGGAGTCAAAATTCCGTCCAAGAAGGCGGCGATTAAACTTGCTGGTTTACGATTAATGCTCTTCACCTCTTGTCAAGCGGGACAGATCAAGGCCCACCCTGCTATGGTCTGTAGGTAGATCACTTCAATAACATTAAAGGTTGCCATATACCAGTGATGGCGAACCCGTGGCACGCGTGCCGCTGTTGGCACGCCGAGCCGTCTCTGTGGGCACGCCGTGACTACAGTAATATACTATAGTCACGGCGTCCCCCGGACTACATCTCCCACAGTTCTCAGTGCTGAGCGCCGGGCGACTGGATATGACGCTTATATCCAGCCCCGGCGCCCAGCATAAACAGCTGTGCGCGGCTGCACTGCACAGTTAGAACGGAAGAAGCAGAAAGGAAAAAGCAGAAAGGAGGAAAAGGAAGCAGAAAGGAGGAAAAGGAAGCAGAAAGGAGGAAGAAAAAGCAGAAAGGATTAAGAAAAGGTAAGATTTGTGGAGAACCAAGGTGGGTGGGTGGTTGATTATTGGGGGGGTCTGATGTGGAGAACGAAGGTGGGTTAGGGGGGTCTGATGTGGAGAATGAAGGTGGGTGGGGGCATCTGATGTGGAGAATGAAGGTGGGTTAGGGGGGTCTGATGTGGAGAATGAAGGTGGGTTAGGGGGGTCTGATGTGGAGAATGAAGGTGGGTTAGGGGGGTCTGATGTGGAGAATGAAGGTGGGTGGGAGGGGGTCTGATGTGGAGAACAAAGGTTGTGGGGGGGTCTGATGTGGAGAACAAAGGTGGGTTGGGGGGGGTCTGATGTGGAGAATGAAGGTGGGTGGGGGGGTCTGATGGTGGAGAATGATGTGTGTGCATATACATATGGTAAGGCATATGTATGGGCACTTGGGCAGGCATATGTGTGTGTGTATAGGGCAGCTGTGTATATGTGCGTGTATGTGCATACGTTTATGGGCAGTGTATATGTGTACATGTGTATGGGCAGTGTATATGTGTACGTCTGTATGGGCAGTGTATATCTACTTTAAGGTGGCGCTATATATAACATATGGTAGTTATTTGAACCCGTGTCCTGGCCTATGGACAACAACTGTGAGTTGCTCTTCTACAATTCTGTGTTTATTATGTACCTTTTTTGTGAAATGTTGCAACGTGTACAGTTGTTTTTTTTTTGTTTTTTTTCAATACAAAAAATGTTTAATGGAAAGCTCTGTTATTGTGTTTTTCTTTTTAAACAAAAGCTGTTAATTAGTTTGAAAAACTGTACGAATTGTTTTTTCTAAACTAAAACCTCGTTATTCAGGTTTAATGGCAGTGTTGGCACTTTGAAAAAAATAAGTCGTTTTGGTTTGCAGTTTGGGCACTTGGGCTCAAAAAGGTTTGCCATCACTGCCATATACCATCATCTTTAACATTTATACTGCAGCCCACAGTCCATCTGCCTAAAAAGCATCAACATCAATGTAAAACCAGCATTTAGTGAGCAGGTGGCCAGAGCCAGGTGTTATCTGCCCACCTTGAAGCCCCAATCCCTTCCTTATGAATATGTCCAGGATTGTGAATATGATTAAAACTCACTGAGACAGCGAAAGCAACACAGTAGCGAATATGTAAGAAAAGAGAACATCAGGAATGAAGGGGAAAACACAGGGCTCATGGAGTGAAGACACAGAGAGGGTTTACCTTTGTCTGTCAAAATGTGCAGGCACCGGGTAACAAGAGTCTCAGCCCCTTTGGGGCAGTTTTCCACCAAAAGCAGCAGCTCGGGGGAGTTCATTCCCATGCCACGGATCTAGAAACCACACAATATAGTAGATGAGATGTTGTGAATGTGTTTAGACGTCTTACATGTTCACCTCCCACATGATCAGTCTCCCTTTGGTTCTTGCATTTGCATGTAGCAGCTGCGGCAATAACAGATACAAACAAAGCCACATTTAATCGTCTACTCCTTCTCCCGATCCGTGGCCACTTACCGGAGTCTCAATGACCCTAAGCACCGTCCTCTTAATGTCGGCAGTGGCCTCGGTATATACAGACGCCAGCTCATGGATCAGTTTGTGGTTCTGCGGGAGTAGAGCCAGGTACAGATACAGGCATTGTTTCACCGTGTCTTCTGTCCATGGAGCTGCCACCTCTGGAACGGATGGGAAAGGAAAAAGTAATATTTAAGCAACTATCCGGATACACATGGTAGGAGCGTGTATGCACACATTATTCTCACCCGTGTCTTTGTCTGCCCCAAAAAGCACAGAAGGAGGGTTTGGATGGACAAGGAGCTGCAAGTAGTTAAGAGCAAACTTCTCTATATATTGCCGGAGACTCTCCTTCTCGTACATTCGCTTAATGAAGAGGAGAGATTGTTGCCGGACCTGGGGGAAAAAATAGACAAAGGTAGAAATGTCTGCGTGCGTTAACGCAGGAGGGTTACCAGTGACTGAGTAGAGCTTCACCTTTTCTTTTTCATGTGAGCTCAAGTCCAGGAGAAGGTGTAGATATTGGAACTGTCTGGCTGGGCGAGTGAGTATCAGATCCCGCAAGGTCGACATTCCCAGATAACTACGACCCTGCGGTAAAAATAAAAAGGACATTAAAACAAGGTATGGCATTCAAGCACCATTAACTGCACCTGGTTCTAAAACAAAAAAAATTCTCACCTCATCTTCACAGTATTTCCGAATCACATCCAAAGCCGAATCCGTAAGCAGAGGAGCTTCTAGGACGATTTTGGTAAAGACCCTATAAGAGGAAAAACAAGGATTTCAAGTTCTGAAGGTTGTGGAGATCCTCGGGCTACGGTCAGTACCGGGTCACTCACCCATCTTTCTGGTCAGGTCTCTCTTGGAGGCCAGTTAGAATCCCTATAAGACACTCCTGGTATCCCTCATCACCTCCTCCAGACAGGTATTCGCAGTATTCCTGATAAAGCCAAGCCAGTGCGAGGTCCAGCCGTCCACGAGTGTCACTCAGAAAATGAGACAAGACCTCAGCTTTCAGGGAGGTATCCAGACGCGTCACCAGACGGGCAAGGACCTTCACGCGTATCTATGGAGAGATGCTCTGCTGCTTTAACACTGCCTCGATACGCTGAGATATTCTGTGAAACGATGACGCAGAGGTGTGCATTACCTGGCTGGCACCGCTGCTACCCACGCTTTTCTCCGACTGGAGGATTCTCTGCACAGATCCCAGCTTCAGACTTTTCATCTGAGCTTCTGTCAGAGGCTCAGAAACCTCCTTCAACTTGAAAATCTTCTTACGGCCTCCAGCGCCAGCCGACCTATCAAAAAAAAACAAACATTGACATTAAGATAAAATAAGTGAGCCACTTGGAGGAATATCAGCTAGAATGGGAGGGAAGCTTAATGACCCCTTACCGGAGTTGAGCCCCTGGCAGAATAGGCTCTGGTCTTTTCTTGGCTTGGGGTGGCTCCTCTTCTTCCTCCTCTTTGGTAGGCTTACTCTGAGCCCCAACAACAGAGATGGCCTGGCCCTGAGTAGGAAGAGATGACATCCGACGCTTGATCACCAACCCCTCGGGTTTGCTGCACTCTTCCTCCACTACTTCCGCTGGAGCGTCTCTCGTCTGCTCAACACCTACAGAGTGGAGAATAAGTACGGCTTTATCCAGCTTTTAATCCAACTCCTATTGATCCATTTTATTCCTTTACTATCAATATCATGCTCCAAATAACGATCTACTCATCTATGAATATTTACTACACCCTACACTAGCCTACTTTTGATTCCCAACATCAATCTTCACCCTAGCATTCTCTCATTCCACCCCATTTTACCGGGACCAATGCCTGCCGCTGTCATCTGCGTAGCCATGAGTCGGGCAAGATGGCGGATCTGTGCATCAGTCCCCGCAGACTCGACTGGCGTGTAGGTAGACTGGAAGGAGGCCGGCATCGTGTCAGGGAGATACACCATACTAATGAGGACCTGAAAACAAAAAATTGAACGGGGTCAGTAAACAACTTAAGCATCTTGACCTTAGTAAGCTGGTTTTCCTTGCAACACGCATGATCCCAAACATCAGATCTTCACATTCCCAAAACACAGAAAGTCTAACTTTCCCCAAATCATCTCTTTTTTTCTGGTCCTGTGTAACAACAACAACATGACATATAATCAGCGGAGTAAATCTCCATGCCATACGTACCAGGTTGGCCACGCTCTCCGGTGTCAGTAAAGGACGTAGGAACTCGGCAGTGATATCTGTGGCGGACATTGTGCTGGGGACCGGAGGCTGAATGGGAGGATGCTGTACCGTGTCCTTATCATCGTCATCATCGGCCAAAGAAGGGTCTGTAAAGATAGAAGGAACTTCCATGGATCTTCTATTAACCAACAACGTGGAGCTGTCTTCAAATATTCAAGTACGGGAGCAGTTGGGAAGCAGCGATCATAATACGGTGCAGTTTGAAATGAATAGTAAAAAGCAAACCGCTGTAACTGTCACCAAGACACTTAACTTGTAAAAAAAAAAAAAAATAAGCTAAATTTTAACAAGTTAAGGACCTGCTTGCAGAGAATTAATTGGGATGACCTCTGCATCCAAAGAGATACAGAGGACAAGCGGAGTATATTTAAATTTAAAAATATATTTCTACACATGTACCATTAGGAGGTAAATCCGTAAGAAAGAAACTAAAACCAATGTGGATGAATAAAAGTGTCGGGTAATGCGAAAAAAGAAATTGGCATTTCAAAGTTAGAGGGCTCAGTGGCATCATATGTCAGGTATAAAGATGCCAACAGAGCTTGGGCTACTAGACTGGCTAAATTTACCTGCTGATTCAGCGCTACAGAAACCCGAAATCAATTGTGGGAACAGCTGACTCAAGAGAACATTTGAGTAAACTTAAAGTAGACAAAGCTCCAGGGCCGGATGGGATTCGTCCGAGGATACTACGGGAATAGCCAGAATTTTGGTTGGTTTTTTTTAGGTATAATTGTAGCCCATAGACTTAGCAACAAAGTCCGGCACCAGTCAGCGGCTGCAAAAGCCAGTAAGGTATCGGCATAAAGAGGAGAATTAAATCATGAGATTAAAATATAATTTCACCTCTTTATAAAGCGATGGCGAGGCCTCACCTTGAATTTGCCGGGCAATTTTGGGCACCAGTTTTTAAGAAGGATGTCATTTTAAGGAATGTAGAATTTTGGTATTAAGAAAGACTAGAAAAACTGAACTTTTTTTCACTTGAAAAGAGACGTCTAAGAGGGGATCTGATGTACAAATACATACAAGGTCAGTATAAACCGCTCAGCAGAGGGAAGGGTTCTTCACAGTAAGAAGGATAAGAATATGGAACGCTCTGCCTGAGGATGTTGTGTTATATAACTCTGTGGATATTTTTTAGAAAGGTCGGGATGCTTTTCTGGTTCAGCATAACATAAAGGGCTACAACTGCTAAAAGGACAATAGTATTAGAAAGTTGATCCAGGGAGTAATCCGATTGTGGTCGTGACATAATTGGTAATTGCCCCAAGTAGGGTTTCTTGCCGTCTTTTGGATCAACTTTAGAACTAGGTATGTGTGAAAGGCTGAACTCGATGGACTGAAGTCTTTTTTTCAACCTACTATACTATACTATACTATCTCACCTGTGCGGCTCTTTTTCTGTCCTCCTTCGACCATTTCCCTGGCCCTCTTGCGACCGATATCCCTGGTCGGTGGTAAGTTTCGAGATATTTCCGCCTGGCTGGTCCCCAGATCGAGGAGAAGGGTGGTGATGGCCCCTTGGTACTCAATGGAGGATGGATGACGTAGGACACTGAGCAGTTGCAATTTCAGGTTCTTCCTGACACTGCTCACCTGAGACTTCGCCAAAGTTGGAGGAAGGTTGGCTACGTGGACAGAAAAGAGAACCAAAAAAAGTTAAAGGCTGGGGGGGGGGGGGTTTGAAAAAAAGGACCCAAATGTACTCTTCCATTTGCCCAAAGTGTAAGTAAACAAGAAAGCTGTACTTAAGCTGTCTGTTGTACCTCAAGTATGTATCCATAATGTCTTTTACTGTTTTAATAAACACTACTAAGAGGAAGTAAAATGATGAAGGTATAAAATACCATATAATATGATTTTAACCTGTTTAAAGTATTTAGTGAGGATCTCATTTACATTCAGTAGCTAATGGGAAGATAAACAATCCTTAATTTTAAGGCCTCACCATGCAGGCTCTCGTATGCCTGGATAACCTCCGCCATGAACATGGGCCTCTGGCGGGCAATGGAAGCCAAAGACCCCAAGGCTGCAGTCAGGTTGATGCTGGAGATAGCCGGGTGAGCCATGAACTTCAAGAGTTCCTTTACAGCCTGTTTTCCGGAATTTTGGAGAGTGTCTGTGAAACAACAGAGCGAAAAACAAAGTCAGTGAGCTAATTCACTACGAGGAGGAGAATAATGAAGACAGGATCCAACTCACTGTATTTCAGGAAGTGCTGGTCCTGTGGGATCTGCTCAAGGCTGATATCCCCCTCTTGTCTTTTGGGTACTTCGCTATCTGCCGTTCGAGGGGACAGCGTGACGATCAAACTCTCCACGAACTTCACTGCATGCGTGCGGATCCCGTCGTTGTCAGACTCCAACATGAGCAGAATATCTCCAGCCATCTCGGACACCAAGTCCCAGCAGGACTCCTGGCCCTCCGAAGGGGAGCGTGAACGTACAACCCACTGTGTCACGAGGACAAGAAAAGAAACGTGGGAAGAGTGGAGTAAGAGCGCCTAAGAAACTGACCCCAAAACGTAACAGCGTCATGTGAGCTGTAGAAGGAGATGGGGCGGAAGAAACAAAAACGAGCACATTTGTGCCTCACCTGCAAAGCCACCTTGTAGAGCTGGGTCATGGTTAAGATGGACTTTTTCACTACATTGACATTCTCATCTTTTAGGAGCATGTGCAAGTTGGCGATTAACTTCACCAGAAGTTCATTATCCAGTTTACTGGGGAGTAAATATAACAATGAGAACACGTAACATGGGTACCGAAAACAATGAAACAAAGAACCAAAACGCAGAATGAGGCTAAACAGAAAAAGAAGGGGTAACCCCAAAAACAATGAATTAAATCTAGACAAAAAAGCACACTCATGGCCTAGTTTTGGGTGCATAATAATTTTGCAATGTTTATTCCTAAAATTAGCAGGAGCTCCCCTTTAAATGAGATTGAAGTCTTACTTTTAACCCCAGTAACTAAACAGTACATGCTTTAATTTATAAAATGTAACATGGATTCAATTATTACATTACACACATATATATATATATATATATATATATATATATATATTACTTGTTCCTTTAAGAAGAGCACATGAATTATGCACAAATTAATGAAGCCAATAGTAGCTCCTAAAACTAACTTGTCTCTGTGGCCCTAGCTAAATCATACGTCCCCCTTACAGTAAAGCGATGTAGACTTGTAATAGGAGTTAACGAGAGGATCCTTCACTTACCAAGCCTCTTCTATAAAATTCACAACAAATTTCCGAACATCAACAGACTTGTCAGCTTGGAAGGCAATTATTTCCTACGTACAGAAAAAGCAAAAAAAAAATAAAAAAAAAAATAAATGAAATGGGGCAGAGATAAACACCTCTGTAAAGTTTAGAATACCATCTCCAAGCTCTTACATCAAGAAAGTTGTCCAGTAGCGTGGGGTCCTTGTTTATGATGAGTTCTTGAACCTGTAAGTAACGTATACATATTAGATCTCTGCGCGCTCCCCTTCTGTTCCACCTTCGAGGATAGTTGCAGACTCACCTGTCTCAGCATTGTCATTTTCGAATCGTTGGAAGCAAGAGAAGCCGTATTTAGCAGTTCTACAACCTACGACAATGCAAGAAGAGAAGGCTCAGTAGGTAATCGCGACCCCAGGGCCTTACCAACACAGCGATATTTTAACCAAGACGGTTACAATGTCCTTTTAACATAGGGTTAATACTTTTATTTTTATGTTTTTCAGTGATCTATGCAAAATTAAAAAAAATATATATATTTAAATAAGGCAATAAGTTAATTAATATGGTAAGTGCTCAAAGCTTGAAAGGTGGTCTTATTACCATTATGGAACGGCCCAATCAGAAGGCGCCAAGACCACTTTTGAAACTTTACACTGATCGCAGAACTTCTAGGTAAACTAGAACACCGTTCTAGACTGCCACAAACCCTATGAGATCCAGATAATCTTCCTTCCATCCCTCTTACCGCTTGCATCATAAAACTCCCAATAAGATGCCGCTGTGACAGCCCACGCTTTACCAAAAACGTAATCTTACCCTCTCGGAGGTGGAAGTAACATCAGAAGCCCCTTCGTCTTGGGAGAAGAACTGAGATGCCATGCTGACCGCCATGGCTGCCGAAAAAAAATAACGAAACATAAATAAAGGATATACCTTCAGAGCCAAACAGACGAGTACGCACGTAGAACTTATTAACATACGTCACACCTTATAGATTCAATACACTCTAACAGATACGTAAAGGAAGGATCTTGAGCAAATTAGAGAGCGCGTTATATAACGGAGCAATATTACATCAATGTAATTAGAACATTAGAATTCAGTATCTTATGATGGATAATATGTACTGTGCCCTGAATCGCGGAAATTCTGTTCACTCTAATAGACAAATTATCTTTTATATATATATATATAGCGCCAACAGTTTCTGTAGCGCCTCTTACAGTCCCTACACTCAAAGGGTCCGACAAAACAAGAAGCGACAGATTCATTTAAATTAGTTATATATATATATATACATACATATATATATATATAGTCATATACTCAATAATGCAGCAAAAAAGCACACACACGTTTGGATGGAGAGACAAATCTACATGCAGATATATAGATAGATATATATACACCAATATATATGTATTACGTGTGTGACGTATATCTTATTTTAATCTTTAATAATATACGAGGACATTTTCATTTATAAAACCGACCTGCTGATGCTTTCACACGCTAATTACTGCGCGACTCCCCTCCAGCTCTTGGTCCCACTCCAGAACAGCGAAGGGCCAGCTAACCCCGGGGTTTTACTTCCGCCAAGAATGAAGCCATTGAGACCACCCTGAATGTGTATTTACGGCAACGAGACCTACAGGAAAGAGAGGTAACGGTACACTTCCGGGACCATATAATAGAGTTCAAAGCGCACGAGACACAATACTGCATCTACATGGTGCCTCTGCTAGGTGAGCTATTTTGATCGACACAGCCGTAATCATATCAGTATTTTCAGAGTAATAATACTAAATAAAGCTTTGCTAATCCTAAAGAAGACGTAACATTGTATTATCTTCTATAGGAAAGTAGGAAGAGGTGAAAGGGCACTTCCGCCCAATCTCAACCTGCAGGAAACGTCTCGGAATATCCAGGGCATGAGTGTACAAAGATGGCCGCTGTGGGTTTTCCGGTCTCTCGCGAGAATTTCGTAAGTTATGTCTCTTCCAGAAAAATGAACGTATTCGCTCTCCATAATTTCAAGGAATGTATCGCTGTCAAATAATTAAACCTGAATTATTATTTTTATTAATTTTATTATAAAAATACTTATATAATAACATCTTTTATTCAGCTGCCGACTCTGTTAATTCTGCTCTAAAAAACCCCATTGGGAGAAAGGCGCTGTATAAATACTAGTTATTGTTATTACTTTGAATTAATGGCGTCAGTTTCTGATCTAAATACTGGGGAGGAAATAAAGTATACCCCCTTTGGGGAAACCCCCCAGTGGCCCTTTTCTTTGGGACGGTCCCCAGGGCACGGCTCGCGGGGGTAATTGCCCAAATTAAAAGTTTACTGGCCACTTGACTCAGAAGGCTTTTGCATGTGTTTTTACACGCAGTTCCACACATAGCCACCAGAGGGAGCCACAAATACTTTATTATTTTATACGTAATATAATAATTAAAGGCTTATAATTTACCGGCAGATTTGGCCCCATTCTGCCCGTCTAGTGGCACATTTCTCCTGATGTAAAAACTCGGTTATAATCAGTCGTTGGCCTCGTTTTAGATTTGGGAGCCATATTCCTATCCATGCATGATTAAATCCCCTTGTTGTATTAGCCTCTACCACTTTTGCTGGGAGGCTATTCCACTTATCTACTACCATCTCAATAAATTCTGCAGCGCTGTACAATGGGCAAACAAGACATAATTTGAAATTAATTTGAACATGCTCATAGTCATAGGAGTTAAAAGATGCAAGACAAAGTGTAGATGTAGATTCTACTTACAGTTACACCCTGGCTGGATTGACTTCAACCCCCACTACTCAGCCAGGCTGACGTACCTGCGGGGCATGTGTATTTTAACCCTATATGTGCCTACCCTGCGCTATATTGAGTACTGTGACCTTCATGGGCTCTGTGTGTGTGTGTGTGTGTGTGTGTGTGTGTGTGTGTGTGTGTGTATTTTGTTGTGTATTTACTGATATATCATGTGATTGGATGCACGGTTTATCCTAAACGAAGTATCTAGGAATAGCTTGTCTTGAATAAACAATATATAGGTTTCCCTACAGCGTACGCTGCGGATAGGATTGTCACCTAAATGTAACTACAGCCGAACTCCCGAAATTTACATCTGGAGTGCACAAAGGGTTAAATTGTTAGCTATGTATCTGCCGCTCGTAACATTAATCGGTAGGTTATGTATAAAAAAAAAAAAAAAAAAAAAGTAATTCAGGTGCACAGTTAGAATTGTGGTTTTATCACCATAGCAACCCAGGGAATGGTTTTATCATCTGGAACTGGCCATTGGTTGCTATGGTAATATGATGGTTTTTGAAACTTAGCACCAGGAACACATTAGCTCCAGTGTGTTCTCAGCCATTGTGGGGGAAATCTGTATCCCGGACCAATAGGTTGTCAACTTGCACGGTCGGGTTCTCCTTCTGTGTTAGTATGATGTCATTAACAGTTTCAATATGTCTTATTAGATATTTTTATTGCCCCCTATTGTAACTGCGCTACTGCATATGCTGGCGCCAGAGATGTTTTTACGTGTGGGGCACCCCCAGCAGCAGCTCTCCAGGGACGGCATCCCACATTCAATAAAAGGCCATATGTGCCTTTAATAAACGGAGCTCCCCGATATGATGTCACATCCAGCAAAGCCACCATAGCCTAAATCGGCCAGTTGGGCAGATCAAAGATCTCCATTGTCCAGAGGGACAGTGGGGGGCTTGATTGGCCCGTTTTTTTTTTTTTACAAGGGATACTGCTGCCCCCCTGGACCCGTCAGCTTAGGCAAGGATGTGTCACTGGATGGCGCTGCTTAAATAAATGTAATTGGTTTAAGGAGATGAAGTATTAAAGATGTCATAGCAGTTCTAGGATGTGAGTGTGATGCGCAGCAGGGTGCAATTCTTTCTGCCTGCCACTAGATGGCACTAACGTAGGCACGTTCTGTCCCTTTAAGGCATTAAACACCCGCTCCGCTGTTATTAAAGGGACCGCATCTGGTATAAATATGAATGATTACTGAAAACGAATGCTCCGCCTGATGTTATCTTCTCCGGGTTCCCTGTGTGATGCAGGACGGTCCCCTTTGTGTAATCACCTTGGTACCACACGCTTACTACTTCCCAACAGCTGGATTATAAACAACGTACATGCGCAGGGTGATTTAATAATTTTCCAAATGCTGGACTCTGCGAACATCGGCCCGCTGTGCCCAGAACATCATTTCTGCCGAGAGAGAATCAAAAATATTTTTTGGCCATCTAAAATTTGAAACCGCATCTGTCTGCGCCGAGGGAATCACCCTGCAGAGCAATTCACCTGTCTGTGCCGGGGGATCCGCAGAGCAATTCACCTGTCTGTGCCGGGGGATCCGCAGAGCAATTCACCTGTCTGTGCCGGGGCATCACCCTGCAGAGCAATTCACCTGTCCACAGAGCACTTTGCCCCCCCCCGCCAGAGGCAAAAGAGTTTCTATCCCCCTTATTGCTTGGGATCATAGACCACTTAACCCTTAGTTTGCCAGTAAGATGCCCGGTAACCTCCACGCCGCATGCTTTTGGGGTTTTGCTGGTGAATTAATGGGTTAATATGTGGGTGGAAAGCTTTGGGGTATTTGTAGAAAGTAAATACTGTGTGTGTGTTTAAGATAGAGAGACAGCAAGAGCGAAAAGTTACACATTAACCACACGGGGTACGGGGTTTATGGAGACCGTTTTACCCTCTCAATTGTGCCCTAATGCTCCTACCCCAAAACTTACAGCCCACTAACCCACGGGCCCCAGGGCCACTGCCTCCTCACCCACGGGCCCCGGGGCCCACTCCTGTCTCACTGCCCGTATCTCTCTCCGTTATTCCCGCAGACGGCTGTCTCACTGCCTGTATCTCTCTCTGTTATTCCTACACACGGCTGTCTCACTGCCTGTATCTCTCTCTGTTATTCCCGCAGACGGCTGTCTCACTGCCTGTATCTCTCTCTGTTATTCCCGCACACGGCTGTCTCACTGCCTGTATCTCTCTCTGTTATTCCCGCAGACGGCTGTCTCACTGCCCGGATCTCTCTCTGTTATTCCTACACACGGCTGTCTCACTGCCTGTATCTCTCTCTGTTTTTCCCGCAGACAGCTGTCTCACTGCCTGTATCTCTCTCTGTTATTCCAGCAGACGGCTGTCTCACTGCCTGTATCTCTCTCTGTTATTCCCGCACACGGCTGTCTCACTGCCTGTATCTCTCTCTGTTATTCCCGCACACGGCTGTCTCACTGCCTGTATCTCTCTCTGTTATTCCCGCAGACGGCTGTCTCACTGCCTGTATCTCTCTCTGTTATTCCAGCAGACGGCTGTCTCACTGCCTGTATCTCTCTCTGTTATTCCCGCACACGGCTGTCTCACTGCCTGTATCTCTCTCTGTTATTCCCGCACACGGCTGTCTCACTGCCCGGATCTCTCTCTGTTATTCCTACACACGGCTGTCTCACTGCCCGGATCTCTCTCTGTTATTCCCGCACACGGCTGTCTCACTGCCTCCCTGCTGTCTCACTGCCTCCCTGCTTTCCTTAGGAATATCACACACAGAGGGTTCTATGCAGGCGGCGGATGTTTGGATGGAAAGTTTTGTCGTTTGGGACGGAATAACGAGCTCCTTATACAGAGTGTAATTATGTATAAAGGTGCCCTCGGAATGTCTGCGTGCGTCAAAACCGAACATTAAATGCCCAGATTCTGACCAATTTACAGCCAGCGATATGAAAGCTGAATTTTCTTTACATATAACTCTCTGATGATACCCCCCCCATTAAAGAACGCGCAGACGGCAGTATTAACTGATTAATGAGTATTAATAATTTATACTTACAATTTATAGATTTCATACAAACAGAATCTGCCAGCTTCAGAAGCCGTATGCCTATGCCATGCATATTCAAATTCCCTCACGGTATTAGCCTCTACCACTTCTGCTGGGAGGCTGTTCCACTTATTTACCACCCTCTCAGTTAAGTAAAGCAATCCTCAGTTACTGTTGAGCCAGGGCACTCAGTTGGGCCATTCTCTAATTAATCCAATTATGTGTACGTTGGATGACGGGCGAGATATTCTTTTTATTATATATGCCCAGCCATATGATACTCTGTGTTAACCCTTTGTGAGTATTTGGGCAAATGCATACAGGGGGATTCTGCATGAACCCCATGAAAGTATACAGGGACCATTGAATGCACTAAAAGGCATGTGATGGTTGGCGAGTCCCTTTAATTGCAGGCACCCTTTTATATCAGCGTGTATATGTGTGTGTGTGTGCGTGTGTGTGTGCGTATTAGAGTGTGTGTGTATCAGAGTGTTTGTGTGTGAATATTATCTGTGACATAATAACAATACATCCTGATACAGTAAATGTTGTGTATCACACGCCTTGAGCATATATCCTGTGTGTTGACTCGGTTTGTGAGTCAGGTGGCCGCTCAGGTGATCGGAGATTTGGCTAGTGGTGTCAGACTGGCCAAGCGTTTCTTGCTAGCGCCCAACGTCAGAGAAGAAACAAAATCATACGACCGCAAGAGAACGAAATGGGAATTATTTCACTAGTGGATCGCTGCATAATCCGGTATATCAGAGAGAGATGTAATATATACAGATATATATATAACATGTATAGAGAGAGAGATATAATATATACAGATATATATATAACATGTATAGAGAGAGAGATATAATATATACAGATATATATATATAACATGTATAGAGAGAGATATATAATATATACAGATATATATATATATATAACATGTATAGAGAGAGATATAATATATACAGATATATATATAACATGTATAGAGAGATATATAATATATATAACATGTATAGAGAGATATATAACATGTATAGAGATATATATATAAGCTATATAGAGAGAGATATATATACCGGTATATAATATATATATTAAATATCGCATGGATTTAGAAATATAAAGAATATAAAGAAGACGCTGTGAGGGAACGCTGAGGTTATAAATCAGCAATCATTTCTTCATCAAATATCCACTACACGGGGTTATGTATAAAAACCGATTGTGGTGCAAACTTTGAAAATTGGTTTTATCACCATAGCAACCAATGGAATGGTCCAATAAGCAGCAACATTCCATTGGTTGCTATGGTGATGTGAGTGCATTTTGAACTTTGCACTTGAATCACTTCTGATAAATAACCCGCATTATTAGCCTTCTGGCTGTATGAGTGATTCCAAGCTTGATTGTGGAATCTTTGGCCCTACCGTTAATTTTACGCAGAACCGGGGAGGAAAAAGGAATTCTTTTTTTTTTTTTTTGGAATTTTATTAAGCTGAGTTGTTAGACTCTCCTGCTGCTCGCAGTCTAAGACTTGGCCCAGACACAATCTGAATCACTCTCTCCATTCCCTCTGCTTCCCCACATTCATCCCTTCTCTCTCCCTCTTCCATCACTTCTCCCTTCCCTCCCCCCCCCCCCGTCTCTCACAAGGTGGTGTCAGGTAGAAAGCTCCCTGTCTGTCTCCGGTTATGTATGAAAGCTGTCTCTGTGGTCTGAGGACATCCGTCTACTGATGCAGCAGGAAGCCAGGGAGAGAAAGATGCCAGTGTGTGCGAATATTCCTGTAAATGTATATATATATATGTAATCTATATTATAACGGTATAGAAACACATTTGCATATGTGCCGAAATATAAGATTTTATATCATTAAATATTCCAGATATTTTACATATATATTTTATTTTTATTATATATATATATATATATTTAGAATTTTTATTATATATATATATATATCTCTATATATACATTAAGAATTTTTATTTTATATATATATATATATATATATATATATATATATATATACTTATATATACATTTAGAATTTTTATTATATATATATACTTAGAATTTTTATTTGATATATATATATTTATGCCCAGGGAAAATATAGAAATAACAACAGCAGAACTGATCGACGTTGGAGACAACGTTGAATTTTTTGTTGTTGAAAATTGTTCAAAATGTGAACTACTCTATGGGGTCCTGAAAACGGATGTAACTTTGCATCTTATTCTATCAACGTCGCCTAAATACTCTGTGTTCTCTTGGGATAATATGGCTTAATCTTGTTCTGGACTATATTTTGGGGAACTTTAGAATTTTTTGAAAGTTTACTTTGGCTGGAGACATTTGTGAGAAACATATATTTCCTATACAGCTCCCTGTGTTTGTGGCAGCGTGTGGCAGGGCCGGTGCTGTCTAATCAACTTCCTGTCCCAAAGTTCTCTCACTTCTCCTCTCTCACCCTTACAAAGGCTGCCTGAGCCAATCAGAAGCCATCAGGAACTTGTTTGATTAAAAGGTTAGCATACCTGGGAACTGCCAGCTTTTTGGGGGAGTGGCTTTGTGAGGGGCAGGGCTATTGACATGTCGGCAGGGCTGGCTCCAAACACCTTAAATTTGTATGGGAGTGGGAGGGGAACTGGGCAGAGTGGGCGTGCCCAAATGCCACCCCCCTGCGACCCGGCGATTGAACACCCAGAGAGCCAGAGATGCCGAGCTTCACCCGGAGTCTCCCGATGAGACCCGCAGAGTTCCCATGGGATAGACATTAAGTGGGGGTTTTCAACATGTATACATTGCTTATTTAACCATCGTATAGGTTTATTGAGCGTACAGAACTGTAAAATACCAGATTTAGGACAAAGCGATGGATCCACTTGGCCACTCTTGACCGTCTGACATTCAAGGCTCCTCAAATCCTCACACAGAGAAGAACTATGATGCGTTTAGGAGGGACCTGGTATACACACCCTGGAAGAAGCTCGAGCCCTCCCCGGCCGCCTCTGGGATCCTGTACCCCATCAGACTCTGCTCCCCGACCCCCATTAGGCTGCTAATGGAGAACGGGTGGCTGAAGTCGTAATGGGTATCTCTCACCAGCTCGTCAATGTCCAAACCCATAAGATGTCCACCTGCAACAGTCCCACCCTCTCTGTCTTCCACCATAGAGCCTTGGCATGCTCCAAGCTCCTTTTTCTCTCCATCGAGTCTCTCTTTCTCCCGGCTCCGGTTAGCCTCCGTGTCCTTTGTGGTACGGGAGGCCGGCTTGTTTTTTTCTGGCAGTTTAAACCTCTTCTGCCTCCTCAAGTAACATCCATTCTCAAACATGTCTCCGGATCCTGGGTGCATAGCCCAGAAGGAGCCCTTGCCAGGTCGATCAGGGGCCCTGGACACCCTCACAAAACAGTCATTGAAGGAAAGAGAGTGGCGGATAGAGTTTTGCCACCGCTGCTGGTTTTGACGGTAGTAGGGAAACAGGTCCATGATCCACTGGTAAATTTCGTTGAGTGTCAACATCTTACTTGGGGCCTGTTGGATGGCCATCGTGATGAGGGAGATGTAGGAGTACGGGGGCTTGGAGTGGGCCGCTGTTCTCCTCTCGTAAGCCTTCAGGCTCTCCCGCGGGCGACTGGGGCATGCATAGGCTTGATATCCTTGGCTTGGGTTTGTGGTAGGTGAAGATGATCCAGGGTATGGGCCAGGGGTCGACAGTCCCACCGTATTCAGAGTCATGTATGAGTTGAGGGGTGCCAAGGGCCCCATGGTGGTTCCAGTGGGGTAGATCTGGAAGGGGGGGAGTCAATTAATAATCGATTGATGAAAAGTCCCCCAAGTACAAATTTGCACCCCTGCCTACTTGCTGTCTTTATTGCATTCAACATACTTTCTTAGCTCCCTTTTCCTTCCATCTCTCCTCTCTCTCTCTCTCTCTCTCTCTCTCTCCCTTCCCCCTCGGGGAATAGAAAGATACACAGATATGTGTAACCTGTTCTAAATCCGGGATCACTTAACCCATGCCTTGCCAGGCGAGGTTTAACACATTTGTGGCTTCAGAAAAGCCATAGGAACAATTAACTCATTGTTTTCCAAACGATCACCAACGCATTTAACCCCCATCTGGGGAGACAGAAGTTTGTAAACCTTCACACCTCCTTTGGTCAAATAATCACTTGTAGGATATGTAGCCCAAATATCAGAGACCAAGCTTTAACCCTTTCCTATAAAAAAAGGATGCAGAATATTTAACCCTCTGCATAGCCACACTGAAGAACACGAGTCCTGCCCTTTGGGTACAGCGTGTTTAACCCTTCCCGAGCTATAAAATAAAGAAATAGACACCGTTACCCCTTCCCAGTCTGTAGAATCGCTTTAAGACACGGCAACCCCTCCGCAAGATACAGAATGAAACACAATTTAACCCTTTGTAAGTCAAAAGCATCTATACAGTACCTTTAACCCCTGACTCCCTGCTCTGGTACACAGTGCCGTTAACCCTTGACAGTAAAGTGGAAATGCATCTATTCTGTGTGGGAAGGCAAGCTGTGCGGAACAGTTAACCCTTTCCTTGCCTTACGGAACTGGAGCCCTGTCTACCGCGATACGAAGCGTTTAACCCCTTACACTACAGTAGAAATGCACCCTTCTATACAGAACAGTTAACCTGTTCCCTGCCAAAAAAAAAATCAAGCAGGGCCAATAGCCCCCGCACACACTGCCACAGGTCTCCACCATTTAATCGCAAGAGGAAAACATGCTTTGGGGTTTGATATTATTGTATCCGCTGGTTTCCGGGCTAAAAGACCATATTCCAACAGCGATTGTGTTTCAAACAACATTCCAAATTGTCCCGGTTGGAGTCTTTTTTTTTTTTTTTCTTTCCATCTTTTCTACCCCACTTTCCTGGTCAGCCGCCTCCACTTACCTCCACCGGCTCCTGACAATACGATGCCCACTCTGGTATCTCTTGCCCCTCCATCCTCATTGCCCCTTGCCCCCAAATGCCACCTCTCTTGCTGTCTTTATGGTCTCCGCTCTGGGACTTGTCGTGTGTACGGCCTTTAAGTCCGGGCTAAGTTTGTATAAGTTGTGAGACCCTCTGTGTTCTCTCGCACAGGTATATATGTGTCTCACGGGCCGTCACGCCTTCCTCCTCTCCCTCCTTCCTCGCTGTGTAAATACGCTTATGCCAAACACACATCGCACCTCCGCTTGCCTGTTATGGGCTGTCACCGAGGGGCAGAAAAGGGCCGAGAGGTTTTGGAGGGCAATCTACTTATTTACAAATATGACGTTCAATCTTACGTTCACGTACCCATTATATATTTTTTTTTAATGATTTGAGAACCAAGGTTGGGACGAAGCGCCGCAAAATATGGAAGAGCAATTTTTATTGTAATAACGGTGGGCCCGGTCCGAAGTCTCAGGGGAGGAACGAGGGTACGGGTTTAGGCGAGGTGGCTTGGAGTTACCCTCTGGGTTTTAAAGGGCCCATTTGTCGTTGGGAAAAAGTAAAGTTTGGAAATATGACCTCATATCTCAGCTCTCCGCTTTATACGGACTAGGAAGGACCATGAAGCAGTAAGGAGCAGCACTACAGGGCTTCCTAAATGCAGGGGCTGAGGCAGAAGCCCAGCTTGACCTCGCCTATGGGCATCCCTAGGCAGCTGGGCTCCTTGCCCTGACCCCTTGCGATGGTGCCCATCCGATCTCTCTTGCATAGAAACGTAACCCTCATCAGGTCCTCGGCCTTCTCTTTTGTCACAGATGGGTGAAAACTGAAAAAATATTACTCTCGCACAAGTTACCATGGAAACCTCACTTTTCTGCCTGTTTCCATGGTAACTCCCCTCTCCCATGTTCTTTCAATCTGTCCTTTAGTCTTTCTTGACAATATTTACCTCGTAAATCAGGAGCGTTTTAGTAGCCCCTTCCTTTCTTGTTGTCTTCGGAATTTCAACTATATATCTTTCTGGAGGTGGAATAATAATAATAATAACAATATAATATACAATATATATATATAAATAAAAAGAAGCAGAAGCTCCGACAACATATCTACAGTTGGTGGTCTCCTCTTAGATTTAGTAGCCACATGTTTAAATACCCTCATTGTACTAGCCTGTACCACTTCTGCTGAGAGGCTGATCCATTTATCTACCACCTTCCCAGTAAAGTAAAACTTCCTTACATCTCGCTCTGACCATCTAGTCCTAGATTAGGACCTCTTGTTCTCCTCCCTTGGAATAAATCCCCTTTAAGTATTTAACTGCCCCCCCCTTCTCTCCTCCAAGCTGCGCATATAGGTTTGACCCCTATAGCCTCTTGCGCTGCTTTTAAACTATGGTCGGATCTCCAAATTTTGGTCAAGATGAAAGAAGATGGGACATATAATGGAGGATTAGACGGAGGGCCACCCCGAATTACCGCTCGCCGGGCTATTAGCATAGAGGCTGCGTTACCCCAATTGGTTTGTCGCTAATATTTCAAGTTTAAAGTCCAGCACAGGGGTATTTGCTGGGAGGTGGATCAGTACACACTGTCTCTCTTTGGGGTTGCTCAACTCTGAGTGGGGGATGATGTTTAAAAAGTTACATATTAGGAGAAGTCATGTGGTCCACGGACAGTCTGTTTCATTGGCCCCGGGTTCATATGATCGATTCTTTTTTTATTGGGCATGTTTTAAATGCATAACGGTTTCTTTTAACACGGCATCATACACGTTAGCGTGCGTGGGTGCGTAGAGGTCCTAATCTACAATTAGAGGGTCGGAAGTAAGGAAGTTTTACTTTACTGAGAGCGTGGTAGATAAGTGGAACAGCCTCCCATCAGAAGTGGTAGAGGCTAATACAGGGATATGGCCCCTGAGACCAAGGACTGATTAAGGTTTGAGTCTTTGCTGTCACCTGCTGTCAAATTCTATGTTTTGCGGTTTACATTATAATAATAGGGAGGAACAACATGTACAGTTGTTTAACCCTTTCTTGGCCAGAGCTTTTTTTGCCATTTTTAGAATATCGTTGTTCAACCATCATTCTCTGTTTCCGAGTTTAGTGAACCCACATAAAAGGGCTTTCTCTTTCTATCCATTTCTGTCATTTATTATGATTAATTTGTCAAAAAAACATTTGTATAAAAATACAGAAAACTTTTGATTCATGTTCAACAACAAGGGAGCAAAATTCTTCCTTATCTACTACAATATTTTTTTTTTTTTAAACTTTCGAGGGGCAAGAAAGGGTATTTTTTTTGTTGATCTCTAGAGGGACGCAAGGGGTTTGGGACCTATTTTTAAAGTTCAAATATTTTTTTTACTTTTTGACTGGAGATTTTCAATAGTCAGAGAGTCTGACTGGGTGATTAAGACAGAGTCATTCTATTGTTTCCCACAGGCAGTATGATAAGGAGTCCGGGGTGTTTGGCTAGTAGATTTGGCTCAGATAACAGAGCGAGAACTCATACAATCAGCTAATATACAGCCGCCTGAAAAACACAACATATTCTACAAACTAGAAAAGATTCAAAACAAAGCAAACAGCACAATATTTTTTTAAAACTTTTTTTGTAATTTGCTACTAGTAATACATATATATTTTTTTAATTGTGGAGAGTTCTCCTTTAAGTGTACGGCAAAATAGACTGCAAAGTGTAACGCGTGACCGTGTGTATCCAGCAGGCATGTGTGTTATTTTTTTGGCTGCTGGCCTTAAAGAGCCAGGCCCTATTTTAATCCATAAACATAAAATTGCCAGAAAATGAATAGTTTCCCATAATCACCCCATTCTTTTGCAAAAGGGACAAAAACAGAAATTTAAAGGGACATCTCAGCTATCATATGCGTTACAGGCATTCATGGGAAAAAAAAGTGAAAAAAAACCAACGAAAATATTTTTGCAACATTAAGCTGAAATACAAATAAAAGCAAAAAGCTTGAAGGCTTCCTAGTGACTGGAAAAACACAGGGGGTTATATAATGAGCAATTCCATGGGAAACGTGAAAAGTAGTCTTATCACCATGGCAACCAATGAACTGTTCCTGCATGTTGAACCATTCCGTAAGTTGCTACGGTGATAAGACCACTTAAGCATATGGATTGCAGGAGAAACCAGTCTTTCCAGTTCCTAACTGCTAACATTTCTTGTGATGAATACATTAAATTTCATACCAAAAACCAAAGTGGCTTATGGATGTGTGGGTTTCCTGACACATGGCGCGCAGCATAGCTTTTATTATAAATATACACACATATATATATATATATATATATATATATATATATATATATATATATATATATATATATATATATATATATATATGATCTACTTATGGAAGGGACTCGGCCCCTATGATCTACCTGCATTCTATTCTCATACTAAGACAGTTGGCTACAAGTGATTTCTGTAAACAGAATAGGTAGCTCAACAATATAGAGGGTAGGACCAAATGAGAACTGGTATTGAGATAAGGCAAATGAGTGTAAAAACTATTACTGTTCTCTAATAAGGTCCCTGAATAGAGAATTAAATAGGGTGCTGTGCACCTCTCACCGATCTTCTTATGCTGCGTCCCGCGGAGCTCTCACACTTACCCTGTAGGCTTTATCGACCGTGCCTAGCCGCTGCCGAGTTAACGGTGAGAGGTGCACAGCACCCTATTTAATTCTCCCGAAAAATCATAATAAAGACACGCAGTATCTAAAAACATTTTCATAGAAAGGATCGCTAAGGAAGTCTTCACAGAAGACACAGCGAACACTGATAAGCGATATCACCTACAAACTGTGAATAATATGAAATACTCTCTCCACAGAGGACTATATTTGAAGTACTTTACATAACAAACAGCAATATTATTGCGTCATCCACTCGGTCTCTGATATATTTATAGAAACCAACAATGTGTACATATTTCACACGAGAGACATTACCTCGATGTTATAATCAACTGTCTTGAGCATATTGTGTTATTTTAATAACCAGTTTTTTTGTTTGTTTGTTTTTTCCTCCCCATTTTATACTTATTTTATCATAACGAGATACTCTTATAGATCTTATAGGAAAGTTATTTTATGCAATTTATTTTAGAGTCTAGCTGCAAGGGCCCTGCAGCTGACCCTATTTTTTGTATTTGTTTTAATAAATGTATCTATGTTTCTAAACCACTGCACACAGTTTTACTGATTGGATACTTTTATACAAATGATTTCTGTTGTATGTCCCACACACACACACACCCTTAGTTTGCCGTGGTCCGCATGCCCTGTGGCTGCTGTTCGGTTGGAATCACACCGACTCTTTATTAGGGTTATTAAAAGGTTCTCCTCCTGTACTGATTGTCTATGAAAGCGCCTCAGGCTTTAAACGGTCCCTAGAAGTTTGACGGCAGATCAGACGCATTCTCCCCGTCTAGTCGCCCGTTTCTCCTGCTGTAAAGACTCAAACCTTAATCAGTCGTTGGTCTCGTCTTAGATTCAGAAGCCGTATCCGTATCCCATGCATGTTTAAATCCCTCACTGTATTACCCTCTACCACTTCTGGTGGAAGGCTGTTCTACTTACCCACCACCCTTGCAGTAAAGTAAAACTTCCTTACATTTTATCTAAGCCTCCGACCCTCTAGTTTTTAGATGATGGCCTCTTCCTGGTTCCCCTCCTTCGAAATAAACTTCACTCCTGTTAAACCCCTTTTAGTTCCAGCCTCAGTTCTGTCTCTGTAGTCATTGCATATGGTTGCTGCTAAACGCTCTGCAAGCGCTGGCCGTAAGGTGCTGTAATTGGTTAGATGGGCTTTATTATATATTTTAAATCACATGTATATAGATGCGATATCACAGACACCCTAGAGCAATAGAAAAACTATAAGTGTTATCTATCTATTTATACAGCACCCACATATACTGTAGCGATGTACAATGGGGTATAACCAATTTTACCTATAGTTTTATTTAATGTCATTTTAACATACGGTTAATTAACCTCAGTGTTAATCACAGCGCCATCTAGTGACAGACAAAGGGAACTACATAGGTCAGCCAAATAACACCGAGAACAGCTGTCCGCTGCACGACTACGGAAGGAAAGATAGAGGGGGTTTCAATATCTGGTCGGTATTAACTTAGGAGACAACTTCAAGTTCATTATAAGAAGAAGTTTCCCTACTGATGGCAACTCACGAGCCTAAATAGGAAAAGGCTGTCATTGTGTCCGAATTGCATGGAACTAAGATGCGAGCACAGTCCCTAAGTCGTACCCACATGACCCCATAAACTGTACATCCCAGAAAAAGGATTTAGCATACATTGGCTGCACCGTAAGGACATAGAATAGATCTGATTTGTGGTCAAATTCTATATTTGTCTGTTGGTCTCGTCTTAGATTCAGGAGCCGTATCCCTATCCCAGGCATGTTTAAATTCGTTCCAAGCCTCTACCACTTCTGCTGGGAGGCTGTTCTACTCATCTAACACTCTCTTTGGAGCAGATGTGATATACCGACGGGGACAGGTGCCTTTCCATATAACTCCTCATATACAAGAGAGTTCATCTCCGACACCGAGGAATCCATTAAGGTGACACTATCCCCAAACTCCTACTTTCTGTATTAGCATAAAGGTAGGCGTATGCCCAAACCTGCGCGACTTCACAAACACAACATGTTATGAATCAGCTTCTTTTAATATGTAGTTATTTACATACATAATTAACACTCCCACATTAATTACAATGTGCCTAATTAACGTAACAAGGGGGTTCGTGCTATCTACAGCTTGTATACGGTTCTATATACAAATATATTGCTTTCAGTGGGAATCGGTATATATGGCAAAGAAGATACCAGAGAGAAGGCAGAGAGGGGGCAGCGTGTTTGGGTCTCATAAACATTAGTCTATTTGGAACAGGAAAAAATGTGATTGGACGGTCAGAATCCAATGCACATAATATGCAAAGAAGACCCCTGTGTGCCCCCCCGTACAGTTTGCAATATCACTCATCTGATATTTTACGCATGTATTTCGCTCTCTGTGTATAACGTCTTAGTTACCTCTTCCCACTACAATGTGGCTTAGTATAGTAACTGGTAAATTTGTTCTCCAAGCAATTTGAGGTTAAAGAGGGCAAAACAAAAATAGGATCGAGGCAAATAACCATAGTATGGGAAATGTTTTATGACCACTCATGGTCAGGGATGGTAAATGCCTACAGACTTGCCTCCTGGAGCGTATAGAAAATGCCCCAGATACCTGCCTTATGGGAAATCCGGCCCTGATTAGAATACGGAAGGTGTCCGTATTCTAACTTTTTTTTACCTCTTACTACATCTAAGCCATAATCGTACGTCATGCTATCTACATAAAGGAGACTTTGGACTTAAAAAACAGTTGCGCTTGCAACCCCTGGATCAAAAGAAAGGGGCAGAAAACATGAAAGCGAGACAGCCTCCGGCAGGTAATGCCCTTAACAATGGTTGCCTTGGAAGGGTGGGCTGCAGTCCCACGGCTGCTTACTGTTCAAGCTTTTGATTGCTAGATGCCCGTTGGTTTGTTGCTCATTAGCTTCCCATGGGCACCCAAATGGGACAGAGAGAAGGAAAAAAAAAGTCCTGAAGGTTTATAGAATCCCCGACGTACTGCAGGGAATTAGTTCACAATGGCCATTCTCACCCTCATCAACGCGGCACAAGGAGGTGAGACATTAAAACATTCTATGGGCTTTTCCATCGACCTCTCCTCTTACGTGGAGTTAGGTACCCAAATCTTTTTCTCTTGTTTGGAGGCGGAGGGGACTCTGGGGGCTCTGCTATCACCTTCTGAATCTCATCGTCGGCTACGCCTCGGTGGACTTCCTCTTCGTAATCGATAGGGCAACATGGCTCAGTGTCAGGCTCTGTCTTTGTTGGATAGTAGACCGGAGGCATAATGCCAGAGGCCGCCGGTGAAGCTGGTGGCTGCGTTGGCACAAGAGGCAAAATGGCTGCAAGGACATTGGTCAAGCGGTCCATGCTCTGCCGTAACGTATAGGTAAGATGCCTTATTGCATCAGCGGTCTCCTGCTGTGCCCTCAGCATAGCAACGGATGGGTCGAAATGTGAGGAGACCCCGTTAGGGGACAGCAAGGGCGATCCTGCACCAGGTGGAGGTGGTGGTGAAGGCCCCTCAGACGGATCTGGTGAAGGAGTGAGGTGAGGCAACTGGACAATGTGGAGCTGGGTCGTCGGCGAAGGCGAACCCTTGGGTCGGAGCATAAGCGGAGCATCTTGACTACCACACGGTCCACTGAGGGATGTCTCTGGACTGGAAGAGCCTGTGCCTGGCTGATGATAATCTGTAGAAGCAAGAACAAAAATAAGAGAATAAGGACACCGTAGCCCAGATAAAGCTGACTTGCTCTAGTAATATGTCAAGGAATGGTCTGGCGCGAATAGCTTGGAGCAACACATACTTCACGCAAAATGCAGGCTACGTCAAAAGCCATCCGTTTAGTTTAAATGCAAGAAAAAATGAGAACAGCTCTGTGTGGGCTCTCTCACCTCTCACACGGTGACCTGACATTTCCTCCTCTTATCCCTGGAACTTCCTCCTCAAAAATCTAGCAGAAAGCAATTTGTCGCTTTCTTAAGTGCAGCGCCATATAAACTAAAGCTGTGATCACTTAGTACTAACACAACTTAGTGTGGCGTTCCTCCTCTTTATGATCAGACCCAAGTCATCTATCTGCGACGTGGACCGCATCATAAAGGACAACCTCTGATGTTCCTACGGCGCTACCCTTACGTTTCCGAAATACAAAACAACTTACAGGCGGAATGTGAATAAACGCACCGCGGGGAGCTTCCTCAACGGCATATCAGGTAGAGCAGGGATAGCCAGCAGGTACATTTCCCGGTGGTCCATGTCCATGTTCCAGAACAGTGGGATTGTTACTTGCTGGCTAACCCTGAACTAGAACAGCGAATGGGTTCAAGCTCTTATATATGACAAGAGGTCAAGCGTTCGCTACAATGTTTATGGTCATCCTGATCTCCTAGCGGAACTTTGTAGGCTCCATCAACAAGAAGCAAGTGCATTGTGAGATGTTTGATCACGCCGGGTCCAGCCATGACCTTAATCCCCACTAAAATCACACCCGGCATCCGCGCAAGCGCCTCAAGGTGCATTCCATGTTCAACTCCATGTCCATCTAAGTCAACCGATGAAACCTGTAGGTGAGCCAACATGCCCTCGAGTGATTAGCACACAATAACCTTTGTATACCGTAAATCTACCTACACTCCGACGTAGACCTGTTTACGCGTAAAGGCGCAGGAACGCAACACTCACCCATCCCCCTCAGCCGCGCGTCTGAGCTGTAGTGGCCCTTCTCGGACATCACTTCTGGTCCCAAGATGGCAAAAATTGTCTCCTCTTCAGCAGTCAGCGCCTCCTCTGGCGTCCCGCTCTGGGTGGAGTGCGGAACCCGGGCTAGCTTCTCTTTGGTTCGCCTTTTGAAGTCGTTCCAGCGTTTCTGAACCTCCTGCGCGGTGCGCTTCCAGTTGGTGAGGGCGTTGATCTGAGCAGCGATGCCCTCCCACACTTGGCGGCGCTCCGCCACGCTCAGCCGGCGGCTCTGTGCCCCATAGAGCAGAGGATAGTTGGCCCGGACCTCTCTGATTAGGATTTGGTTCTCTTCGTAGGAGAAACGAGGCTTACGCAGGCGAGTGACCTCCTCCGTGTCACCTGACATGCCGGAGTCGCCACTATTTCTACAATTATAAAATAAAAATGGTGACTCCGGGTTAGCAAAGATAACATCTTTACTAGCAGACGATACCGTATACCGCTGGGAAAAAGTAGAGAAGACAGAGATTAGAACGGGGTACGGCACAGAGGGAGCGTCACAAGAGCGAAACAAGCGTGCGGAGAGGAAACTTTTGGGGAGATGTACGAGTTCATAAAGTAATTACAATCCAAGCTTTGAAAAGAGGTCTTATCTCCATAGCAACCAATGGAATGTTCCTGCTGACTTAACTAGTCCATAGGTTGCTATGGTGATAAGATTCCTTTTGAAACTTTGCACCAGAATGCCTTTTTTTCTTTTACAACCCCCACTGCATGCAGAGTAGTGATCAGTACACATGCATGATTAACGCGTGTACTTTAGCGTGTAAACTATCGGTAAGGACAAGATCCTGAGCATACGCAGAATAAAATGCCCCATTTAACCCCAAAGCGCTACATTAAATAATAAACAGCGTGACGTAATTTATTACTATAGGTTACTCTATGTCTTCCCGAACATGCTTGCATCTTAAATTAGACGTAAGTGTGTGCGCAACATATATTAACTCTTTCAGGGCCTAAGGGGATGGATAACCCCAAATATGCTTAGCACTGTTTAGTAGAGTGAGTCCTGTGTTGTAAGCAGGCATTATTATAGGTGCAGTGTCCCTATACATGATGGTGTAGCACAGGACAGTGTACACAGAGGGTTAACAGGAATACAGGAAGCAGAGGAGAGAGCAGTACAGATGGTTACATATAGATATACACATACATATATATATACCCTGCATAGGAAGGCACCGGCGTCACTGCAGCGTCTGTAGACTGGCGAGCGGCACCGGACGCTAGGGGTAGTATATTCACTATATGCGCTGTGTTTAGCATGGTTGGTATGCGTGGGGAATGCAGCGCTCAGTGCTGGATGCTGTGTGTGCAGATGTGTACTGTGTGGGTCTCACCTATCGCCTGCCTTCTCCGCTCCACCCCTTCCTCTTCCGCCTCCCACCCGCCCTGTGCGCCACCGCGCATGCTCAGCGCCGCGTTACCGCATCCACCCTCGCATCTCGCAGCGGCACTCTGGCTTGCGCGAAGGATTCTGGGATAGGAACCCTGCCGTTCGATTGGCCCATCCCCCCCCCCACACCAAGAATGCGCGTATTCCTGATAATGGCCGCTAGAGGGCGGTGTAGACGCGCTGAGAGAAGCCTCAGCAGTTTTTTAAACCTTTTTACAGTTTTAATGGTGCTGATAGGGTATTCCTAATATTCACATACCTCCCAAGTGTCTCTCTTTAAGAGGGACAGTCCCTAATTTGTCTCTAAATCCAGCCTCTTTCCTCTCCTCATGTCTCTCTTCTCTGTTATCTAGTAACAGCAGAAAATGTGTTTAAAAATCAAGAGGTATAATAAAATTAATTCACTAAAAATGTATTGCAAAGCCCCACCCCCTAGCCACACCTCTAACCACACCCCTAAGACAAAGATGCCCCTGTTTGGCTGTAATGTGTGTGTGGGGGGGTGTAGGCACTGATTTCAGGGGGACCTCCTGCAAAGGGGGGCTCTGGGTAGCTAGAGCCAGAAGGTTCCCAGGTGTGGTGGATAGGTGGCCCAGCTGACAGCGGTGGGCGGTCCCACTTACATCAATGGGCGGTCCCACTTACATCAGTGGGCGGTCCTGCTGACATTGCAACACTGTGGTGGGAGGGGAAGTGGGCGGAGAGTGGTGCGTGCGGCATCGCAGTTCTCGTGACCCAGAGTTTTACCAGCGGTTTACCCGGAGTCTCCGGACGAAACCCAGAGTTTTCCTTGGTCAGATTATTAGGCCGATGTCCTTAAAGTGCCGAGAAAGATGTTTATCTCCAGTTTGTTCCTGAGAACAATATTCAGCGTTACATAGAACTGGGAGAAATACTGAAAAATATATATTTTTTAACGCCATGCCACACGAGGAGTTCCCTCAAACACTGCAACAGAATAGCCATTGTGACTTGTGACATCATACGTTCCCGGGAAGTGAGCCACTGGAAAAAAATGCTACTTTCCAGCCTTTTTCGGATACAGGACAGTTCCGTGGCAACCTCCGGCCCTTACATTCCTCTATGGTCAATGCACTTGCGCCAACAGTCCTTCATACGTTTGCTGCTGTTCCTATGAGCCTGCTTTTCCACCATGTATTTCAACCGATTAATAATAATTACTAATAACGACTCACCGGCAAAAAGTAAAATCCAGACTTTATTTAGCATATTTCAAATAACACAAACAATACTTACCAGCTTCCCGCAGTCCCTCTCCAGGACACGTAAGCTCATGTGCTGTCATGTATGGATCTGCCCACTCCAAGACACGCAAGCACATCTATGATGTCATGTGTGAGTTTTTAGCTGCCGTTTCGGGCTCAGCGTATGCAAAAGCATTTGCCAGGACAGCCAAAACACAAGATATAAATCCATTTGCCAGGAACGTGCTCGGAAATTTGGGATTGTTGGCAGCTACCAAAGTTTGGTAATTCACACAAGTTTGGTTACGCCCTCTAAGAGGGGACTTCAACAAATGGATCAGACGCGTTAAAGGTGTCGTTATTAAGTTGGTTGCGGCTCATTGGGTGATTATGGTTGTGTCCACCCCCCCACTTAGTATTATTTAGCTGCGCACGTCTGTACCTTGAGGTCTTGGCATTTGCCTAACCCTGTCTGGGGTCATCCTTGGAAAAAATAGCAACCTAATAACTACAGTATTGGGCTTTTTCTGGATTTTCTAGGCTTCGATGCACTCTAGAACACTGGAGTCATGACCAGTTTCACACTACTTTTGCAAAGGATCATGGGAGTTGTAGTTTAGCTGCAGCCAATTTTTCACCCCTGCTATTCTATATTATTCAGGTTCCTAGTACTTGTTATATTTCTGAATGGTACAATATATTTTAAGGTTTTAATATGTACTCCCCCCCCCAAAAAAAATAATACTCTGCACCGCTGCAGATCTGCCCCTTAAAGGGTTAATTTTTGTTATATGTTATGCATTTTTTGTCTAACACTTCATTCACAAATATTACACTTGATCAGATGTATTGGGAGCAAATACCTATTGATACTGACCAACACATGTAAAGTGCTGCCCCCCGCAGTATGTGGGATGTAAACGCATAAGAGAATCCGTCATACACCCGAAACATGCCAAACTATGTGTGTTCTGGGGGGGAAAATGGCTTACTTGGTCATCTAACGGTTATACTATGGATGAAAGTGGTAATTTTAACAGAAATTACCCAGGGACATTAACATGTACAAACACTTCTCATATTCCTATTAATAATTTATTAGATTTGTTGGCCTTCAAGTTATTTATTCATTTATAGGACAGTCAGTGATCTTAAATGTGAGATTTCCCTTCTGAGAGTTTATACATTGTATGGCGGCAAGACAAAGTAAGTGAACCCTTTGGAATTACCAGCCCTTGTGTATAAATGTGTCTTAAAATATGGTCTGATCTTCATCTAAGTTACAGTAATGAACAAACACAATCTGTTTTAACTAATAAAACACAAATTATTGTATTGTTATTCTCCATATTAAATCCATCATTTAAACATTCACAGTGTGGGTTAGAAAAAGTATGTGAACCCCTTAGCTAATCACTTCAACAAAAGCTAATAGGAGTCAGGAGGTAGCAAAAATGGATCATTCAATGAAAAAGGATTGGAGTTGTGTTTTAGAGCTACTTTAACATGAAGGAAACACTCAAACATTTTGAGTTTGCTGTTTTCAAGAAGCATCTGAACCACGCCTGAAGACTTCTCAGAATCAAGAATTGTTGATATACATAAAGCTGGAAATGGTTACAAAGTAATCTCAAATACTTTACATATTTATCGGTCCACAGTCAGACAAAATGTTTACAAATGGAGACAATTTAGTACTGTGGCTGCACCCTAGAAGTGGGCATCCAGCCAGGATGACTCCAAGGATACAACGCAGAATGCTCAATGAGGTAAAAAAGAATGCTGGAGTAACATCTAAAGGCATGAAGGAACCATTGGAACTGGTTAACATCGCTGTTTATGAGTCTACCATATGTAAACTACACTAATGAACAGGTGTGGAGTCCATGATAGGACAGCACGGAGAAAGCTGCTGCTCTCCAAAAACACATTGCTGCGCCTCTGAAGTTTGCCAAAGAGCACCTTGACACCATGCAACGCTACTGGGAAAATGTTTTGTGGACTGATAAAACTAAGGTTGAATTGTTTGGGAAGAACATGTCGCACTACACATGGTGTAAAAAGGGCACCACATACCACCATGAAAACATCATCCCAAGGAAGTAGGGTGGCAGGAGCATCATGATTTGGGCTGCCTTGGGGCCTGGACAGCTTGCCCTCATCGAAGGGACAATGAATCACAGGTTTATGAAGGTATCATAAGCTTGGGATTAGATAAAGTATCAGAGCTTAAGCAGTTCTATAAGGAAGAGTGGTCTAAAATTCCTCCTGAACGTTGTGTAGGTCTGACCCGCAGCTACCGGAAGCGTTAGTTTGAGGTTATTGCTGCCATGGGTTCACCGGTTATTAAATCCATGGGTTCACTTACTTTTTCCACCCTGCACTGTGAATGTTTAATAAAGACATGAAGGATAATCATTGTTCGTGTTATTAGCTGAAGCGCATTGTGTTTGTCGATGCTTGTGATTTAGCTGTAGATCAGATCGCATTTTATAAACAATTAATGCAGAAAACCAGGTAATTCCAAAGCTTGTATACTTATTCTTGCCACTGTATATACTGCAGGGCAGGACTTCACTCGTACTGGTCAGCAACATAAAAATGTGTATGTGTCGTGTAAAACATGGCTGAAGTAGTCACCATAACCGCGGCACAACATCTTTGCCAACGCAGGCACATATCTCTTCTCCTAATTGTGTCTTCAGTGCTCCCTCAGGATACTGGTGGGGAGGCATGAGTACTATACGGGGTGGGGGAGGGGATACTGGTGGGGAGGCATGAGGACTATATGGGGGGAATACTGGTGGGGGTCATGAGGAATATACGGGGGGGGTACTGGTGGGGAGGCATGAGGACTATATAGGGGGGGATACGGATGGGGAGGCCTGAAAACTTTATGGGGGGGACTGGTGGGGAGGCATATGGATGATGGGGGTAATGCAATGGGGGAGGCAAGAAGACAATAATGGGGGAATAGAGGGGTCACTAGGGGGTCATGGAGATAATAGGGGAACAGTGGTGGTGGTAGCATGTAGGTAATGTGACAAAACTGCTGGGGTGTAAGGATGATGGGCGAACACTGCTGGTGGCAATACAGGATAATCTCAAAAGCATGTTTTTGTCTTCAGTGTGTTGAGTGGGGCTGAGCAGCAGGCCATCTGGCCACCATATTTAAAGTGGCTTTCTATATTAATCCTGAAATTCAGTGCAGAGAGTAACAACTGAACGGCACTGTGTGTGTGTATATGTATATATATATATATATATATATATAGACAGATTGTAGAATACACCTCTGGTTTGTGTATGTGTGTGGCTGAGTGTTTGGCTGAGTGGTGTGATGTGTATGTGTGAGTGCATGGTTGAAAGTGCTGTGTGTGTTAGCTTGGCTGAGAGTGGTATGAGTGTTTAAATGGAAGTCAGTGTGGCTGACCGCAGTAAGTATGCTTGTGTTAGTGGGACTGTGGAGTAAATAATTTTCAGTATAGGTGTGCATTTTTTTTTTTAAGGTTTTCAATTAAAATGTTATTTATTTGGCCACAGGTTTAATCTAAATTTTAAACTCTGCTCTCTCTATTTATCTGGGAGATTACTTTTTGGGGGGGAATATGACAATATTGGGGAGGATGAAAGAAGCGGAAACTAAAACTTGCCACATATATGCCGTGTGACTAGCAATGGCAATTATTTCCAGCCTGGCCCCGCTGCTGAACGTATTGTGGGCCTGTCCGCCTTCTTTTTTTTTGCAGTGTGTGATGTCACAGACACACAAGAAGATGAGGTAAACGCTTGCTGTCGCTCAATTTTCATCTCCGAGCCCACGAATCCCTTTACTCAGTACTGGCTGCAATGCATGGTCTCTTTTATGTGTAACAGGTAAGCTCCGGCAAGATAATGGCAACGGCATCCATGATTCCTTGGATCCCTTTTACAAAGAATAATCACGAGGATGCGATACATTTTCTGCGAGACGGTATTAATAAAGCCCTGGTCATTTTGGATCACAATGTGTAGCAAGCTGTCACTCTCCATGCCTGCTCACGGTGTATATTATCGTTGAGGAGTGCACATGCAAGGATATGAAGGTGTTAAATAGATCATGACGTGAAATGGTTAACACATGACTTATCTAATTAATGGGTGAGTTAAGAATGTCTGGACGCAGACATGCAGCCTGTTTTCAATTCCACTCAGCCCCCTTTTGATAATGTTACAATATTTTATATAGTATTATTAGGGGTGGTTTATAAAGATGTCACAAGATCGTGCTGAAATAAGCAGAACGTTCGCCATAATCACAAGTATAAACGAGTGTGATACGTTCACTACGGAAATGGTGATTTTCGTCCACAGATTTCATTTTTGGTCTGACGGTTACATTTCAGAACTATTTTTTTGTTGACACAAGGACATTTTTTTTTCCATGTCTTTTTGTTGATTGTGACATCTTTATAAATGAACCCTTATACGTCTCAATAAGGTATGTTGGTTGCGGGTCTCAAGAAGTAAGCAACTTGCTTAATTAATGATTTCTTTCTTTAAATCTAACCCTGTTATTAATAGTTATTTAGACCTGAGATTGTGTTCTGCCTTGAAACAAATTTATTGTCACTTGGTGAAAATATGTATTGACCCCAGAGGGCCTCTAAAATAGACCTTCTATCACGAGCAAATGATTTAATCATTCAAAAATTAGATGATACAACACAGTATGTACGGAGTTGGGGCACTTAAGTCAAACGAGCGAGACATACAGCAGAATCTCAGTTTAGAATAGTTTAGGAAGCAGAAATGGCTCCATAAAGATCTCAATACTTTTTTGGCTGTAAATTATTGGACACTGCGGCTATCTGACTCTCGAGTTGGCTAGCCTTGGATATGTTTAGATGCATATGTCGCCGTTGGTTTTTCCCCTCCATTCGCTAATTGGAGGTGTCAGAGGCAGATCTAAGCAGCTGATATTATGGTGGGGCCACCTGCAGTTGACTTATGTCCGCCATAACCTGTACTGGGCTGAAACCCAAGGGACCCATTTGAATTCCTGACCCAAACCCAAGAGACCCATTTGAAATCATGGCCCAAACCCAAGGGACCCATTTGAAATCCTGGCTCAAACCCAAGAGACCCATTTGAAATCCTGGCTCAAACCCAAGGGACCCATTTGAAATCATGGCTCACCAAGAGTAGATGAGCTTCAGTGGACAAACTGGAGGTCTTCAATGTTGTTTTTTTTGAAACTGTTTTGTTTGTAAACCATTAGATGCAATTCCCATTCCCTTATTTCCCATAAAAGACAGACACGTACATACGTATTTATAATATAAATACTGTTGTGTTTATCTATACAGTGACATTTTCGGAGTCTACACACAATCACCTCTGTTACCCAGGCAGTGTTTGGCACAGTCAGCATAGACAGGGCGCTCTGGCGTTATACAAAGGTGTATGCGTGGGTTTGAGGTTCTAGGCAGGAATAGCAATGCCTTCTTCTGGATCCGTTTTTCATCTTCAAGAACCTTGCTATTCCTGCTCCCCTCTTTTTATGTGCACAGAATACTACTCAAATCAAAAAAGATCCTAACACTTCCCCTATATTCCCATATATGCTATGCTATATATGACCTAAAATGTATAAGCTCGGATTTATGACCCAACTCAGTAGTTTTTACACCTAAGTACTAATTTGCAAGACATTTGGCTAGTTTCAACTCAGAATAGAAATGTGTGACCCTGGCAACTTTCTCTGTGATCTTAATTTGCAAACCTGGACCCAAAATATATAAGCAGCTACAAAGCAGTAAAATGGTTCACAGTAGCTCTAGATGTAGACAATCTAGCTTGAGGAGGTGACATGCAGGACTCTATGGTAAACTTCAAATGTGGGAGTGGAGAATGGTTTTGGCACTCGTTTTAGAGGTAAAAAATGTAAAGTTTGGCACATATTTGTGGGCTCAAGGGAAATGAATTTATGAGAGGGTATGAAGATGTGATGATGTCATTGGTGATGCAATTAGAGCAAGCCAGAGTACCAGACCTTATCTGAGATGCTTTTCTGGAGCGGGAGGACTACTTTTGAGCTTTCCTCTGCCTCAGTCGGTTGATTTAGTTGCTCTCTTTTAACCTAATAGTAGTTATGAGGTGTGTAACTGGGTATGGGTCCCCCAGTCCCTAATGTCCCTCTATTGCACTGTCTGGTTTTCCTGGAAAATGACATCACAGAGCAGGTGAGATTTTGATTCTGCTCTCTGCCAGCGTGTGTCACACTAAGCATGCCCCTCTCTGTCTGAGTCCTCCAGCTAGGGTACGGACAACTAATTCCAGTGCAAACTTTGCTCTTATTGCTATTTCTGATATGTCGGTTTTAAAAAAAATCTGTTTTTTTTTCTTCACATTATTAAAGGGTGGAAAAAACACATTATAATCTCAGCTAATAAGTAGTACAGGAGTTAGGTTCTGTCTTCCATCCACAGCTAGGCTTAGCTCCACCAGTCTGACTGCCAGTGGTGCCAAGCTTTGTGACCCTTACCCCCTCCTGTCCTATAGTTGGTACTTGGTATTTCATTTATAGCCTCTAATTGCAACAAGTCAGTTCCTAGTAAAATACACCAAAAACTGTCCCTTCTTACAACCCTGGCTCCTCCATCTGTTTTCCAACATCAGAGGTGCCAAACTCACCCCCCTCTTTATACCCTCCTCTCTCCCACATTCACCAACCTTTCTCCCCCATCCCTCATTTCAAATTAGCCCACTTTTTGAGGGTTGCTGGACCTTACCCCCTGCTCATAAGCCACCCGCTGACCAATCAAATACTGTGCCGCCTGTGTGGCTCCTGGTGGTCCTGTGATAGTCACCTTCCGGCTTCTTGTACCTGGCACAAACTCCCCCTTCTTTGATATCTGAATGCGAGCTCCCGTCAGCTCTTGATACTCAACCAAAGTTTTCCCACCCTTGCCCAGGATAGCACCTACCAAAGTCTCTGGGACTGCCATCTCTAATGTCTCCTTGCCTGCTACACTCTCTGCTGCCAGTTTATCCATCAGAATACCTCCACCTCCCAGCCCCAGAGATGGTGCTGCCTCACTACCGTAGGATGTAAGCAGGCTCACGGCAGCAGGGTGTACACTCCCTACCAGTGGGTTGAAGCCCAAGCCTGTGCTGTAACCATAGCTTGCCAGTGTGTTGAGGGCAGTGGAAATTGCCAAGAGATCTCCTCCAGTGATGGCTGGTGGAGCCGGAGATGCGACTGGGAAAGGTGAAAGAGTTGGCTCTGCTGTTCCACCAGCGTAAGGTGAGCCTGTGGGGTTGGAATTGGCCACGGGACCTTGCGAGTTAGTGTAGCTGATGTTGAGGTGGGCATTTCCTTGCGGGGGATCCTCTTTGGCCTTGTTGATAATGCTGCGCACGGCGCTTTGGACCTGACTGGCTTCCCCACTCACTGTCACAACACGTTCATGGAGATTGGGCCCTGCTGGCTTCTGTGAAAGCTGTACCCAGGCCCCTGATTCTTCCATGATGCTTCGAACAGTGGCACCACCCTTGCCAATGATCAGCCCAGCTGTTGTGTTTGGAACGATCAGCTTGGCCTTGGGATGAAACAAGAGAAAGGAACAAAGTATCTTGTAAGTATTATTGGCTCCATCATTACAGTCCTTATATTACAGTCAGTTTACAACAGCCTTACATTGTAAAAATATAATAACATATTATATCATATTAATTAATAACATTATATTACTTCTGTGTAGTTTTCTCTTTATAATCATTTTAAGTGTTTTTATGGCATGACACTTGCTCCTAAAAAGATAAAAGTGCTATGCAAGGTTTAAGTATAAGACTCTCTAGGACTAATTGGATGACGATCCTGGGAGTTGCAGCCGGCAAGCTTCCTAGTAGCCAGGGGTAATTCAAGCACACACAGGTATGACATGGATTTGATTTATTTCAATAGGTTTTCCTAGATATTTCTTTTATTTTAATGAATGCTACATTAGATCATTTTAATAACTTTTCTACTAATTGGTTGCTGTTATCTTTGTGTAAAAAACAATTAACAATTGTGAAGTGATGTGTCAAATTATGTAAGAAGGGTAGGGACTGGATGAACACAACCCTACCTTTGAACCCTCTGGATTTGAGGATTGAGGATACTGGTATATATACCATATTCATATACCAGGACTGGTATATGAATAGTGCACCTCAGGGGCTGTCTTTAAAGCTCCAAGTGGGAGGAGTGGTATGTTGACCCACCCACTGCCTGGTTTTGCTAACTTTTTTTTCTGACCAGTCAACCACTTCTCCTGGAAAATTTTCACACAAGCAAAACACTTAAATACCTGTTTGGCACGCTCCACATTGACGGTGGTCTGGGGGGGCATAAGAACCCCAATGTCTGTTTTGGCTGCTCCTTGTGGCACCTCCCGTATTTTGTCTGCAATAAAGCTGTGCACAGATAGCAGAGCCTCAGCTGGTCCCTGCACCAGACATACCCTCTCTGTTGTGCCTGCGGAGTGAATGACATATAGAGCATGTAACTATACAGGGTTCACTACTGTTTGCACATTACTATAATTTATTGATGTATATAGCACCATCATACTCCGCAGCTCTGTACATTGGGTACACAGGCCAGAACAAGAAATGCATCGCATAACAATTTGGACTATGTTCGGCGACGCTATATACTGACTCTTTTCTAGAACAGAATGCAATGGCCCTCTTCATGCAGGGCAACCATATGGCTGCTTTAACTGGAAGCACATACTGAATGCATCACGCAGGGCAGTAGCTTGACGCAGCCACGTGATATGATTACATTATTTACCAACTGATAACCTAAAGGGGGCATTAAAAGTGTATGTAAAATAAATATAGCCTATATAAATATATACACATATTATATTACTTTAATATAGTCAAGTGCATCAAACATGCTGTTCTGCGTTATGTATAGCTGTCAACAGTCCAGATTTGGTGAGAACAGTCTTTTTTGGGCTCTCCCTTGTCCTGAAAGCTAACATTGGCCAACAATATAGTAATGATTAGTAGTGTAGTATAATATTTTTATTAATATCTAAGGGGAGATAAAACTTACTCTATGTCTCAAAGTTACCCCCCACCACTTTTCCCTCCCTTCAGTAAAGATATGCAATATGGGACCGTCATTTTAGCAGCATATTAAATATTATATATTAACGTTTATATGATATAATATATCATAGCAGGCATTATTAAGCACTCGTCTACATCCACCAGACAAGACAAGTCTTTTGTGGTGTTTAATAATGAGGGTTTTCCATACTAATTCCTGTGAGTTTACGCATTCCACATACTTCAGGGGCAGCACTTTATATTTGCTGGCCAGAAACATGTGATGCCATTATGGCGACCATAGAAGGACATTTTCATCTGTGAATACAGTCATTTATAATATTCTTATTGCTTTAATTCCGTAATCAGCCTCTGATTGATATCATAAAACATGCTTCAATAATTCATATATATTATATATATTATTAATCAATATATTCATTATATATATATATATATATATATATATAAAATATTCTCAAGACAATTATTTTTGCAACTGAAAATTATTGGAAGGTTAAAAAATTGTGATTGTTGTGTCAAAAGTGCTGTGTATTGAATGCCACGCGTATATATTTGTTATATTACAGTAAAGCTTGACTGCTGCAGGTTAAACATTCCCAAGGCCTACACAGGCCTGTCAAATCTAACTTGATTCTACCATGACAACCTGAGCCCACAATGGCCCAGACTGTGGCCTAAAAGAGCCTTTGTGGCAGCGTGATCTCCACAGCAACGTGGAGGCCTACAAGGCATTGCCAATCCTCCCTGGCATTAAGCTGTTTCCATGACAACCCATTATAGTCCAGGCTGAGGTCTGCAATGGCTCACAGAAGCCTAAACTGTGGTTGGCTATCTCAGTATAGTAGTCTATTATTACAATGGCTAAGGCTGTGGCCTGTAAAGCCTGGGATGAAGGGAGGTGTTTCCATGGCAACTCGGGCCTTACAATGTCTTATCAAACCAGCTCGACTGTGAAATCTTTCAATGCTAACCTATAATAGTCCCAACTTCAGGCCTGCAGGAAATCGCCAAGCCTCTGTTGTTGGGAGCACAATGGCCTATCGTACGCCCTACAGCAAAGACACTAATCCCTGCAGCATACTCCATAATTTGATACATAATATATTAAATAAATAGCCTAATGCATCCAAGATGGCGTCACCATCCATACTAACTTACATGGGTACAAGCACAGAATCCTGTGTATGTAAACAGACCAGAGCAAAATCGTGGGGGATTTTATGCATCTGCATAAGTAATATCCGGATAGAACGTTACTTAAACAAATGGCTACAGTTAACTGATGCAAAGCATGTTAGACCCAAAGTCTTAAATATGAACCCCCCAAAAATCCATTATCCATATCTTGCTGGTCCACAGGCCCAAAACAGGCGGCTAATCTCCTCTGATCATGAAAATCAATCTTCACCAACAAAGGGTTGGTGCACAATGGTTAAAGGGTCCTCGCCTAGACCTCCCATATATATAGATCACATAAGGTTTATAAAATGAGTGCCAGATGTTCAACACGCATCTCCACCATCTTTTTTTTCCCTCTCATTTGCCTTTACAGAGTGAAATCTCCATCATATCAGACTGATGCCAAACACAAGTGAAGTGCAGACTCAAAAACGAGAGGCCTATATTCACTGTAGTGAATAATGAAAGGCTGTAGATAGATCAGAACTCATGAGGGTCTATAGACGAAGTGGAGAATTCTTAACGCAGCTAAGAGAAGATGAAGTCAGAGAAGCCAATTTCCTGATACTTTGAGGCTTTGCTTTAATTCTCAATTACCTGGGTAAAAGTCCTTTGACTTGGACAGCTTGATGGTGGCCCCCGTCTCTCTCTGCAGTTGGACAATGGTCTGACCACCCTTCCCGATTATGGAACCGGCGGCATAGCTGGGGATCAGAACCTTGAGGAAAAGCTCACCTTCTTCTGCAGGAGAAAAAAAAAAACATGGTTACTGGTGGTATTCAAAGAACAGTGATTGCTTAACAAGATAAAACGGATATTAAAGGGACACTCCAGCCGTTTTATGCACTTTAATGTACGTGTCACCTATATGCATATACATGGAGAGGATTCATCCCAACCCTGCGTACGCGTTTGCACCAAAATTAGGCTGGGAATGGTCAACAGCCGAATGACTGCTACTTTTACACTTTTTGAAGTGTAGTATAAACAGCAGTCTAATCTAGATTATCTGCTTTATGCGATGAAGGCAATGTCTCACCACTGTAACTATGTAACAAACAACAGTAATGGGCAAGTGCAGAATTCTGAATCAGAACAATGTGCTTGATTGGATCACAAAATAAAAGCTTTTGAACAACCGGAACTGAACAGCTGTTGCAATAGTCCATCCATCGCAAGGGTCTATCCTACAAAACTCCCCTTCGATGCGCTGATGGTACATGATCCAGTCTGGGGTTAGCATGACATCCACCAGGGAACTCAGAGAAGGAGTGCTATGTTACCTGGGACACTCAAACAACAACCTTTCATTAGAACATTTCAGAAGACCCTACCGTCAGTGATTTATCGGGCACACCTTTCAGACATTCCTGGGAATCCTACATATCTGTAGGGGGTCCGGCGATCACAGCTGATTAATTTACCCTCCCACCTAGAGTTAGCCACATGCAAGAATAGCCCATCTCCCTGGCTCATTTCTGCCCCCCTCTGTCTCATATATGGAGGTTCCAATGCATACTTGCCAGCTTCTAGCTTGAGCATTATATAAGTGGCAGGGGCCTGTATGGCCATCTACCCACAAATGGCTTAGACTGGGTAACAGTTTACATATATCTACATATATTTAAGTGCCATCTTATTTAAATATGATACTAAGTTATATACTGGTTTGAGTGAAGCCCTTCATGCTACAATGCCTGTGCTAAAAAAATGACGTGGTACGGCAACTTGTTTAAAAGGCCAAACTGATAAACTGTGGACTGCAAACTTGCACTGACTTCCCATGAGCATCCTGTTTTGAAGCCATTCCTTTTCCCCTATCTGGATATGGAAAAGGAAATGTATGGTTGTTAATGGTTCCTTCACTTATGTTCTTCCTTAATTTTGACTTTCTGCTGCTCTTCCTACACCCTCACTCCCAACAACCCTACTTTATCTTGCCAAAGTCTACCTTCTGTAGCCTTCTCTTCCCATCACAACAATGTCCCTGATCTCTATCCCATCACTTTATAGCTTCTCTCCCCAGCATCTTGTTTTCTTCTCCCTTTTCCAATATATCTGCCATTGTGCTTTTGTACCTTCACCCAGGCATTGAGAGCACACGGAAGCTTTGGCATGGGCCAGACCAAAACCCAAATGTCCCCCCCCCCCCAGACCCTCATGTTTCAAAAATTCATTACATTCTATGACATATAACCCCTGGGTCCCTATACTCTGACCATGAATGATATTGCTCCAGGCCTACTGTACATGGCTATTCATTTTGAGAAGGTTGGAAAATATAATGTACCGTCAGGTATTAATGAGGGCTAATTTATTTCTCTCTACCAGGAATAAAATAGACCTGAGCAAATGAATGGCTTCCTCAGGGGCCTAATACCTTTTCAATACTATTGCCCCTTTTGTGTACATTCAGGGGCCGTTTTGTTCTAGGGTAACTGTCTCTAGGACGTGTTGCATAGATTTGGGGTAATTCTTTATTCCATGATTATATTGTTAAAAACATAAAGGCCTTGCTTTTAAAATCTCAAATCTGGGGTATAAAAATAATTTATATATTGCTTATTTTATTTCCATTCCGAAATGTAATTAAAGCAGCAATTACCGCACAAAGAAATGACCTTGTGCACGTTACTCAAGAAGGTCCAGATAATACAGATATCAAAAAAATTTGAGTTAATGGGAATTGGGAGAATTTATCAATTCCAAGCAATTGTTGACAGTGATGAATAGATGTGGATAGGAATATATTAAAAATACATGACATGTTGTAAATTACAAGGCCGCAAAAATCCATTGCGGGCAAATGGCAGTAACCATAGAAACCAGTTTATAGCACCAAACAGATTTGAATTGGCTTAAAAAAATAAATTAAACAAAAATAAAAATAAGAAATAACATATATATTTAGTGTTTTACATTGGAAAACTCAAAATAAGCATAAACCTTAAAAATGATATTAATGATAAAAAAATAAAAAGAGTGATATAAAGACAAATCAGAGGCTTAAAAAACAATCACTGGTTCACCATCTCTCTGGTTCTAGGCCACAGAACATCCATCTGTATCCATTCTAAATCCCTCTGCGTGTATCAAAATGTAACAGCATCTGGCGTCAATATTCACTGAAATCCTCCATTTCTTTCAGATTTCACTTTCTCTTTTAGCAAATCAGACAATGGCCGTTTCACGAGAGTGTAACCAACCGCAATTTATTCACACAAAGATCATTTATTTTTTTTACTAATTTCATAAAACTGTTGTGTACAGCTCCATCAGTTAATGGAAACCGCGCGAGCTTTTAACGCCAATCTCCGTTACGGATATTCACACAGGATGACTACGCCACAATCTGTTCCATTCGAGAAATGGGAACCATATATTTATTTTTCATGTTAAGACCGGGGACAGATTAAGGTTTGAGTCTTTACATCAGGGAAAACGGGTAGACTAGACGGGCCGAATGGGTCTTTTCCGCCGTCAGATTCCATGAATACTACATGCTAGGTTGATTTCGGGGAGAATGCTTTGTTACAACCATTTCCATGAGCTTCGTAGCCCCCCAAAAAACGGCTAATTAAGCTCCATTATCAAATTATGATACAAAATATTTTAAATCTCATTCCTTGTTGGGCATCGAATCATGTCTGGGTTGGTTAATGACAGGTTAAAATAATGAGTGTTACTGGAATCTGCAGATGTTGCATGAATTCGGCCATTGTCCATCTCACACATGGTACATTTACATTAAGAAGGTTGTACGTGGCTATCTTGTAGACAATAGGGGGTTCTGCTGTCTTCTTCCACCAGTGATGCCACCGGGAAAATACTTTGTGTCTCGGAACCCTATTGTACTCTTTCAGGATGCCATAAAACCAGAGGGGCAGTCATTATCTGAGACGTGCATCTGTACGCTCTCGTGAAACCTTAGACGTCTCCATGAATACTATGACATCAAGAGAGTTCCAGAACACTGATTTCTTAAAATGAAGATCAATACCTTAGGCTCACATCTCATTTTTAGATCTTTTTTCGAGCGAGGCCTTCTGCACGGTCAGCCTCTGCTGGTTTAAATATGTCATTTTTATGTAAATCCGTCTCTGTGGAAGCTGATGGAGCTATACATTTAAAAATGATGGAAATAATAATAACCTGCGTGAATCTTTGTGGGCTTGTGTAGGAAATAGACATTCGCCTCTCTTATATTCTGAAAACCCTATGTGCAAGTTCTGAAACTCATTATATATATATATTTTGCATAAAAACCTTTAGCTAATCCACGTTTTCTAAGATTTTTAGGGAGGGTGAATAATGATTTTATAAACCTACTGAACTGAAGCATTCTGTGGTCCCCTAAAAACCCTACAGATGCTATATTTAAAAATCACAATAGTTCTTAACAATAAGAATTAAATATCATTATTTTTTTCCAAAATACACAGGCTTGGACCATTTTTACTAAAAAAAAATGTCATAAAATCCTACAAAAATCTACATCACGCCGATCCCTCAGCCTCCCATCCATGGACTGACCTGCTGTGTTGGACCTCTTGGTACTGGTAGCCTCTGTTGGGGTCTCTAAGGGTCTTTTCCTGGAGTCGGTGGTTTCTGCCTCCATCTGTGGGGTTTGTTGATGTTGTGAAGGTGGATAAGAAGCATTCTGGTGGAGAGATCCACCAGCCATCATGTCCTGAAAGGCTGAGACTGTCACACTGAGACAGGAGAGAAAGAGAAGAAGAAACAGAGGAGGGGGAGTGGGGGGTGGAGGTCTCAGAATCCCATTAATTAAAGCAGACCCTATAGATTGTAGTTCTTTTATGGCCAGAACCCCCCTTCTTCTTTGTTTGCCCTATACACTCTCCAAGGTTTTCTTATTGATGTTTATTCATTTAATATCTCCCTCCCCCACTGTTGGGAAGAAGAAAAAAAAATCAGGGATGGTAAAAATACAAAAGGAGGAAGGAAATAGGATGTGTAAGGATTTTGGCTATAGGAAAGAGGATAGCAGAGGGTGGGGGAGGGGGTTAGCAGGGAAGAATGTCCATGATTGGGAGGTTAGGGACAAGGATCTAGTGCTTGTTCATTAAGTTTGGGGGTGATTGGAGACACCCCCTAATTTTGTAAATGACATAATCTACTAGGACTAGCACACTGGCTGGGAATCAGCATCTCTTCACAAAGGAGGGGGCATTCAAAGGGAGTGACGTCATAGTCCCTTTAAACCAGCCCACCTTGATCTCTGATTGGTCAGCAGCTGCCCCCCTTTGCACACACCCGTTGCCTGCAATTGGCTGAAACAATCCATGCTTTATTCTAAGGATGGAAGCAAAATAACAAGTGTCTTGTGTGCTGCACTGATAGGCAGGCACATGATGGGGTTAATATGCAGATATGATTTATTATTATTTATTATTATTATTTATACAATTATTCTTCATTTATAAAGAAAATAGTGCTGCTGGAGAATGCTAACTACAAATGATCAAGGCTGAGGATCATAGGAGCTGCAGTTCCCACTCTCCATGCCCATTCCTAATTGGCTGGGCATGTGTTTTACTCACTGACAATGAGAAGCAACTTCTGGCATCCCATCTGCTGTCATCCACAATGCCAGAGATGGGCATACCTCCCATGTGTCTCTATTCAGAAGGGACAGTCCCTCTGCAAGACCAAAGTGAATCTTTCCCTTTTTCTGCCCCTGATGCCCCTTTTTTTAGGAGTTGAGAATGCTTCCGGGGTATGAGGGCATCACAGGATTCTACAGCCATAAAAGCCACAATAATGTGTATAGAAACAGCAGGAAATGTGTTTATAAATTAAACGCTGTAACCAAAACACGTTATTTTTCTTCTAATAGTAGGTGTTACTTAGTAACATTAATAGCTATCAATAAGTAACAAAGTCGCATAAAAGGTGTTGATAATACAATGCATCTAAGTCATTGCTAACCAGAGCACCTTTAAACAAAAGTACATTATTAGGATGTATGGTTTCCGGTTTAATTGCTAAACCACCAACTTAATTCAGCATGGATAATTACTGGGGATGAACAATTAACCACTTGCATATTTACTACAAGTGCACTCGGCACGGCTGAACTTCCATGAGTCTAACATAATGGATCCTCATCAGTACTTCAACGTTCAATGTTATGTCTCTAGATAGTTGCCAACCATCACTGGAGGACTATTAATCCCTGGTCCACAGTCTCCGGGTCCCGTAAACCCTTGGCCTTTTGGCATAACCCTTTCTACCCAATCCCTTCACCTCAACATCCCCATGGGCCATTCCTACTCCAATACCACTACCTTGCACCCCTGGAACCTTTTAATGCTTCTGCTATGAGCCACAATTACTGCTTCTTCGTTGTATTTCTGGTGTTAACTTCAAGGAAGCTTGAAGATGGAGATGCTTTTGAGCCGCCAAATAAAACCCAACCTGATGGTGGTCCATGCCTGGCTTGGTAAGGGTACACTGTGACCACACTAATGATGGAGCTCAGTGCTCTTTAAGCTACATTTTTTTATTTATTTGGACCAGGCCTGGGTGTTTGGTTAGCAGGTAGAGGATGAATATTTTATACCACCAGCCCGGGGTTGGGTCGGGGCATGTAATGGCAGCTTCTTTTTTCCCCTTCCACCTGTTACCCTCTTGCACATGTGCCAATGATTCATTCAATTGTTTTATTGAAAATATATTTTATTCAGTAGACGATTTTTTTGTGTCCATGAAAATGCCACGGTGGAGCCAGGTTCCTGAAGACTAGGTTTTTGTGAGGCAGGAGGTGGGGCTGGCCTTTTGGCTGCCATCTACCCTTGAGGACTCCAGTGGCACCGTCTTCAGGGAACAGGTCGATTCCTACCATTCCAGTGGTTCAGATTTCAAACATTTATCTCACCTCGTCCCCAGGGATTAATAGGGCCTGTGGTTCAGTAACTATCACAGGGGTCAATGTCTCAATGCCTAATCTACAGGTGGGGTGAACTAATACGTTCTTCCAAAATAGGCTAATGATGAAGGCAAAATCAACCGGGAACCCTTATGCTTCATCTGTGCTCTGCCAGACTAGGCTTAAAGATGCTCCTTAAGGGTCATTTGGCTACTTAAAGCACCCAATCTTTAAAATGAATGGCAGCTTTTTCTGCACACGCTCATGTGAGGTCTTGGAAATCTGAGTATAGCGCGCATGCACACTTATATGGTCAGCTGAAGCTTCTCCTGGGGAATGGGGAAAGTCATAGAGGGGATTCTCACATTTGTTTAGATGGGGGAGATACTGCAGTGGAATCTCATATCATGCATGCGATATTCAGCGGCTCTCTCAGTTGGGAGACCTGGCCATTCGCAGCATTCCCTTGCTGTAAATCGGCTGAAGGCAGCTGCCTACATATACCTACCTATACATACAACCACCTATATAGTTAATAGGTGATCGGCAAATAATGGGTCAGGATGTAGGTAGCAGGGATGCTCTTGGTATCTGATTGGCTGCTATTTGCAATATATTTATGTATTGATTTACTTAAGCAGCCCCAGCATATCTGGCGGTAGTGTATAGGTGTATATATCGGAATATTACATAATACACTATGAAGAATGCGCATGCAGCTACTGTGGTGCAAAGGGGGGGTCTGGCAATAGTGAAAGTGAAGCAGGACAAGCAGCACTTAAGGGGGAGGGGGATTGGGGACAGACAAAGAGAAGCTGCTAGTGTAAGGGAGGGCAGAGAGAGTGCAGTAGGGGGAGGGAGACCCCCAGCCGAGGAAGAAAGACGCATTCTGAATATTAAATTCCAGTCTCTTTTGTACCCTGTCCCATCTGTCTCATCCCCCTCGTCCATTCACCTTTTGTCCTGGGCCAGCAAATCACATCTGGGGTTAGCAGGTGCATCGGTCCTCCGCTATCGGTATATATGTTAAGTACACAGGGACAAGGGAGCCCTCAGTCAGCTTTACACGCAGAACAAGTTTGCTCAGTCTGGCTGTAAAAATGACATCTTTAAACACAAGTGGCTCAGCACCATACCTCCCAAGACTCCTTCTTTAGGAATGGTCGCTCTTTGGGATCCAAATCCCTCTTTCCTCCACTGATCTTGTTGCTTTGTATGAGCTTGGTACGAGTGTGCCACGGTGTTCTGCATAAATGTAATTATCAATTAAGATACATAGAAAGACAGTTCAGCAAACCTTACTTGCACGGTATATCTGTTCTGTTAAGTGATTCAATAAATCAAGACCCTTTGCTCACCTTCGATACTGACTGTTCTTCGACCTGTTCTGGAGTGCAGAGCTGGTCTGCGACAGTACAGGTGCCAGCTGTGTCCATAACGCACCGTTGGATCCTCATTTCAGTATCAAAACATGCTTAAGTGCACACTCATCCAAAAGAGACGCTAACATGGAATTAGATTGCAGTACAGTACTTAAAGATTTAATGTTGTAATGTTTAGATGTACAAATTAATTACTTACTGCACACGCATGCCATGCCTACTTGTTATATTCGTATGTTGTTGATGTATGTGCTTTATATGTTGCATGTGTGTGTTGGAATAAACTCCATCAGCCGAGGTCAGACTCCGGAGAAGAGCCAACCAATATGGAGTACCCACTATGGAGGTTGTGGAATCGGCACTGGTACGATAAACGGATAGGAACATAGAGGGAAAGGACTCCTAAAACATACCCGTGGCCCCAGAAGTGACGCAAACAGTATGTGTGAAGAAAGAAGAACGCATCATCAATACACTGGCAACTTCGACCTTCAATGATGCAACTGGGGACCAGTCAGTGCAATAAGTGACGCGGCACCAGGGGGCGCAATACAAAACATGATAATGATGAAGCAGCCTAGCATTTCCGTTCAGTCTGACCAGGGGTTCGACAGATTCGGATACTCTGATTTAGTTTAGTGGAGATGGAAGGGGTCCTAAAACGGAGCCTTGGGGGTATTTTAAACAGTACTGTGGGGAATGTCGATACCGACACGTTCTATGTCTGGGGCACATAATCACTGTGATCAGCCAATCACAGCTTTCAATTTTCTTCTCTCCTGACCTTTGTTTTTTTTTTGGGGGGGGGGGGGTATTTATAGGTTATATAGTGATCAGTGGGTCAGTCTCTGCACTTATCTTTGCTGCAATTTTTATTTTTTTTTAACTTTTAGGTTAATGGGGTAAATATATTTTAGGGGTATTTTCCTTACACTACAATACGTGCGTGCAATTATAGAAAAAGGTGGAAAATGTTTTTTTCTCTGCATGCATTATTTTTTATACTAAATAATGGGTGAAATGTAAAAATGTGTGTGGGTTCATTAAATAATAAAGCGATAATTCATAGTAGCAGAAATGGTCAATTTTTTTTGCAAGAAATATACGGTATCTAAAACACTTGGACACGAAGGGGTTAAAAACCTAAAAATCTGCATATTATGTTTCCTTTTTTTTGGAAGGAAGGATTTCAATGCTTTGCATGGGTGCCACCTGCTGGTAAGAACTGGGTACTGCACAAGACCCTACTGGTTGCAATATAATGAAATCAATACTGCAGTAACTCAGTGTGAGGTTACATTATAAAGTTAAACCTCACAGTATAAGTCACAATTCTGTACTTAATATTACTAATAATAGAGCAACGTATGGTTGTGTTCCTATGCGCCTGTATGTATTGCGTTGTTGCCATGGTTCATGGAGACTAATTTACATTATACTATTACTGACTACATTTCTGCACAGAGTTGAGGTATCATAAGCATTTTTATACATGCATGTACCAGAATAATAAAATATATATATATATATATATATATATATATATATATATATATATATATATATATATATATACCTCTCGACATTTCAAATGGCCAGATGGGTGCACTTTAGTTTTAGGGGTTGTGGTTAGAAGCGTGGTTTAAGGGGGAATAACAGACACACATACATACTAACTCGCCACCATACACTAACTCCAATATCATACACATTCACACACACACACTCCCTCTGTCCCCACTAACCCTAGGCTCACCCTTAACACCATATGCTCAAACCATTCATACACAAAGACTTTCTCTCTCACCATCTCTTCCTCTATCCCCCTCTTCCTCCCTCACCCTCTCTCTCACCTCTACCTCTCTCCATCTGTCACTCTTATCCTCCCCCTACTCCATCTCACTCACGTGGAGCCCTTATCTTTAGTGCAGCTGGCACTATATGCGTGGCCTGCTGCTACTACCACGGGGCCACGTAACGCACGCTGGGCACCTCTATTACCTGGGGGCCTTTATGCCGAGTGCCCCTGTTCTATAGGCTGTAGAGCACTGGGATCCACTCCTACCCAGCAGAACTTTCTGATCTCAGAGGCTCCTAAAGTCATACCTTCCATCTATTACATTTTTTCTAGGACAGTCCTTATTTCTGCAGCTCTATTGAGCCACTTTCGGGGGGTCAGAGTCATCCTGTGATCTCCCTGACCAGCCTACAGCGTTGTATAAATAAGAGAGGTCTGTGCATTTGGTGCCTACACCTCAGTGACAGCTACTACTTCATGAAACCTATTGAGGCAAGCATTGGGGTATGATGTCATAGCCTTGCGCTGATCTTCAATAGGAAGCGCCGAGACCATGCACTCAATTCTGTCGGCCCCGAATGCCGCTGTCACACCGAGCCCTATCTCTGTACTGAAAGAGGGACAGCAGAATAAAGTGGCAAATCAGGACTGTCCTGTGCAAAAGGTCGCTTTGATACTTAACAATTTTTGGGGGGGGTGTCAGGGCACAGAGTTCACGATGAGGGCTCATCTGGTCATTCGGTTTGCATACAATTAGTTGGTAATCAATAAAACACGACACGCTGTCCCCTCATTCACGACAAATGAAATGCTGCATTGATCTGACACGTGCCTTTCACACACAGCTGAACCTAAATACCTAATCCATCTTCATATGGTTTCTACGTGTATTCATCTGCAGTTCACACATACCTACCAGGTGCCCCTGTTTAGAAGGGACAGTCCCTATTTTCTCTCCTGATGGACCTGGGGATCTCTATGCCTGGGGTAAGATTAGAGCCGACGTTACGTCTGCTTTCAGAAGCACGAGGAGGCGCAGGGGCTTTGCCACTAGGTGGCTCAAGTGCACCCCTAAGTGACAGCTCTGACCTCCTTTCTGTTTGTTGTGTATGAGTGTATCATAGTGTTATAATGGGCATAAAAAAGGCATATATCGTGTGTAAAATACATTATGTAATTGAGTGTATGAAAAGAAGAATAAAGAGAAACTAATAGCCACAGAGTCCCATAAAGGTTCCACTAGGTGACCATCTTGTGTTCTTGGAAAGGAAGCCCAAGCATTGGCACCACGCATTCATCATGGACTGTTTGAGAAAACCCCCTGATCTCCCCCGATGGGCCCAGGAATCTCCACTACAAACCTCTATCATAGCTGCCTCCTCGCAGCACTCTTCCGCTGAACACCATAAGGTAAGGTGGACGGTGGTCTCATCCAACTGTGACCTCCAGTGCTGCCCCTCCTCGCCTCCAGCCACATCTCCCAGCGGGGACACCTGAAACGCGGCAGATATGTCTACATCTCCCCGATTCACCTACTCGGGAGAAGATCCCCACCATCTGAGTTACTGAAGACCCCACCAGTATTAATAGAAACTGAACCGGGCTCCATATAGTCAAAGTTCCTTGAAGGTTACCCTCCAAACCTTGGGGTGATTAAACGTGATGGTTAAGTGATGTCCTCCAGATGGGGAGGAGGTTTAAATACATTTAAAAATACATGACTGCTCCTTTAAAACATATTCCAAACATTCTTAACTTATATTTTAAAGAAATTCTTCAAAATACCGAGTCTAAAAAAATGTCTAAATTTCTTTTTTCTGTATATTTTTTTTACATTGATATTTTTTTTTCTTCCTTTTCCTGATTATAATTTAAGTTCTTTGGTTCTTATATTATTTCACTGAAATCGGCTCTAATGTATCTTTAGCGTTCAGTGATTTTGGGGAGATATTTAGCATTTCAGTGAGAGTAGCTGCTTTTAGTACCTTTTTCTTTTTGGGTTATTTCTGGGTCTGGAGACCACTAGGGACCGTTTGATAACCATCTGTTGTTCTCTTTTTAGATCATACACATTCCTTGGAACTGAATCAGTGGCTCTGTGTAAATTTTCATCAAAAGCTGTCCGTAGATTGTCTTTCCAGTCATAATCATCATCATCATCATCATCATCATCATCATCATTAGTGAATGGCATGTCTGTGGAGTTACAGCCAACAATAGATGTGCGATTCACTCAGAAGAATGCAGTTGGGATTCTTTCTTAAAGGGCCTCTGTTACCTAAATGGTGCCCACGTCATCCGATATATACTACTAGTGTCATTATTATTTTTATTGCTTATTGTTTTATATAGCGCCATCATATTCCACAGTGCTGTACAACGGGTATATGCAGATACATACATCTGGGGGGTAAAAATAAGTTTTAATATTTTTAGAACAGTGTCATGTGACAATTCCGTGTAGCAGACGGTGACTTCGAGTCAAATAGTTTGATGACAGGGACTGAGGGGGTTAATGAAATCATAATAAGCGCTGGAATCCTTGCAACCCCCCTCATATGCAAATGAGGAACTGTAAGGAGAATAATTTCCATATAGAGGCAGATGGTGATGTCAATGAAGATGAAGGACCGACGAACAAAATTTTTCTTTTGATCTAAATTCACTTTATGAAGTAATTTATGACATCATTAAAGCTTTCAACTGGCAATATGTCAACTGTAAAATGTGCCACATTGTGCTCTATCTTCTCCCCTTCTCCTCTACTGAGGCAGTAGAGTCATAAGCATGTTAAGCAATGACCACACGTGTGTTATTGTATGACGTAGAGCCAATACCCGGATGGACTAAAACAAAATAACCCAACCGATCCCACCACAAAACATACGTCCCTAATCTCAGCACTTTAAATAATTAACAGGCGCCCCCCCCGGAGTCCTGTATATACGGCTGAAGACCATCAGCTGATTACCGCTGGAACCTTCACAAGAATCTCATTGATATCATTTATAGGTCTGGGAATTAGCGGATGGCGCCTTATAGAGGGGCAAAAGAGGACGCTGGCGCCCAATAGAATCCTGCTTGAGGAGCTTACGGGGCAGCTTTTCCTTCGGCAGCCTCTTCAGAGCTGGCGTTACATTGTTCAACATTCTTTTTATTAGAATTTTTAAATGATTTACATTGTTAATTAGGTTAAAAAAAAGAAACAAAGAGTCCATCAGGTACAACCATTCCACAAACCCATATTAGATGGTCTGGAAGAAGGCACCCCCCCCCACTGAGTCGGTAAGGTCGGGTGCACTGGGGCTATTGGCACCTAGCTATGCCCCCACCTATGCCAGCGTATTCCAATGCTGCTGTGATTATACCCCATAAACCCCACTCTCTTCTTGTATCAAATTACTATCACTTATCAAAAATTCTGAAATATATAGAATGTGAGATATCATATAGGTTAAAATTGTATATTTTTACCTAAAACTTATATTTTAGTAACTGTTTCCTTGTTTCTATCCAAAAACCAGTTTCCTGACTCATAATTCAGATGCAAACATTTCTGCCAAGCGGTCAAGACCCCCATCTGTGCCCCCAAAGGTCTTCTGAACCCCCTCATTAGTGATGTTGTTATTTTATTGATCGCAGGGGGTCTGCACCCGGCTCGTCTCCTTCTAGCCACGTCACCGATGTCACTAAACGAGCAGAAATCACCAAGGTCGTGATCTGTACCTCTTGTAAAAAAAAACAAGGGATTGGTTTCAAACACACAATGTCAGAAAGGTCACTTCCAAACCACAGAGACAGCGATCGGAGACCCGGAACCCCGGACCGGTGACATCACTGAAACAGGCAATTTACTGGGGAAAATTGGGAACAAATCGGTAAAGAAAAATATATATTGTTATATATAAACATTTTTAAGATATTAATCTGTTCTTTAACATTTTTTCAGGAGGTTTGGGTTGGAGACGCTCGAGTGTGTAATGCGATAAAGTACTACTTTACAGAAAGGGTAGTAGATACCTAGACAAGCTTTCTGGTAGATGTGGCAAATGACTTTAGCATGGGTATTATGTGTACTGTACACATAATGTTACTGTATACTGTCGGCAGCCGTACACTGGAAGACCCGATATGCCACTGGAGCAGCAGATCCTGTAAGCATGCGGCCCTACTGGCCCACTGGGCATCTGCCAGACGGCCAGTCAGCTCTTGGAACTATTTGCGGGAGTTGGCAGAAACGTTGAAATCACCGTCTTTTATGAAAGATCAATCCCTGTTTGTTTCAGCTGAGCTGATCGTATATAATAGGCTACAAGGGTATCGTCCAGCTGGATAAGAGTGATAGGTGTTGTATATAGAAATATAGAGAATGTGTGATAATGAATTGGTCCCTGTGGATCACAGCTCTATTATGTGCACTTCTAGGGTAGGGATCCCTGTTTTTTCCAGGATTGAGTCTAAAGGTTAATTAAAGTTTTTCTCTTATCGATAACATTTTATACGTTTATTTCTGATGACATTTTCTTTATTAAAAATAAAGATTCTTTTCCCATTCCATGTGTGCTTTTTTTTCCATTTTCCCGGAACGCGTTATGAATAAAGCATCAAAAAGTGTTTCAGATTTCAGTTTATTGTAGGGTAGCCCATCTCCTGTCTCACTATATAGAATGGACTTTGGCTCAGTGCCGCCTGGACTAACACCATTAGCCGCCTGGACTAACACCGTGTGCCGTGTGGACTAACATCGTGTGTCGTGTGGACTAACGCCATGTGCCATCTGGACTAACTCCATATGCTTGCCGGACTACCACCATGTGCTGCCACCAGGTAGATTGCAAACCACACTCTTCTGGCGAAAGAGATGAACAGAAGGATCAGAGGGAAGAAAGGAGACTACGGAACATGACAGAGGACGAGAGCGGCTGAAATATGAGACAATGGCTGAAGCTGGACTTTTATAGACGACCCAGGAGAGCAAACGATGACACACAAAAGTATTTGGTACAATGAAAATAATAATGCAGGTGAAGAAACGAAGGATCGGAGGTGAATTGGCTGGAGAGAAAAGGGACTGGACAGCAAGGGCCAGCAGATTCATGGTGGGAAAATACATAGAGCGGACACTACCGGCAGCAAAGGGACCAGGACCCACTGTGAACCGGTACATGGTGGGCGATCACCCCAATGCCTCCCTCTCCTTCTCCTTGGGGAGAGCTGGCTGAGCTCTGGAGTCAAGATAGCGTAATAATATTAAAAGGATGGAGAAGCCTGCTGGGGGCCGTGAAGAGCCCTAATGCTCTCTCTCCAGCCGGAGATCAGACTGGTAATAAGCGCTGCTTCCAGGACCCTCAAGGGCGGAACCTGCGGAATTTCCATGTATAAAACGGACCAATCGGAAGCCTCAATCAGCCACAACATTGTCTGTAGGGGCGAGTGACGCAGGAGATCTCAGATCTACGATGTTAACATTACTTTGGGTTCAGATAAATATTGCTGATTTGGCCTAGTCTGCCATTAATTAAAAATGGCTAGTCAAAGGAGAGCGGGGACAGCACCGCATGGAGAAGACACCCATCCACCTCTCCTATCAAAGCAAAAAACACACACAAAAGCACCCCAAAAAACACCTAAAACAACAAAAAGTTTGAGGTGTGACTATTGTGAGGAAATTCAAGGAAAAAAACACTTAAGTTATTTTTATGGTTTTATTTTCCTGTTTCTTTTTTTTTTTCCAGGCCTTCACATCTCTACCCCTCACCACCGTCTCATTTCCTCGGCGGGATATTTAAAGATGGCTGCCACCAGGTCAAGGGACCTTGGCATTTCCTTGGGACTGGCCAAGGCTTCCTGTATACGGGGAGGGGAGAGAGGTGACAGGAATGGGACGGGATGGGGAGGGAGGCTTCCTGTCTCCATTTATATCCCCCGCACACAACACACCAGCAGGAATACAAGAGGCATTCACTAATACCGGGCCGGGGTTTGGGGAGGCTGGTCTCAGCTGGGTAAGTCTGTCTGTGTGTGTTGGGAGTTGTGTTATTTCATACAATGTGTATAGGTATACGAATACGTATTGTCTATATATTCCTGTGTATGCCGCTGTCTGTACAATGCACGTTTCTTGCGCATGCACAATGTTTCTGTACAGGGCTTTTGTTCCGAGAGCTTGAATGTTGAGACCTCTAAAATTCTATCATGGAACTCATACAAAAAATCCAGTACTTTTTAACGCTTTATTTATATGATTCCCACACGAGCAGCGGGTATCCCCTGGATATGATGAAATAAAAATAAATGCATCCAAAATAAAGGAAGTGACATCAGAAATCAACTTGTTTAATACAAAACAATACTTTTAAAAATATATATATATTTAATATTATATATATTATTTAAATATATTATTAAATATTATTTGCAATATAGAATTTATTGGCTCTTTAAGTGGAATTTACTTTTAGGCTATAGAGGGTTTTAGGGGATAATTGTATGGAAAAATAGAGTCTCCTTAACATGTAATTGCTCATGTGACAATGCCATGTGCATTTGGCTGGCTGAATTAATGGGAGTTGTAATCGGCAACATCATGAAACCAGTTAGGGAGCTTTTAGTAGCGTTATGTTTCATTGTTTCCGTTTCTAAGCATAATAAAAACGAAGATGAAACATTTTCCATATTTATTTTTATTTAAATAAAATTGTATAAGCTCCAAAGTATCAGAAAGTAGCGGATGCCGTCGGTAGGAGTAAAGAAGCGGCGTGCGTCCCCGCCACGCTCTCAGCGCGGATGGCATTGTTTTATGCCACGGCTGGACGTTACGTTGTGAGAGTTCTTTAGAAAGGACTTCCACGCACTGAAAACCCAAACAATGGTCTAATCATCGGCCCCGGAATCGGCCCACGTTAGTCTGATGTCACGCTTTAAAGTGCGTTCCAAGGAAGGGAGCATTAAAGAGGGTCAGGGAACTCCTTGCAGCCCAGGTGCCTGGGACTGCCACTCCCATTATGCACAGATTGTTATGTTAATGTTGCATTAATGTACATGTATCTATGGATAGTTGGCGGCAGATCAGATCCATTTGGCTCATCTAGTCTGCTCACCTTTTCTGATGTAAGGAGTCAGACTTTAATCAATCCTTGGTCTGGACGTTAATACTCCCTTACTGTATTAGGCTACCACTTCTGCTGGGAGTCGGATCCACTTATCTACCACACTCCCAGTAAAGTGACACTTCTATAAATAATCATAAATCTATGGAGTATGCGTAGATTCTACTCCATGTTTATGAAGCCATTAAGGATTCAGGGCAGAAATCTAGACATACAATTAATGCGATATTATATTTTATTTATATTGTGTAGTGCTGTATAATAAGGTTACATCCTTAGATTGTAAGCTCGTGAGTGGGGCTCTCATAAGCCCACCATTCCTGGCTGGAACTTTGTATAAGGTACTGTAAGGATAGATGGCAAGCTCACGGGCCGGGTTCTCAGCTCCTCATGTGCCTGTATGTATTGATGTATATTATGTATATGTTAACTGCCCCAATTAAATTGAGACTGGACTGGAGTTATAGAGGGTCCTGCTTTTTAAAGCACACAATGTAAATCAAATTGGGATAAAATATATGTATAAAGAGAAGTTAATAATATGTCTATATCTGTCTATACTGTATATATATATATAAATATACTGTGTGTATATATATATAAACCCTTTATAAAAGTCTTCAATTAGGGGGTGAAGTTTCATCGTTCAGATATAATTGTGTATTCTCTATCTGTAAGTATGAAAATATATATATATATATATATATATATATATATATATATAAATCTAGTACCGGTACGTATTAAAGTAAACCTGCCGATGATATAAATGGATTGAAAATAATAGTTCATATAGAAGTTGGAGGAGAACTTTGTATAAAGTTTAAAAAGTGATACCAGGTATTTCCACATATTCATAGTTTATATCGTATTATGCCGCGGACACGTTTTTAAAATGTATATTGTGTGGCTGATTTAACATTATATTTTTTTATTTAATCTCTGGACCGGTCACATACAGGATAGTACTATATAGACAGGAACATGGCGTTCTTAATATCTATACAGAGATATATTATGTTCTTATCTTTATAAGAGGAAAATGTTATATAATATATATTATATAATATATCAAATAACAGATGGAATAAGTATCTTGTGATAATACCTTTTTTTATTGGACTAACAGAATTTTGGATTGACGAGCTCTCAAGTCTAAAACATTTCTGAGCAAAACAACACATAGATTACAATGTTGTGCCTTACTCTACTAATATTATATATATATATATATACATACTGTATATATACTGTATATATATATATATATATACTGTATATATATATATATATATATATATACTGTATATATATATATATATATTCTAATCTGCTGTGATCATATATAAGACTCTCAATTGGTGCTTTTGCTCCTAGTATGTTATGGTTGATATCCCTGCTTGAATGCAGGTGTATCTTTATGAGGACCGGTGTTAGAGCCATTTGGTTAAAACATTTGGCGAGTAACTATATAGAATCTTCACGATGGGCTATTATAGGGTTAATATCTCAGGGGTATTGTATGGTACATATATATGTCCTGTTCCCCTGTATAGATATACTCTGTAAATAAATGCAATCACTGTTCTTGAAAGTTCACTTTGTTAACGAAACAGCACGATGTAGCGTCTCGCGTGTAAAAAAAACATTTGACGATCTGATATGCAGGCTAATAAAAGAAATTCGTTATGGAAGACCCCCTAGCGATCTTACATATGGTTCACGTGACAGCTACTTCCCAGTCCAGAGTTCAGTAGGATGGAGCCAGGTAATTAGGTAGTTTCCAGTAAATCGGTAATTTATCGCCCCGGAACAGGGCGTTTTTTGTCCCAGAGAAGGGAGATTTTATAATAAAGTATTTTTGGGGGTTTTTATTGGGGTGTCTCACATGCCAACGTACAGAGTGCACGGAATAAACATGTGACGGGGTTGATTGTATGCTTTTTGGGGGAGGAAGGAGTCGGTTACAGGAATTGCAGTGCACACTTTGGTGAGTTCAAGACTTGACTTGTCTGATAGGTTGTGGAATAGCAGAGAGGCAGTGAATCCAGCCTGGGGTGTCCGGGAACGATCCGGGGTCTCCTTAAAAGCCCTGATAAGGGTCGGTGGGGGGTGAAGATACCGGGATATTTCGGACGGAGAGGAAGGAGCAGCGTTTGGATGCAGGTGGACTGTACAACCTGCATTGCAGCAATTTCTTTACACCACGTCGAATGCTAGAGGCTGTAACAATGTGTGCTTATAGAGCAACTATACTGAAACAGAAGCAATGCGTCATTGTTATTATTATTTCATATAGCACCATCGTATTCCGTAGCGCTGTACAATGGGTAGATAGGACAGAACAAATAGTATAGTGGAGAGGGTGCGTGTATGTGAGACCCTCCTAAAAAAATTTGTTTGTAAACTGCATCTCTACGACATTTTACTTTGCTTATTGGTTATATATAAGCCAGTTTAGATTTAAAGTTATTTTATGATGGGACTGGCGTTTTGGTGCCCCATATGTTTTAGATTCGTCAAATGTCTACAAAGTTCTAAAAAGATGTTTCCACCGGGTGGACACTTTGTCAACGTTATTGTAAATTATTTCACCGTCTCTGCCCCCCCCCATATTCTATAGGACTGAAACCATGCCAGTTGTTGCCCTAAACCCATTTGATGAGGATACTCCTATGGATCGTCCCTCCCCAGAGGGTGGAAACCCATTCATTGAAGAAGAAGTAGAAGGGAAAAGAGAACACATGGGATCAGACGCCAAGCGCCGGGGAACACTAGAGAAGATTGCAGGCCTGTCTCCCTTTTGGAAGAGCGGAAAGGGTCTGCTTGGGGTACGAGGAACCCCAGAAAAAAGACGAGGTCGGAGAAAGTCGGAGGATGTCAGCCTGCTGTCAGCTGGCCGCAAGAAAGATACAGGGTGTGGAGAGGAGGATGGAGGAGGTCCTGGTGTTGGGACCAAGCGCCTCTCCTTCTTGTGGTTAGGAGGTGGAGGAGGCAGCGGAGGAAACCGTTCACGCAGGGAGTCCATGGTAGAAGTCGTGCCGGAAAGGAATGAAGTAGCAAATGAGAATGAAAAGGTCCGGGAGCCACTTTCAGGTGAGGAAGTCCAAGTGTCTACAGATGTGCCCTTTAAGTAGGCAAGGAGCTATCTCCAAAACTTCTAGAATCAGAAGCAGGATTTATTCCTCCTCATTATCTTATAGCTTCCACTGATGTGAAGTAGCTGAATGCTGTTGATTGGCTGATGTAGCCTTATTGCCGACAAGTTAGGGGAAAATGAGATAACTTGAGGGAGAGAATCTGATTAGTTATGGTAGTTTTGCCACTTTTTGCTGCATATGTTAACAGATAGCAGTTACCATGAGTGAAATATTTTATTGCCATTATTTCCATGTAAGCTACCAAGTACTAATTGATGGCTTAACACATAGATACTCGTTAAAAGAACTTGTGTCTCTAATGAGCACTAATTACCGGTATGTCACTAGTGCTCTACACATAGGATGATGGTGCTTCAGACCTTTTGGAGTTAGATATGGAGACCCAATAAAAGCTACAGGGTTCAGTTACTCACTTGTGGCTAAAGTCATTGCTCCTAATACAATAAAACTCAACATTTTAGTTAAAAGAACACATATTAAGATCCCAGAAGAACTCAGCGCCTCCTTATATTCCATTAAAGGTTCCTAATCGTCTCTGGCTATGAAACACAGACCCTTAAAAGGTCCCAGGAAAGTATCATTAATGGGTACTGCTTCATATCTGTACTACTTAAACTCATTGACGTGTCCAAACCTTATTATCCTTTACAGTCCTGGAAATCCTCCACCTGATCCAGCAGAGAGACCTGCGGTCAGCAGACCAGCACATTATAGAACTGGAGGCAGAATGTGACGGAGGGGGAAGTCCGGATGGGGTCCTCAAGAGTCCGGGTCGACAAGCTAAGGATGTAACACTACTTTACGAGGCCCTTATGAAAGAGATGTGGGCCGTGGTGGACGAGTCACTTAACACCAAGGGTAAACACCTGAAACTGGATGAAGTCATTGGGGTAATCCAGCAAGAGGAGGCCCGTGAAGGACCCCCAGGGAGCAAAGACGTGAGAAGACATTGGGTGGAAGCCGTTGGGAGGAGTGTGGATCAACGACTAAAAAACAATTTAGAGGGCAAAATGGGCTCACTACCGTCACAAGCAGAGAGGGTCAAGAGGACTGCAGTGGAAGATCTGACATCAGTGAAGAACCATCTGGTGAGAAGAAAGCATGGGCAGAAGGGCTGGGGAGTCCAGGGTGACATCAGGATGCAGACATGCGGGTTATGGGACTCTGCGGTCTCCCATAGGACAATAACGTATCAGAGACAGTTGTGACTTGGAGATCCATTGTTTCTGCATGCCAAGACATACTTACGTTGCCCGTGGACATCTATGAATGAAATAATTTTTTTCCGCACGGGATAAGTCACAATATTCGTTAACCTTTGTTCTCTCCTAGGTCTGCTCTTACCCAAAGGACTTTGAGGTTTTCCGGATCTACCTTTCGGCGTATCATCGAGGTATTGCTGAGTGGCTCACCACAGCGGCCAAGCGAAATCTGGAAACCAACGAGATTTACTTCCTTCTGGACTGGAACAGTAATGTCTACTGCAGGTCAGTACCAAAACCCATCCATAGCCTAGCATATCGCATGTCTGGCACACATAAAGCTCATGTAGGGTAAGGTGAAAGTCCACCGAGAATTTTTTTTTATCCCTCCGCAAGTTTTATACAAGTGGCATCATTATTGGGATGGAAGAACCTGTCCATGAATATGCCTATTATGATTTTATTTCATAACATCCAACATAAGGATCCTTCAGACCCGTATCAATTAGTCGAGTGTATTGATAGAGTGTGTTTGGAGCACAAGGGCCATAGAGGACGAGCAGACAGGGCTGTGATGTTGTCAATAATGTTTAAGTTGTGGGGTAAATACAATACTAAAAACAGCAGCCATTGAACGTAGGTGCATCAGAAACAGAAGAGTGCATGGAGACTCGTATAGGTGCAGGAATTAAACAAATATATCAATGTTTCTCTTTCCCACAGGGATGTCCTCTCTCGACCTGAGATTTCCCTCCTTATTAACCCTTCGGAGCTGGGCCCCCTCCTGTCCCCCGAAATACAGAGGATGCTGGAAGAGCAGTGCGTGAATGCGGTGCAGGTAATTCACAGGTAGCACAGCATGAAAGTCACCTGCAGGCTTTATGGGTTTATTATTGTCTAACACAACCTCGTCTCAATTGTCCTCCAGCTCCGTGTGTGCCAAAGGTTGGAAGAAGAGCTGAAAGGAGAGCAAGAGCGATGGAAACTAGAAGCGAAAAACGAGGAGATACTTTCAAATTTTAGTGGCCGGGTCATCCAGGTAAATGCACAGAATGGATTCCCATTACCCTGCCGATCCAAGAGTAAAGGGACAATAATCCGGGGATTGCCACGTCGGTACGTGGAGTATTCCTTGTAACTCTGATCCTTTCTCTCCTAGATAATGAAGCCCCACGTGGACCGGGCACCTGGCATTAGCGAAGGCTTTGGAGTCATGATGTCCCGATCTTGCCTAAGCTGCTTCTCAGAGTTCCTACACAGGTGATAACGACAGAATGTCCTTGAAATGTTTTTCTGTATGCACATGATAGGGCACCTTGATTTTCTCTTCCAAATGGTGATAGTACGAACTCTTCTTTCCTGTCTTCTTCACCAGCTTCCAAAAAACTGTAGAAAAATACCACGCCGAGAGAGACGAGGTGACCGAGACCTCCGAATCCTACATCTGTAGAGTCATCAGTGTTGTCAACTGCTGCCCTCCATTTAGGTGAGTGACACCATTTATTTTTAAAGTGGGCAATTCTAGAAAACCCAGATTTCTGATATTCTCTTGAATTAAAATATTACACCATGTTTAACGTACTATAAAGTACCTTGTATTCGTATTATGATATCCAGGCTTTTATATCCGGATTATTTATTCGTTTCTGGTCTACTAAGAGAATTGAATACGTTTCTTAAAGGAAATCTTACTTGGGTTTAGTTAAATATATTTTTCAGTGAGGCACCTGTCTTCAAGCAGGGTTATATAATACCAGCAGGAAAATTAGCCTTAGTTTTTTGTGTATGCTCAGAAGATGTTGCTGCGTGACTGAAGAATGTGCCCGGTGATTTATACACGTATGTTGATTTTTTTTACCATCCACAGGGAATTTGCTGCTCGCATGGCACAGTTAGATGCAGAACTTGGGTGTGAGCCTCTGCGACAGGCAGAATCCTCTCTGGACCGCATCACCGGCCTCTGCACACGTGGGATCTGCGACCTGGTGCTGCGCGACTTGAAGGTATTTAGCCATAAAGACGACCCGGTCTGAAGAATGACTCCGTCTTACTTGCGTACGGCTCATTTAGCAGATTAGATCGTCTCCTTTTTTAAAGCAGATTCCTTTATCACCTTAAACTATTTCCCACTTTTACAAACTGAAGATTCCACCTCTTTTGCTCCATGTCAATAGAAGTCCTCCCTTCTGGTCAATGCCCGGCTAATATCCATCGACAATATTTTTTTATTTTTTTCCTCTGTCCGGCAGCCCTGCTCCCGGAAGCTCCTGGGCCGTCGGTGGCTGAGCAGTTCGGAGGCATGTGACGGCATGGTGTCAACTTTAGCTGAACGTGCTCCTTCTCTACGCAAAATGAGCCAGGGGCCCTACCAGGTATAGCCTTTGTGATATTAGCATTCTGGACCATGCGTGAATCACCCCAGTGTTTTTCGACCAAACTAATTCGTATACCACAAATATTCGCCCATTCCCGTGTCTGTTTTGGGCGAATATTAATATACGTTCTCCGTGTTCATTTTTCTCTTCGTTTTCTGCCAGCTTTCTAGCAGGGGTTAATACGGGGTTAACCTGGTAACAGTTAGCAGCAGCTTTGGCGCCAGGATTTTAAAGGTCCGTAAGAGCGACTCTATTGGTCGCCGGAAGGGGGCTCCTCTTTCATCAACCAATGAAGGGCAAACTATTATAACTGTATACTAGTTTGTACAGCTTTCATAAAATGTTTAAATTGCCAGTATATGGATCTTTTCATAAGCCCGACAAAAATATATAAATGTATATGATTAGAATGTTGTAAACAATAAGAAATTGGGGTTATTATTGTCATTATTATTGTTATTATTCTATAGACAATCACTATGTATATGAGCTGGGTCCTAATCCACAAACCTTTGCTTGAAACCTCTGCTAGGGCAAACTCATAATGTGAGATCTAGCAAGACACTAAATTACTTTTCCGCATGTTACGAAACATTCCACGCCAAAAATCTTTTGCTATTAATATCTATTAAACGAATAGATATTAAGTATTAAAGTGATTACAGAAAACGTAAAGGGTAATTTGAACTCTTTAACCTTTTGTTCAGGTAGCGGTCTCTGAACTCCATCGAAAGGTCCTGCTTGAGCTCGTTCGCCCGCTAGTTCAAGGAAAGATGGCCTGCACCACCTCGAAGACCAGGAAAAAAGTGGCAGCAAAACTAAAAGAAGAAGCTAGACAGCTGGGGCAGATCTTCAGCAGGCTGGTAGGAGGACATCCGTTATACTTCCATCCCAGTATAAACCTGTAAATATTATCAACGTGATTTGATACCAGATGACCTCCTGCTTACCTTACGTTGCACATAGACCTCTGCTGGTTCCAGTCTCTGTTTAGTCATATTGTTTTCTCTTTATTATCTGCCCCAATAGGAATCTCCTCAACCTTCTTTGGATACAGTAATCCCACGCCTTGCAGAGATTCTCGTCCTGGACGACATTGCAGCCATTCAGATGGAGGTTGGGATGTTAGCCGCAGACTTCCCCGACTTCAGGTTCGTAGCCCTGAGGCTACTTTCATGATCAGGACTTTCACCTTTCATCTCTTTCACCTGTTTAATGAGACTTTTCCTTCTTTTTCAAGCCTCATCAAAGCTGGGCTACGTGGTCATATTCCACTGGATCTTGGATCTACTTTCCTCCTTCTTCTATCATAGCACCTTTCTTCACCCTTCCTGTTTCAATCCTGGAACGAGTCTTTTCTTGTCACTCAGTAGTTCCTAGGCTTTGTCCCACTGCTCAGTGCCTTGAACAATCTTTTATCTTCATCTAGTCTTGCTGAGGCCAGGTTTAAATAAATTCTGCCCTCTGTATCTGGGTATGTATATTTCCTCCAGCTCTAGAGAGCATGCTTGCTCCTCTTCATTGCTCTGAATGTTGTCCTTTTTTGCCTCTACTTTCCTTAAAGTGAAAGGTTCTGAGCCGTATTCCTCTCCTAGAGAACCAGTGAAATAACGATTATTATTATTCTCTGTCTCTTAGAAAGCGCCACCTGTCTGCCCTTTTGGATGTTCGAGGCCTCTGGGATCCAGGTCCCAGGCATGAGATTCTAGGCGTTCTCCAAGACCTAGAAGGTACAGATGTTCTAGTGCCTTCACGAGGTTCTCCAGGATTCTTTGCAGATATTCTTATCACACGTGACACACGCTGCATCAATGTTAGCCTCTCCAGAGCCTCACAACTGGGCAGAAGAGCCTTGAGTCACCTCAGTCGGCGACAAAGGAGCACTCAGAACCGAGGTTTAGGACAAGGGGAAGACGACACGCAGCTCTAATTCAAACAATTTAAAAGGTGGTTCCAAACAAATGCTGTTTTACAAAGTCAGGTCAACTCTTGACCTTTGTTTCTTCTTGAAATTCCACTAACTTTCAGGACCATTTTGCCAATATTCCGGGCCATCAATGGACAATGGATATTTTGGAAAAGCATGGCTCAAAACAGAGCAGAGCTCTTACTGGCCCTGCATATAATGTTTAAAAAACTATTGACACACTCAGGGACATCTTTGCAAATGGCTGTTCTCTTTATAGGTGTCACACTGTATCTCACTTTCTTTGTGTATATGAAACGGTGTATATTGAAGGTCAAATTATAATAAATATTAATTTAACATCAACCTGGTGATACTGGTTTTTATCACGTCCCATCATCTACCAGTACGCCGTGTCCAAAGTAGAATAAAACAGTAAAAATAAGTATCGGCACATGGTGAGGTCACAAGAAAAGAATGAGTTGGGAGACATCAATGAGAGGAAAATGATAGTAAGAAGATAACTGAAGTAGGAGACACAGAGAAGAGGGTTATTGACCAAAAGGAGGAAACGACAGACGGGAGACATTGAGGGGTAAAGTGAGAGATGGAGAGGGAAAGTGATAGATGGAGAGGGAAAGTGATGGAGAGGGAAAGTGATAGAAGGAGAAGAGGCTGAAGTGCAAGAGGTAAAGGAGAAAGTAGAAGAGGGAGAGAAGCGACGTGAAAGGCGGTAAGGGGCAAATATTCGGAGGCGACGTTCTCAGCCAGAAGGGAGTATGTTAGAGTGATGCCATAACTTTGATACATGGGAGATAATAGAGAGTGGAAACAGTAACCATCTGATAACAGAACGGGAAGCAGCGACCTGGGGAAATAGGGACAGGGATTTATGACGTATAGGGAACAAAAGGTTGGCATTATCTTCTGCTACATGTCTTGAAATGAGTCTGAAAAGGACAGTCACCCCTCCTCCTCTTCCTTGTTGGTGATCTTGGGATGTTTTCCTTGTGACCCTGAGGTGATAGGGAGGTGTCGAGAGAGGGGATATAGCAACATAAACAGGATACAGGAGGGGACAGAGTCACAGGTCACCAGGACATCCTGTTTAGATGCCGCTCTGGAGAGGTGGCAAGTCCAGAGTCACTTGTTTAACCTTTCCGAGACCACAACCTAGTAGACTGTCTCTTCCATTGTTTGGGGGAGCGGGGGCATTAAGTGTTTCTTAAAGGATAAACGTTAAACACTGTGTGAGAAGAGACATGGATTGTTGGGTCTTCTGTTTTTTTGCCCCATGGCCACCAGGAGCCAGATACACTGGCGTATTACTTATAGGAAGGGCAAATTCCACACAGGTTGCCCAATCTGTTCCCATATACATCAAGGACTCAGACACGCAAAACAAAACTGGGGTAACTTTGACAAACATCTTGGGGTGGGGTGTATGATATGACCTGAGCCGTTCCCCATCTGCGTGATTGTTACCTTTCTCCGAACAATCTATATGAAAACTAGAAGTTACTACGGAAACGGATTATGTGGGGAGTCTTGGTTGCCATCGAAACGGATATATATCAAAACATAGTGTTCGTTATTTAGGAGGAAACGTTAAAAATAGGGAGTTATAAATATAGCTCTGTCTGTTTATGTATCTCACATTCTCCATCAATCATTGTGTGTGACTGCCTCTTATCTTTGCGAGCATCACTCTGGGTATCTGGCTTTGTATAGCTTTGTGAGGTTAGCGCTGGGGCAAGAAACATTTACTGGGCGAGGAACCGTCTACCATTGAAGGGGCTAATACCAGATCTGAATTCCGAGTATGGAGTGGCTCAGGACTGTGTTACTTAAGCCTTTAATAGTCACCCCTCTAATCCAGATGGCTCTCCTAGTGGACCCTAGTGGTCTAAGGGACACCTCAATGGAAGAAGGTGGAAGGTCTATAACAGATTGACACAAAATCCTTATAAAGATATATTCTTTAGAATTCTTAAGAATAAGTTTGGCCCTAAGTATTGCGTTCCATGAGTTTGCAGAATTATTAATTGTATCACTTGTATTAAAGATGGGACCTGATAAATGATTTGGTTTAAGGGATCATACGCTATGTCTGCACTCAAACATATAGGTGTTTGGTTGTAACCCTGGGAGAATGTGTGTGAAAGGGATGTTGAACAGGATGTGAAGTTCCACTACGGAATTCTGAAGACAAGCTCATAAAGAATGCAGAAGAGGGAATTGTAGTTCAGCATTTTAAGAATGACCTGAATGCTCAAGATTCAGGGACAAAATAAGGAAGAGAGAGCTCAGCGGGGAATCTGGAAATGATGAGTGCAAAGCATGTTCAACTGAACAATGAGCGGAGAGCCCTGGCCGCCAACAAGAGCGTTCTAAAGGTTCAGGTGTATTGAATTTTGGGCAGGAACACGATATAGAAGGAAGCAATGTTGCCTTTACCATCACACCTAAAAGCTGGTGACAAAAAGTATCACTAGGTAAACACACCTTTCTTATGAGTTATAAGGCCTGTTCCAGAGGTTCCAAATGTAAGATCCATGCTAAGGAGTTGAGGAACAACACTATACAAAACATATGTATCCTGTAAAGGTCAACGAATGTATCCCAGAAGAGTTTGATCAATTCTCACCATAGGGTGAGGGTATCTAAGGAATGCTCAACCACATGTACGTTAAAGATATCGTTCACCCTTTTAGATCTTTGCTTGACTTCCTTAATATAAGATCAGATCCATTCTTTATACAAATTCATTCAGCTCCCCTGTGCAAATCGCAGTAAGATTGGCGTCTTTTGGAGAGCTCCCAGAAGACTCCCAGGCCAGCCGACATTTACACAGCAGGTAATAAGTTCCATTGTTCTAGGCACAAGATATAATGGAGGACGGATAATTAATCCTATCCTGTCGGGTTCTGACAGGAAAGGATTCCTAATATCAAGTCCTGTGCCGCATGCAATCAGACTCATTTTGTTAGCGGCAGCCGAGAGACAGAACCGAACATATTGGCGCGCCGGCTCTGGATTAACCCCTTAATGACAAAGCCCGTACATGTCCTTAAGGGGTTAAAAGACCATGATGATGCCGGTCTGAAAAACCCAGGGACGATACATAGCAGATACATAGAAGAAGGGTAGGCTGACATGGGACAAGCCCAAGCCAAGTGCCCAGTAGTATGTCCAGGAAAGTCCAATTTATCTGACACTAAAACACAATAAAAATGGGTAAAAGGAAAAATAAATAATTTTCTTTGAGCATTAGAGAACTGTATACAGAAATGTAGGTTGGCTTTGACAAAAACTTGTTTTTATCTTATTTTGTTCCAATAAACTCCCTTTATCTACAGACCTGGAGGCCGCCATTGTTGTCAGTCATGTGATGTTTTGGAAGACTTTTCCGGCTCAAACACCACACTGAGCTGATGCTTTATGGCGATGCTAATGAAGTCCTGGTTGTCCAATGGACAGACTTTCATTAATCACAATGTGTGGGTGTCTGGTGATTAAGACTGAGATATTCTATCGTTTATCACAAGGCAGCATAATGAAGTTGGTTTGCTTGCCTTGTAAACAACAGAGCTGGAACATAGGATGTTGTAACTGGTCGGCTCTACTCGATCCTACAGAGCAGGAAAAGTAACCCAAAATATGTCGGCACAGTCCTCCATTATATAAATGGGAAGCTTTGGGAGATCAGAGATCTCGTTTGTAACAGGTCCCTTACCCACCCAGAACCGTACTGTACTGCGCTGCAGAGTCTGTTGGTGCTATACGAATTAAAAAATATCAGTAACGATATAAAGTACTTCAGGTTTTGGATATCGCAGTCAATGACTGCCCCTGATGCAAATACCGGACTGTCTACTTCTCTCTCCCTTCCTCTCCGCGCTCTCTCTCTCTCTCGCTGTTTTCCTGCGCCGGCCGTCAGAATGAGGTGTGAGCAGGATATCGAGCGATCCGTCAAGCGACCAGGAATGAGATCCGTAATAGCCGCCGAGGAGGTTATCTGCGAGGCGAGCGGGTTTATAAATAGTATATCGCATGGCATGCGATGGAGACATTGTGTATTTCTAAGTACATGTGAGACACACACGCCGAAATTCCCACTCAACCCCCAAGAACGGAGATGAATTAGTAATTATTCTGTAATTACTCCTCCAGTCTCCAGAAGGTAGCTATTTGCTTAATTAAACGAGGCATTTAGAGGAAGACTAATGTATTTTATGTACACAATTTAATTTATAGGCGCGTTCTCTGTGTTTCTCTGCACATTATTTTATTGTAGAACGCTACGATAGCCAGCGAACGTTCCTAGAAAAGAGGGGCATCGTGTGGAGGAATGACGGACACTGGGATTTGGGTGGCAAAGAGGGACTGCCCCTCCTAAAAAGAGACACTTGGCCGTTATGAATGTGTGCAACCGGCACTCCCGACCGAATTCATTCTCAACCTGTGGTCTCTAAAATGATTATTTATAACGAGCTATTCCAGTGCAGTGGTTTTTTGTTTGTTTTTTAAAAGAAATGATCTTATCGCCATAGCAACCAACTGAATGTTCCTGCTGACCGGACCATTCCATTTGTTGCTATGGAGATAAGACACAGATAAAAACTTGAGAAGGGTCTGGGTCTAGAATAGGAGGTGATTGTCGTGATTGTTTATTGATTTTTATAGCGCCAACCTATTCCGCAGCGCTGTGCAGTGCTGCGGAGCACACAGCAGCACCCCGACTGCAAGTCCCATCATCCTCACCCAAACACTGCACTTTTCTCAGGCGAGGAAATGGTTAAAACGGCGGTTTAATGTTTTGCGGGTCCGATTCCTGGAAGAAGCCGTTTCCTCTGTATGATGGAGTGGATAGCGATATAATTAGTCTTGTTATATATTCCCGCAGCGCCAGAGCCGTTGATGACTTTGCTCCGGAAGACGTTCCGCTCCTGTTTATATAATGGAGATGGCAGGCGACAGGGAGGGGATGAACAAGGGAAGCCCAGAGGCGATAAGAGTCTGTGACAAACTATTTCTTGAGTGTATATATTTTTCTTGGATGGTCTACGCCGTCAGCCTGGGAGAATAACAATGATTCTCGAGAACGCGGCTGAGAACGCTTCCAAATCCCTACAAATGGAGCTGATAAGTTACATGTGGGGAGCACAAAAAGGGAAAAAACAAAAAGCGCTTGCTATGCAGGGCACGGGGCGGGTTATCCGCTCCCATGGGCTTCATGGCCGTGGCATTATGGGGGTAACTAGGCCGGATTTACATACCAACTGCCCCTATGAATGAGGACATCGGCCCCAAAACCGAATGAGGACATCAAGGGGTATAGGCAAGTCTGAAGACTGTGTGATGGAGGCTAATACAGCGAGGGGATTAAACATGCATGGGATAGGCGTATGGCTCCTCAACCTAAGAAGAGACCAACGAAAAACAGTTGACTCGATGGGCCGAATGGGGCCGATCTGCCATCACATTCTACGTTCTATGAGAAGACTTCTTCCTTTGTGTCTTCTCTAAATCCATAATGCTCCGGATACAAGTCTAACTCTGTCACCTTCCGCCCGCGTCCTGCTACATTTCTCTTACATTTAGAGGTATTAAAGATCTTCTGGATTAGGACACATTCGCCTTCTCATTTTAACTGTTCAAAAATGTTAAAAAATAAAGAATTTCTTATTTATATTGTATTTCTATTTTATAATAATTTTTCAAGATCATCACACCTGTAAACATAGAAAGTGAAGGCAAATAACAACCGTTCGGCCCATTCAGTGTGTCCAACCTATATGCCCCAATGCTCCTCTTCCACCCCAGACCGACCATCTGGCAAATGCCAGATGGGCCGCTGGCAGAGAGCACCTAGCAGTAGCCCAATCAGCCACTCCAGCAGCAGATCAGGTCCTGTGGCCCAAGCCGGCCACTGGCTTTAAAGAAAGAGGGCTGCCTCGTCATCGCCAGTCCTGCCCGGCTCCAATCTAATAGCCGGAAAGAGAAAGGGGCTGACTGTCCCAACGGGGCTCAACTTACCACATGGGGCAGAACTGGTAAGGAGTGGACAGAGCCGGATGCCACTTGCCCCCAGCCCCAGTAATCAGATTTAACACCCTAAACTTCCAGGGCAAATCCAGCGAGCCCCACAGTACGGTAGGTAACAACAAATTCATACGCGTAATACATCAATCACTATTATATATGGCTGCCTGTTCTTACAATAACATTTCTTTGGTATAATTAGCCAGAAAATGCTTATCTCCCTGTTATTAGAACTCCATTAATAGTTACGCTTCCTGACAAAGTTCATCATAACAAACAGAACGCGCATTATTCTTCATCCAACAACCCAAGTGTTAACATATTCTACCTGCCGGCTATTCCTTAAACTTCCTATTTACATTACGATGAAGAGCTTGAAATCGGCTAACGTGTTTATCTTAGCGAACAAAACATTTTTATGTGTCAGCCCGGAATACACGCTCGCCAGGGCCTGGGAATTTCGAGGAAGTCGGTAACACAATGTTGTAGAATTATATTTACATTAAGTGGGGGTAACGCAAACATTCTTGTGTCTATATATATAGATATATAACAAAATGCTACATTTTTGACAGTTTATTGTATAATTCTTATCTACTCGGCCAAACAAAATATCAACCTTTTTTTTTTTTTTTTTTTTGCTGCGTTTCACAAACAAAAGGAGGTGCTGATAAGCGTTATTGAACTGATATGGAGAATTCGTGATTCTTATAGAGATCATCAAAATCGCTTTGTTGACTTGCTAGAAAAATATATATTTTTTTAGCACGCGACGCCTTGGCGGGTGTCTCGGCGACCAGGAGAGACCTTAACGGCAGTGATAGAGTGACTAGTGAGTGTGAGAGTGGGAAAGTTCTCACGTTAAAGTCACCTTCGGAAATCTAATTGACCCTTTTAATATTTTTTATATCTGAACCTCCAATTATGACTGTTTTCCGGGCAAAATTCTTGCTATGGGGGGGGGGGCAGCATGCATCATCCAGAAATATATTACATTGTTTTATTGGGAGATGATGACGAATAAGAAGTTCGTTGTTGCCAAAATGTTGAAATCTGAACAATCTCAATTGGAAAAAGAAAAGGTTTTTTTTTTAATTTCTCTGTGGATTAATAGATTTTTTTTCTGCTTGATTTATTAGAAATCTGCTTCCGTCGCCACAGCTTTTGTAAAATTCCACCTCTTTCTAAACTAACATTAACCGTGATTATTCTGGGAATTCTACCAAAATTTATTTGGACGCTTTTTTTTATATTTAAACGCTTTAAATCATTTTGTTCTAAACAAAGGGCAAAATTATAGCAGCTCTACAAATAGATCTGTTCGCATTTATTATTTTTTTTTTTAGTAACGGTTGCATTTTTTTGGAGCAAAAAAAAAAATATCTAAAATTCACAAAGGCTGATAACAACATCTTAACGTTACTGCCAGAATTTAGAATTTTCCAAATGAAAATTGAAATGTATCCTGAGTTTTTGGTGTTTTTGTGTAATATTTACAATCCTGTAGTGCTCTGGAAAATCCAGGAGCTGCACAAACCTTGTTTATTGTGGGAAGAACGTATTTTTAGTATTTTCCTTAAACAGGGTTTCTATTAATAGGTGTTCGTTTCCAGGCGCTATGAGGTTTTCTCCATTATCTCAAACCAGGGACCATTGAATTTGAATTTTCTTTGTAGTTACAGGTTTCTCAGTGATCCATCTTTGTTCTTGAGTCTGGGCTATCGCTGAGAGTTGTGAGGAACTTCTTATACTATGTAGCTATGGCCGGGAGAACCAACGTGGTCTTGAGGCCACCACCTAGTTTGACTCGTCTCCAGAGTGGAGTAGTGTGAGGCTAAAGGGTCTCCTTGGCACTGATATTTTGGTCCTCTAGACACCTTCCACACATAGCTGCTGGGTCTGGCTCAATGGGCTAGACTGGGTTGGCCCCAGGACAGCTTGTACTGACCCATTTGTTGGCTCGCCTACCTTGGTATCCAACAAGTGCTCTAACGTTAAGGACGATACTCATAAAAAGACAGAGATGTCCTTCAAGTTAATTCTGCAAACCTCACCCAACATAGAGCCAGGTCTAACACTGCTCCAATTAAGCAGGAGGTCCCTTTTATCAGAGTCAATCCTCATCTTACGCAGCCGCCTCAATATGGCAACAGTTGGCCATATACAATGTATCTGTAGACAAAGGACTATTATAATGTCTAGCTACCTACCTACCCTGTGGAAGAAAATGGTTTAACGACTAAATAATAGCATTAGGGATATCATTCGGATTGTGTCCAGTTTTACCCCATGGATATTTTTGCCTGGCCAGCCTTATTCTAGCTTGTAGTCATGTGATACAAAGAGAGGCCACCGATAGGTTGAATGGAATTGTTGCCACAGTAGCAGAAAACATGTGCTTAATGATTTTGTGTGTGGATTAAGTGCTAGATAAGCGTGCAGCGATTTGTCTGGGTGTTACTTTAAGGTCACAGGGGGGGCGTAGAAGAGGTCTGGAGGTCCGCTGTCCCCATTCTTTCATCTTGCAGAAGGATATGTGACTCCTTGCAGCCGTCATATAAACAAAGAGCTGAAGAGGGAATTCGTGAGCGATGAAGAGGACGTATAATGCGGTAATGATGTTTGAATAGCTTATTTTGGTACCGCGGTAAGGGTTCGTGGCCTGGTGTGCCGGCTCCTCGGTGTCCACAAAGTGACAGGAAATCTATTTAGAGAGTATGCGTGATAAGAGGCGATACACGCGCTTTACTGCACCTCCACCCTGAGAATCTCTGCTATTCCTGTCCGGGCCGCGCACGCAGACACATTGTGGCAGCCCGGCCTCAACATGCAGCCCCGCTACCCTCTCATAATTCACCCTACAAGGTGGCGTTCAGCTCCTCCATCCTCCCCACAGCGCTGGGAACCTTGGCTTGGAACCATGGACGTCTGATATGGGGTATAATTTGGACAGCGGCGTAACCCTAAATCCCAGGACCCTCCTGCGGCCAGCGTTCAGAGGCTCTCCTATTAAATATACATACATCCCAAGTGTCCCATTTTCCACGGGACTGTCCTGCTTCTGTAGGTAACGGGACAGCGGGCAGGCTGGGGAGATCTTTTAATTCTCCATGACCAGTCCACTGAGCTGTGAAAGATAAAGGTCTGTGCTCCCACCTGGCTTCCTCATGGCGCATATGACATCATATACCTTACCTTTTGGGGATATATATATATATTCTGTTTGAATTCAGATGTTTCAGTATTTGCTTTCTAATGGAGCAAATAACCACAAGGTGCCAACGGGGAGAAAAGTGTATTAGTCCCCCCAACAAGCCCTAAGGGGTCCCCGCAGAGTTTGAATGGTCCTATGTATTGCCCCTGTGTGTGTACAGATATGCTGTATGTGTCGCAATCTACCTGCATACATGTGCGTGTGCTAAATCTACACAGAGGATGAAACGCTAAAACTCATTTGTCATGTTCGTCTGGAAATGTCCAGGTGATACCTTCAGCCGGTCACCGAATGTGCAACCAAAATCCAGCTCTTGTTATTAAAGGAACACGGAGTCATCCAAAAAGTCATAGAAAAATATATTTGAAGAGTCATCCAAAAGCAGCTATTATCATCGCTCATTTATCCAAACAACATGTAGTCTTATCACCATAGCAACCAAATGGAACGGTTCTGCTAGTTGGACCATTCAATTGGTTACTATAGCGATAAGACAATTTTTATTCATTTGAACCTGAATCACCTTTCATAGCGAATCCCTGAAGCCTGGAGCTGCATGGCCCGATGATGTGTGTATCTGCTGGCACCTAGTGTTCAGTCTTGGTAATGCACCCTCTCTGTGTCTGCCCTTCTCCCCTGGACAAATAAACATTTTTTTTGTTTACATACTGCTGCCGTCACCCCTAAAGCCACCCCAATAACATGTACATTGGATTAATTAACCCCGCGTTAGTGGAATGACTGCGTGGCCCCGTATGCAAATTAATTACTTTGCATGCAGCATCCTCAGGTGATGTCATATTTAGAGGACGGGTCAACGTAATGCAAACCCAATTTTCTATCTGCCTATACATTATACTAACCTTGTATGCTCTACACTCTCTATTTAGACAACGGTGCCTTTAAATCATAACTGAAAACTCTCAGTTATTCGTTGTTCTCAAGGTATGGCAGATATATATTTAATAACAATGTATTGATATTTTATAGTAGTTTCTTGGTACATAAACCGAACAGCCGCCCAGCAGAAGTGGTAGATGCTAATACGGTCAGGGAATTTAAACATGTATGGGATAGGCGTATGGCTACTGAATCTAAGGCAAGACCAACGACTGATTAAGGTTTGAGTCTTTACAGCGGGTACAACGGGTGGCTAGACGGGGGGCCGAATAGGGCCGATCTGCTATCAAAGTCAAATTCTTTTAGTAGGCTGCCAGTTTTGCAGAAAGTAGATTCTGCCTAAATATAAGCGCGTACCGGAGACAGGAAAGGCCTCCTTCCTGAACTTATTAATAACAGCGGTGGCCAGGCAGACTGATGAGGTACCCAGTGTCCTGGAAAAATGATTCAAAACAATACGTTCCGCCAGCCTTTCAGGGACCGTCCCTGGAGAAAGCGCGGCACCGAAATATCCAGCGGACACAAAACGCGTCTGGGGAGTTTGCGAAACGAGGCGGGTATTCTGTGATCCGGGCACCATGGAGGACACTACATTAAAAGGAATAAATATTATTTTGTCACCGGCGTTATTTGGCAGGTCCCAAATCCAGACTGTCTGGACAGGAGAAAAAGGATGAGGAAGTGCGTTGTACGTAGAAAAGAGGGGAAAAAGGGAAAAGAAACAAACATGCGATGGCGGAATGCCAAAGAAAAGTCTGGAGTCCTTGATGAACACGGGGACGGGGTTACGGGTCCATCCTGACACCGGGAGGGGGAGTTCATCAGGTCTTAGGTCAAGGAAGGTGTATTGATTAGACGTCAAGGCCTCGGATAGGACGGAATGCACAGGGCACAGTTCACAAAAGGGTTAACTTACTAAATATATATTTAAAGGGACACCTGGGTCATGGCATACGCAGAAAATGCTCCCATTGATATAAATTGGAACGCTTTCCTACCACCGATTGGCTGCTTGAACCAGAAAATAGGACAACAGAGGAGCTGCAGCTTCTCCTACAGTAAGTGAGATTTCCCTAAAGTAACTTTACCGACTTAACTCTACATTATGCAGAGCTACCTCGCTTATGAAAAAGCAGTTTTTGCAGCAATAATTTTCCATTCTTGGCCTTTTATAAAGTATATGGAAGTCCCAACTCTTCTGTATCGCAAAATATCAGCTGCGCCGACGCGTTCTGTTGTGTTTGGCCTACGTGGCCCACCATAGAAAGTGCCATGTTTGGTCCAAGTGGGCCACCGGTGCACGTCACGTGACTGTTCTGCAACTGTAACATTTTTACTGTTGATACTTTAAATTGCGTCAGTTAATAAGCGTTGATACACGCAGGTTCCCGATCCACCTCTATATTACATCTTGCCGCTCAAGCTATTGTTATTGAATGTATGAATTCATCTCCAGCAAAGCTGACCCATCACCTAAACAATAAATACAATTTAATACGACATTCGAAAGCCACCGCCGGCAAGAGGAACCTCCAGGAACGCAGAAGTCACCATGATCAACGAGGAACAGGTAGCCATCTTGGACAGCAAGCCTGGCGCTGAACCGGTGGTCACCGCAGGAGAAAAGAAAGTTGTTGCCACCAAGGTTTTGGGGACTGTCAAGTGGTTTAATGTGAGAAGTGGATACGGTTTTATTAACCGGAATGACACCAAGGAAGATGTGTTTGTCCATCAGAGTGCCATTAAAAAGAACAACCCTAGAAAGTACCTTCGCAGCGTGGGTGATGGGGAGACTGTGGAGTTCGATGTAGTAAAAGGAGAAAAGGGATCAGAAGCAACTAATGTAACCGGTCCTGGTGACGTTCCAGTCCAAGGCAGCAAATACGCCGCATACCGTAAACGTTACAGACGCTATCCGGGCCGTAGGGGTCCATCGAACCACCAGGAGAATTACCAAAAGAATGAAGATGAAGGCAAGCCAGAAGAAACTGAGAAATCACCAAAAGGAGAAGATACTGACCAAGAGTACCCATACCGCAGGCGTCGTTACCCACTGTCCAACCTGCGGAGAGAGTATCAGCGCAGACCTCAGTATTCAAACCCAGCAGCCCAGGGAGAAGGGGCAAAGGAACCGGACCACCAAGCTGCAGGAGACCAAGGAAAACAAAACAAGGGCTTCAGAACAAGATTCCGCAGGGGGCCACCTCGCCAGAGACAACCCAGAGAAGACTGGAACGAAGAGGACAAAGAGAATCAGGGAGACGGAACCCAGGGTCAGCAACCACAACAACATCGATACCGCCCTAACTTTAACGACAGGCGCAGACGCCAGCAAAACCCTGACCCGAAATACAGCAAGGAGACCAAGCCACCCAGAACATCGTCTGAGAACACCTCCGCTTCCGAGGCTGACCAGGTCGGGGCCGCCTAATACCGACCTACCAACTACCAACATCCAGTTTCGATATTTAAGGAAGTCCAAGATTGAAGTTACCTGCGTTTGCATTGCGCTGTTGCCAGACGTCATCCTGCATAGAATGCCGCAGAGGTTGTTTTTTAACGTTACCGTTATGGACTCTTCTGTTATGTGTTTTTGGTATCATAGGATTTATATTCTTGTTTATTGTTCTTTATCTTTGTTTCTTCTGGGGGGGGTTCTATTGTTTGGAGGTCCCCCACGGAAAGCGTTGTTTGTTCTACATGGTTTGTGTGTCATGTGACTGTCCTGTTTGCCGTAACAGTTTAACCATTGATGGGTTGTCTTGTGTCTGTTAATAAAAAGCCTTAAAAAGCAAAACTTGTGTCTGATTCCTAAATTCCCAATAATATAAATGCCGAATAAGGAAATATATTACATGTTATCGTTCTACGTCTATATGATTCATTTATTTCATCTCTAGTTCCCAAACATTCACTTCCACCTGCCTGCTTTGAAGCCCATCGCAGTGGTATTTGTATTGCCACCTCTCATTTTCTCATAATAAGTCGGATGTAAAACAAGCTACGTCCGATATCCCTCTTTCGCTATTCTTGCTCATACTTAATATGGGTAACGCGACGTCTGCCGCAGGATTTATAGTTCAATAAACAGCTTGCTATGCCTGCGGTAGTGAAATGGGCGACTTGACGTCCTCCTGCCGTTGGCTTAGGGTGATGGAGGTGGCAGTACAACAGAAGATGGAGATCCCCCATTCTTGATAACACAATCCTAAATCACCGCAGCTCTACCTACGGGATTTGTTCCACTCAACAATAGTCTAAATGGCCTAAAACCGTCTGTTCCAGTATTCCATGGATGTTAGCCAGGGCCCAGGGCTCTGTCCGTGGGATCCGTGTGTCTATTTGCCGCTTCTTGAGAAGACTAACATTAACCATACTTCACAGATTACTTTTTAGGCTCTGCTCTTTAGGCCTAGGGTTCTGGCTACCAAACCAGATTTCTCTCATTCTTTGCTTTTGGCTCCTCTGGCGTGCCAGACTATGACATCATAACCAGGGTCCCTTCGTTCTGCGTTCTGGCGAGGGTCAAAAGCACCAGGAAATTAGGAACTCAAAAAGTGTTAAGACGGGATGTAAACAATCCCCCCCGGAACCGCACAGTTATTATTGCCTAACAATATATACGCGTCCCTGTTTTCTAATGAACACCCCTGTCCAGGCACCAAAAATAACCTCATGCGGCGGCCCCCGCCAGCTCCGTGCATTAGGTAGCTCCCCAGTTTGCCTATTTATCATGGCAGCCCTTGGAAACATTGCGTATACGCTGCAATATACTCCAGTTCAGCAACTGTCCTCCTCGGTTTACTAGACTTTGGTGAATTGAACGTTGCCTCGATGAGAAGCGAAAGGGTTAGGTTAACGTGAACAGGGACACGACGTTATCCAGGCAGGGAGACGACCAACTGGGTAAACAGAGAATTCGCAGAACCGTGACCACTTTCTGCACGCCATTAAATCGGCTCTGCTGGTAGCCGGAACCCAGGGTTTAGAAAGCACGGTTTATTTATTAGGTTCCAGGGTGGTCCCAGAACAATCTGTAAGAGGATCGTATAGTCTGTGTTGGACTGTTTTGGTATCAGGCTCATGGTGACAGCTGTACATTTATCAAACATGTGCGATATTTTATTGAGTCCTCTTTTGTTCTTCTCAGGCGTTTTCTGTTAGGATAGAGTTCCTCTTTTTGCGGTGTTTGGGTTTTTTTTTCTGCCTGTCCGCATCGCATGCGTGCGCTTCACATTCTATTGTGTACGTTCTGTTGTGACATTAACCCCTTCAATCCCCTATAGACGTACCGGGACGTCCAAAAAACGCCCACTAAGAAACCCCTATGGACGTACCGGTGCGTCTAGCCCTTCGTGCAGCGTCAGGGACACATCCTGTCGTTTGACAGCCTGGACTCCCCCCTGGCAGCAGAAGCCAGCGTCGCCCCAAATGAAACAAAGGTCTACTAAAGCAAAATGTGAAAATTTCACGCTTGGAATCTATAACGCGCATGGTCCCGTTTGTGCCCTGCAATGTCCAGAAAACCACAAAAATACTAGGCATGTGGGGTATTTCCGTAATCAGGAGAGGCGGCTGAACAATTTAGGATAGATTTCTCTGCTGTAACACATACCCTGTACATAAAATACTAAGAATACTACAAAATACTAAGACGCGTTGTTGAAAAAAGCGCAGGAACTCATTTCTGTGGCCACCTTTGACAGTGATTGGTGGCCAAATACCTGCATGTAGAATACCCAAATACCCCTGATAGGATAGCCTGGGTTGTCTGCTTTACAGAAATATATACCTTTGTGGGTGTTTTTGTTTTATTTGTTTAAAATTAGAGTTACAGTCCAATCGTACCTAAGTAATGTACACCTTATAGTATGTTGGCTTTATGTGCTGGAAAAGTATGAAAATTCTATATAAATTAGGTATTTCTGAAATCCGGACACCTGAATTGATAAATCTGGATGGAATTTTCTGTCTCTTTACCTAATTTTGTGAGGATTCAGAGGGAAAATGTAAAAAAAAACATGTTTTTTTCTAATTTTTGCTAGTTTTTACTAAATATCTAATTCTAAATTTTCAGCTAATCATCCAACTATGGTATCAAAAGAAAGCTCTATCTCTCCTTGAAAAAACAATATATAGTTTATATGGGTACACTATTCACAGGAAAAGTGAATCATCGCTGAACCGACATAGTGCAAAAATGGCAAAATTGCTCCGGGCTTTGAGGTACCAAAAACCCCTGGGATTGAAGGGGTTAACTTTCTGTCTTTGCTACAATGTGAACACGTTTCTAAGTGAAATCCTTAAGAGTCTAGACCCACAGCAATGGAGATATTTAGGATTATAAGCACAACTCATACACTACAATGGGCCCTTTAAAGGGCCTCTCCATCCATCACATGCACTTTACCTTCAGCTGCATGGTCCCTGTACTAACCATGCATAGCGAGGGAACACAAATATTTATAAGCACTCATGAAACTGAGTGGAGAATAGAAGACTCGTCACCTCCGATCTGTGACCTCACCTGGAATTTGTTGTTCATCAAGTACTGAATCATTAATGGTCAGTGTGCGCCATGTACCTCATTCTCAGGGACAATCTCTCAGTTTTGTTGAACCCGCTGCATAGGCTTGTATGTTCTATACAGTAATATACAGTAAAAGTAAATGAACCCTTTGGGATTACCTGGTTTGCTGCATTAATTGTTCATAAAATGTGATCTGATCTACATTTAAGTCACGAGTATCGACCAACACAATGTGCTTCAGTCAATAACATGCTCAACGATAATCTTTAATGTCTTTATTGAACAGATCCATTAAACATTCAGTGCTGGGAAAGCGAACCCTTGGACTCCTTTGGCAGCAATAGCCTCAAACTAGCGCCTCCGGTAGCTGCGGGTCAGACCTGCACAACTTTCAGAAGGCATTTCGGACCACGATGATACCTTCATAAACTTGGGATTCATTGTCCCGACGATGGGAAGCTGTCCAGGCCGTGACGCAGCAAAGCAGCCCCAAATTATGATGCTCCTTCAACCGTACTTCACCATCGGCATGATATTCTCATGTATATAAAGAGCGCCCTTTTTTTATGCCATGCTTAGTGCTGCGTATCCTTTCTGAACCATTCAACAGTCCACAAAACATTTTACCAGAAGTCTTGTAGTGTCAAGGTGGTCTTTGGCAAACTTCAGCAATGTTTTTTGGGAGAGCAGCAGGTTCTTCCGTGCTGTCCTGTCATGGACTCCATGTCTGTTCATTGTTTTGTATACGGTAGACTCGTGGACAGCAATCTTAACAAGTTCCAAGCCTTCAGCACCTCTAAAACTCACTTTGACTCCTGTTTCAGTGAGTGATCCAGGTTTGCCAACTTCTGACTCCAAGTAGCTTTTGTTGAAGTGATTAGCTGAAGGGTTCACATACTTTTTCGAACTCACACTGTGAATGTTTAAATGATGGATTCAATATGGAGAACAATACAATAATCTGTGTTTTATTAGTTAAAATAGATAAGACAAAATGTATACATAAATGCTGGCAATTCCAAAAGGGTTCACTTACCTTTTCCTGCCATGTGTGTGCGTGTATATATATATATATATATATATATATATATATATATATATACACACATACATATATATATTATATACATATACACCAAAGGATAAGGAACAAGACACGCATGAATACAAATAACATTGGAAGCAGGCATTTATCATTAACATAATTTATTCTTTACAGCTGTATTTCAATGTATTTCACAAGAGGAACATTATTATATATTAAAATGTACAGCGCTGCGGAATATATACATATATATAACCATAAATAATAATGTCTTATGAGCAATGCATAGATTTTAATTCAGACAGCAGACAAATGGACCAACAAGTGACTGCAAACAAGTCCATATCATTTCTAAAGCTGGCTGAGACTCATGGGAGTTGTGGTCCACTGCTGCTGGGCCTGACTGCAGAGTAATTGATATCCGGTCTCTGATGGGTTAAATATGACTGCATTGCCTGTAATTCTAACTATTTATATGGACTGCCTGTAAATTGGATATAATTATATATTGCGGGCGAGGCCCGTGTAACTCAGCGGGTGTTTATTAAAAAAAGCCTCACCACACCCCACAAGATGACAGTTGCCTCTCAGGCCAATAGGTCACGCTTTGCATTTGCAAACACCCTATAATATTATATATATTAAATCACTTCACACGGCGAAAATTCGTTAGGCCTTCCGCCACCCCCCGCCATCGCATGGTGCAATCCTCTATAGCACCCGCTCGACGCTCGGTCATCTCGGGTCGTTCCAATGGAAATAAACAAGGAGGGGTGGTCGTTTGTGTCCTATATGCATAAATTACCCATCACCTCTTGCGCGCAACTTTACGCATAAATTACCCCTCCTCTAAGAGGGGGAGGTACGTTTTCGTTGTCACTCACAGCCGGGTTAATAAGACTCTTAGCCCGGCCTCACTACTTTGATTGGATAAAGGGCTGTCGCTGGGTCCCAGCTTGGACCAATCCCCTTTCAGCAATGCCTTTGATGGCCCCATCCTCTAGCACAGTGACCTGCAGAGCAATTAACCCTTTCTTTCAGTCAGATAATGCTTAATCAACAATTAACCCTTAACCTACCAGGATGGAGGAAGTGTCTTCCTTTCCGGAGTTAACTCATCACTTGCCAGACGCCTATCCTTCTAGATATTCAAAGCCCCCTCAACTCTTCAACAACAGCTTAAAACAGATTTTACATCCTGTGCCAAACAAGACTCAGATTTCCTGCCACAAGGGGAGTGGTTAACCCTTCACCTGTCAGGTCCCCCCCCACACACACATGAAGGAGGTTAACCCTTATTATGCCAGGAAGACCTCTGCTTATAGCCAGGGAGACATCTGCAGAGCACGCCCTCCCCTAGCCGTGACTGCTGCTCTCTCCCCTCCCCTCAGACACACGCCTCCCATTCATTGTCAGCTCTCTCCGTAGGTGACTGTCTTTTTAAGAGGCTGGAGAGGGGGGAGGGGGGCTGTCTGTGAGCTGAGCCCATCCCAGAGAGACAGCTGGGGAGGAACAGAGAGAGGGAGAGCAAGAGACAGCTGGGGTTAGCGAGGAATACTAGGAAGTGACATCTTGAGAGGAGAAGATCTAGCGTGGGCAGGGTGGAAAGAGACACTCGGGGACAAGGAGAAATGTCTAGAGACAGAGGCATCCATAGAGAGAGACGGAGAGGAGACCTCTAAGAGTAGAGGAAGGGTGGGAAAAAAGCCAAGAGGAAAGCATCAGAGACATCCATTGGATGATAGAGTTGGGAGAAAGAGACATTGATTTAAAAAATGGTCGAGAGACGTCTGCTCTCGGTGACCGCATCCTGCTGACAGAGAGAGCTATAGACCGGTATTGGAGGTCTCCCAAGGCACCCTGTCAGACGGCACTGATTAGAGTACAGAGGAATGCAATTAGAGTGCCAGGGTCCAGGTTAGAGTGCCAGCAGAGGTCTGTAAGAGATTACGCTGGGGCCGACGGTTTGAGAGAGAGTGTGATGTTGGTTTGAGGGTCTCTTTCACACCCCCCAGTGGGTTGGCGCTGTCGCTACTGGCCCAAAGATGTCTCGTGTTTCCGCTGGCAGCGAGAGGATAAATGACACGGTGAGTGGTCTTGCCCCGGGGTGGGCAGCACTTGTTTTGGGTGATGTATATTTATTTTGCGTCTTTGTGAGTGATCGTTTTTGTCTCGTTGGTCCCGTCCGTTTCGGTTATCTTGGTATTGGGCTGTCGTGTTTGTGTCTGGTGCCAGTGGGTGGTTCGGCGTGTGGCCAGGCGGTGGAATAGAGGTGCTGCTGGTAGGCGGGTAGGTATGGTGCCAGCCGCTAGGTAAGTGCCCACTTATTAGAATCTCTGACGGGGTTTGAGCGGACCTCCACTTGGGTTTCCGATTGGCTGGCGGGGGTTTATTAACGCTCACGTTCCTAGAAGAGAGTGCTAGGCGGTAATGCGTTGGCGTCTTCTTCGTACTCTCTCTGGTAGAGGGTCCTTCAATTTGGGCCCTCTTTGGTTGAGCGTTTGGCGCTGTGTCGCAAGTGACTCTACGTAAAAGGGTTCATATGGGAGAATTTTCATTTTATGAGTTTTTTTTGTAGGGTCCCATCGGAGGGGACACGGAATTTGTAACAGTGCGGGTCTCCTATGTGTACGTGAGATGGACGTGTTCTTCAAAATGGGGACATTCTCTTTAAAATAAGGGTAGAGGAGCCACCCACGAGGAAGTAGTGTTATTTTTGAACATCTTTTTTAAAACCATGACGTAGAAGGAAGGCATCATGGGTTTACCGGTAAGATGGCGGTCGTATCTTTGACGGTGGTGAGGATAATTGGCTTCCTGCTACAGCAAAGTTAAAGAGGATCTTAATATGCATTGTCTTTCTTTAAGTTGTGTTTTTTATGTTTATATCTCATTGTGGTACACTTTTTTTTTTTTGTCTTTTCTGCAACCTTTAGTCTGGCTCCACCCGCTCTGAGAAAAGCTCCTCTTCTTCGTCATGGCCTCCCCGACCTCCAGGAGCACGGTCAAGAAGTTCCGCCCCCGAGGAGCCACATGTTGGCAATTACAGGCTCCTGAGGACCATCGGGAAGGGCAATTTTGCCAAAGTCAAATTGGGAAGACATGTTCTTACTGGAAGAGAGGTGAGAGGGCTGTTGGAAAGGGCTATAAGAAAGGGGATGAGGGTGTGCAGAGAAGCACGGAAAGCCCGGTGGTTCATAAATTGAGCAGCATTTAAAGGTGTGATTTGGACCGGATGTGGCTGCTAATGAGTATTGGATGGAGAAGCTGGGTGCGTGTCTCCCTTCATATCCTCTAAACATTGGTAGTAAAGCTATAGGGATCCACTGTCTGAGACATTTATATCCCTCACCTCACTATCCTTTCAGGTCGCGATAAAAATCATCGACAAGACCCAACTGAATCCCAGCAGCCTACAGAAGGTGAGTTAAGGCATCCCCTTTATGTTTCTTTACTGCGAGGTATGAATGTGTTTCCTTGAGAAAATTCATGTTTTCAGGTGAATCTAGCCAGGGGCCGCGTGTCCGGGGCAATAATACGTGGCTTGTTTGTATAAGCGTACCGGGCAGAGCGCAGGGACCCTTCCCTAGTGTTTTGGAGAACATGTGAGGTTGGATGAAGGTCTCAGGGTGTTATGTGCCATGGAGTCTAGAAACCGAGTTGTGTAGGATGGATTTTTCTTGCGTTCCTCCCCAATAGTGCTGGCTTTTCATGAGTTTGAAGGATACCTGAAAGGTCCATCTATGTTCTATGTAAACTTACGAGCCTATGTTCATAGTCCATGGCACGGTGTATTTGGTAGACGTAGGGGTCTACAGCTTCTGAGATCTGTATGGGCCGTGGACCCTTCCTGATGAAGGCCGGGTGTGCTTCAGAAAGTGTTAATTTTTATTACATTTTCTTCTTAATTGTTATTCGTTAGGAAATAGTAGCAAATGTTTATTACAACTATCTAAAATGTGCTTGAAAATGTTGAAATATACTGATCTACGGCAGGCCATTCTAGATTATTGGTTGGGCCGGTTATCTCTCGAACGAAATGCTTGAGGCCAATGTCACGCCAACAATTTGATTTCGGTAACTAATAGCCGATCGGCTCAATTACATTTACCGTTTGTCAGTACATAAAAAATATTTATTTTTTTTGCTGAAAACCTGATAGAGCTGAGAGCGGTCTAGAAAAATGTTTTGGGGGGCCGTACTATTTTGGATAATTGATCTAGAACGGAGATTGGTATAATTGCTGAGAACAGATATGTTTACCACCGAACGGAAGATCCAGAACGAATGCAAAGAGGGACAGCTTGGCTGGGGGTATCTAGAACAGGGTTTTAATTCATATGGATTGAATGTAGAACTTTATCAGGACCAGCCTTCGGAGGCTGACAAAGCCCGGCGGGCCGGTGCCGGATGGCGCTCCTCACTTAACCTTTATTGAGGCTTGTGTGGCAGATCCCGTTCGTGTTTTGGTGAATTTATCGGTCAGTGCCGTCGGTCGACGGGGTCTCTCCACGTGTCTAGGCCCTTCGCAGTCCCCAAAATAGAACAGCAAAAGAACATACCGACGTCTTCCTGGTTCTCCTCTATATGAGGAAGTCAGCAGGATATTGTGTCATCACATTGTATAGAATTCCGAGGTTGCCTGGGACCGTGTCAATCATCCAAAAACAAAAAATGACTAGCATTCTGGAATACCCAGGATACCTTCTTCCTCGTATGACCCTTTTTGGCCAACATGATACTTAAATTAAATATTTCTTTATGGAAATTCTACAGCAGCGTTAGTATGGCAGCCATATGTGCTGTCATGGCCTCGTTTCCTCCGTCCTCACTTAATGTTTTTCAATAAAATATTTAAAATTCTAAGGAACTTTTTTCTTTAATTTATGAGATTATCTCATCCCGCTTTGCCAAACGCAGCCTTGTCTGCAACCAAACGTCTACAGAATAGAAAGCATATTACTAAAGCTCGACATAGCTTCTGATTTAATACAGATATATCCTTTTTTTAACCTCAATTTAAATGTCCTACCTAAAAATACAACTATAATTATTCTACTTTTTATAGTATATATTTCCCTTTTTAATCCTGTCCGTCTAGTTCTGACACCATCTATCCCATAAACCCAAGTAAAACACAGTCGTCAAAGGGATTAGTCATTTTTAATAGTGATTACTCATATTTTATCCCATGCCGTACCATATATTTTGGAAAATAAAAATGCGTCCAGCTAAAAAAAAAAAAAATAAATAAAAAAAATAGAAAATAAAAATGCATCCAGCTAAAAAAAATAAATAAAAAAAAAATAGAAAATAAAAATGCATCCAGCTAAAAAAAAATAGAAAAAAATTAAGTTTTTAGATTCTAAATTATATATTTTTAAAATAACTTATTTTACTTAATTGAGGAAATACCAAATGCACATAGATGGGCCACTCCTTTTCAATGGAGATAAAGCGCTTTAAGACGACAAATGACATCATATATAAGAACCCCCAGAGGAAGGGCTTGAAGCTGGGATCCAGAAAGATGTAACTGCTTTGGACCAGGCTTTGTCGTGTTTTGGTCTTTTACCTTTGATGATACCGAATAATGTAAGATGACGGACGGACCCGTGCCACGGCTTCGCAGAATGGTTTTTGCTAGTTCGCGACAGGAATATGGAGCACGGGCTTGTAATGGAGATGATGAAGGGGAGTAAGCGCCGCGAGAGAGGTCTTGGTTAGAAGAAATCACACGCAACAGAAGAAGGGTTTTCCCGTGAAATAAAGCGTTGACTGAATCACCTGTGCTAATGCAGCCATCTTTTTAAACCCCTTCCCCCATCCATTGTATGCCATAACCCAACCTTAGAAAACACGGTCATGCGCAGAGGTCTTCTGGCGAACTATAAATGCAAGATCTTGTGCCGTTCTAGATAAGAGAAAGTGTCTCGGCTACAGACCTGTGGTTTTTGAGATAAAAGCTTCGAAGCGAGTGTTAGTAGGGTGTTTCTCTCCCATTTCCCCCCTAACTACTTATAGACCATAAGCTCGCATGTTCTCAGGGTCCTCTTCTCCTTCCGTACCGGTTTGTGTTATTGTTTGTTTGGTACTCTCCCCTATTGTATTATTCCGTAATCATGACTTTTGGGCTTTTCTTTTTGTATGTAATATTATAAAATGTGTAGACGTACATTATGTGTCCTTCTTATACCTGGGAACCTGCAGGGTTTTATCCGGAGTCTCTAGGTGAAGCCCTCCTTACCTGGAGAAGCAGCGATTGGTCGTTCCTTCTTCTCACCAACCTAATCTCGGCCCACCACTCCCTGCCCGCTTCCTGACCCTTTAAAGTTTATTTGGGGCTAGTGCTGCCCCCCCCCATGCACAGCTCCCTCTGCCCCCTAACTGCAGCCACACCCCCAGAGGGGAGGGACTCTGGAAGCCAACCCAGGGAAGCTTCCGTGTATGGCTATTTTGTATAGTTCAGCGACCTAGGTGTAAGGGGTTAATACCAGCTCAAGACACACTATGTGTAGTATTTAGGAAAAGGTATCATTTTTTTTACCATGTAGTTGCCATGTTTCCCGAGAATAGCCAACAGCCCTGTTCTCGTTTAATCGATAGTTTATTAGCGACCAAGGATTCCCCTACCCGGAGCTCCCAACTCTCCCACCTCTAGGAGTGGCGCTTCATTTGGGAGATGGGATTCCTGCGGATGGGGGCAGCTCCGCTTAGACTTTATTGGGTGGGAAGTGGGCAGGAGGGACCCATGACCAAACGCCCCTTCCCTGGCCGGAGATTGAAGAACGTGACCCAGGGTCACAGGGGAACAGTTCTTCCTCCGGAGACTCTGGGTAAAGCCCGTTGTGCTCCAGGTTATGCTGGTGGCTTTATAGCAGGAGACTCCAGTTGGTGGCCACCATTGCTATGGCAATTAGAGGAACGTTCTTGAAACCTGGGTCCAGACCCCAGGAGTTTCTTGGTCTACCTGCTAACTAACTTCATACAACAATAACAACGACATAGAAACCCTCAGAGTCCATGCAGCGATCAGAAGATCCCAAAGTTCCATCAGAACAGATCGTTCTTGTAGGAATCTCTCAGACAGACGTGGCCTACACCGGCGTAGATGAAGTCAGTGCTGTGGGAACCGGTCTCCTTTTTTCCCTTTTATTTACACCGTAACAAAATGTTAGCGTGGCACTCGAGCAATCTATGTTAAATTAATTAGAGTGCGGCGGGGAGGGGTTCGATCTCGGTGCCTGTGGTGGTAACGTCACAGGCTGAAAGAGGAGATCAATAAGAAGCAAAAGGCCTCGCCGGGAGTTCGGGGGAGATACGTGTAGCGAGGGCCCGTGTTATATATTTTCTGGAATTAGGTTATCTACAGTAACGCTACGGTGTTTTTAAGAGCCGGGTATCCGGATAACGTCCAGATATTGCCCCCCCCTCCCCCCCATTTACATTAATGGTGATTCAAACCATGAAAACAATAAAGCGAACCGGTCATTATTCCCAAATCCTACAATTTATAGTTAAGTACAGTAAATAAAACCGACTTAACGGCATTTGTAAATTAAAATGAGCACGATACTGTAAGAAACCCACCATGCCTGCGCCATGGGAGCAGCTGTCATAACTTCCTGTTCTAAGGATACGAATTGATATTCCTCCCCGTTATTATTATCTCTACCCTGTTGTCCAGATGTTGATTGGATCAGGCAGCCTTTGGTTGGATGAGGAAAAGCGAGAGGACCCCAGGGCAGGAAATGTGTGCCAGCTTATGCCACAAAATGCCACAGATCTCATCTTAGCTGGGGGTATTATAGTCTCTTTTACCCCGATTGACACGTAAAGTGACGCGCTGAGGGTGCCGCTAAAAATGAGCTCGATAATACTAAAGGCTGAATCTTATGAGTGTCACTTGAACGCTGTGTGGCCGGACGCCCGTGCCGGGACTCTGCAGATAGACCGAGGAGTCAACAGACAGGATGGGCCGCTTTGCTTTTGAGCTTGGAGGTTTTAAAGACCGTGATTGATGTGTTTATGCTTCAGGCTTTCTTAAAACGAACCGGGTGTAACCCAAAGACGAACAAAGTGCCCGTTAGACATATATTCTGTACGGCCACATGTCTTGTGGATGTCACGGAATGCTTTAACATGGTACGTTAGTAAAGTAGCCTCCCGGCAGAAGTGGTAGAGGGTAATACAGTGAGGGGATTTAAACATGCATGGGACAGACATCCGGCTCCTGAATCTAAGACGAGACCAACGGCTGATTAAGGTCTGAGTCTCCACAGCAGGAGAAACGGGCGACTAGACGGGGAGAATGGGTCTGATCGGCCGTCACATTCTATGCTTTTACCTTTAAGCAACGCTATATTATATTTAGCACAAGGTCATGTGATCTATTAATGTATGGCGGGTATGAAGTCCAACGTTTTCTAGATTACTAGTTGCCGGTAGATACGTTATCTAGATGAGCTTTTCGTCAGCACTCTCTGGTGTCACCAGTGGCCAGGTCTTTCAGGATCTCCTTTGGGGCATTCATATCATGGGCTACATTTGTGTTGTGTTTTTTTTTTTTTTTTTTTTTTTAAGTTTTATATCAGCACCCGGACTTTCTGTTAGGATTAGCGTTAAGCGCTGGCTTATTTTGCTTTGACCCGGAGCATTCTTAATGGTTTTGGTGCCTTTCACGGACGCTCTGTGCCATCCAAGCACCGCTACGATCTCTCCTTTTCATTAAACGTGGCTCTGCGCCGGAGTAGGTAGTCCATTGGGGACAAAAAAAAAACAAATTGGCCATTTAATATTCTTGAGATTAGCCATCCGGTGTTCCAAAAAAAACAACAACATAATTCCGCAATTATATAAATAATGTCATTTAAAATAAAAACGGAATGCCTTTTACATAAGTTTCTCCTGTTACCATGGTGTCCTGGCAGAAGATATTCCAGCTTGATCGCTCCCAAAGAAAAATTGCCTTCATATAATTGTCTTCTGCGTCTTTTGTAGGCTTTTTCCGCTGATAGAGTCACATAAATAGTCCCTCCCAAAATCAATAACCTTCTGTCTCCTTAATATTCTGCTCCTCCGGGGTCATTAATGGACGAACGGCGGGCGTCTCTGCCAGCTGTGCCTGTAGGTTTATTTTAAACCCACCGCGTTTCAGCTATGAAATCCGTACATTGTGGGTTATTCCGTCCCAGGGCGTTCATCTATCGATCGGGGTTTTTTCTGAAAAAAAAATAGAAATAGCTGATCGAGTGCCATCTAGAAACAAGTAACGTTTCCCGTTCCTGCCGATACGGAATTCATTAACCTTTTCAGCTGGCACAAACTCATGGGAATGGCAAGTGCCATGGATTCTAGAACACGAAACGATACGTGTCGTAGATAGCGTGAGTTCTGTACCCTGACATGGTATATCCGTTGCGAGGACAGGAACCCGGGCATTTGATGCGCGTTGGGGTTTTGACCCCGATTTTAGGGTCTCGGGATCAGGGGAGGCCTGACGCGTTTTAGGAGGCCACGTATTTTGGTGCTTTCGTTATGTATGGTCCCGTTCTGATGTTTTCTGGGGTTTTGCTTTCCTAGTTTTATAAATATCATTCTGTTGTTCCGCTTTTTGGCACCTGGTTAACGTTCTACAATGTAACAAGGAAAATCTTATCAGGATCTGTTACAATCAGGTAAGGCATGTCGGCCAGAAGGTATTTACAACGAGGGCTTGCGCTGTGTTCATCGAGGGAATATTCAGGACGTTGGCTTATGGGACGTAAGTTTATGAGCGTTCCTTAGTATGGGTATCGGCGACATGTTGGCAGAGACAGACCGACCTCCGTAGACCACGGCCTTGAAACTAATCGCTCGTTGTCTTTTAACAGCTCTTCCGTGAAGTCCGAATCATGAAGGGACTCAACCACCCAAACATAGGTAAGACCGCGTGCATCCTATTTGCCCCATACCTGGAAACGTCCCAGCCGCCCAAAGCTTCCTCTCTCTTGAGGGTGTTGATATAATTAGGGAAGCTGCGTGTAATGGCAGGGCTCGCCCCGGTTAGAAGTGGTCGGAGAGTAAACAAGACCTTGGCGGTGAGTTGACGGGGTTAATTCCACGGCTCGTCATCGAGAGATGCCAGGCAAAGCCCAGCATGTATCCCGGCATGCCCAGCCGGTGAATGTCCTCCTCACTTTCTCCTGTTCATCCATAGTGAAGCTGTTTGAAGTGATTGAGACCGAGAAGACGCTCTACCTGATCATGGAATACGCCAGCGGAGGTACACAAAGCCGTTCTTCATGTTACCTTTCTGCTTTTATTTTCTACCCTTCCCTCTGCCCACCACGTCCTTTAATTTGCGTTATTCTCTTTTCTCTCCCACCCGTATTAAACCCCCTGCTTTGTCTCTCTCAGGCGAGGTATTTGATTACTTGGTCTCTCACGGTCGTATGAAAGAGAAAGAGGCTCGTGCCAAATTCCGACAGGTGAGCAGGTGTCTCGTTCCTACGCTCCTCGCTCTGCATGTCCCCTAACTGTCCTCCTTCTCTCTCGCTGCTTCCGGCTGTTGTCTCGTTGTGAATCCCCGTGCGTTACTGTAGCAAGATTTCGATTCGTATATATATCTCATTAGTGAGTTAGAATCGAAGCCAAAGCTCCAAGTGACACCAAAGTAATGCAGCCCTCTGAAATAAACATATTACCGAAAATGTATATTTAATACGTACGGGAAAATTGTGTAACATTTTAATTTGGCCCTTGTTACTATAACCATCATCTTCAAAAATGGACTTACATGGATAAAAAAATCGGGTATTTTGCACAAATCGTACAAACTTTGTTGTTTACCTGCCGGGAGGTTGTATGGAGCTTTTTGTTCTTGGTTTTATTATATTGTAATTTACTTTGTTTTCTTCCCCCTTTGGCTGTCGTTATTTTATTTAATACATAAAATAAATTAATTCAAATTTGTAATAAATAATTTAATACATTTAATTGAAAAAAAAAATTCAATAGACCGTTCGATTTAAAGGAATAACTTTCTGAAAGGTTTAGGAATATTTTACCTGTTTGGAAACAATTTGCAGATTTAAATTAGCTACAGAATCCCATCAGGCCAGAAAAATACGTAAATCCTTGTCCGTAAAACTTTTTTTTTTTTGCTGACGTTTGCGGCAACGAAGCAAAATAATGGCGTCCGCTTCGCTTTGAAGGTAGAACAGCTGCGTAAAAAGGGAGCGAGTGTCTAATGGCGTTGGGAATCCTCCTGTGTCTGATCAGGAGGGTTCATGCTCTTTTTGGACGGCTACAGGAATAGCACCCTTTGCTCGTTCATGCGCAAGTTTTTAGGTTTTTTTTTGAGAGCAGCCTGTTTTCCATAAAGATATTGAAAGACATTCAGAGAGTTTTCTCCCTTACAAGTGATAATTCCAGAAGGAAGTTAACCCTTTTCTGGGCTATTGATTAAAAACAGCTAGTTCTGGGTAGATTCTTTGCAGCCAAATCAGCCTTTTCAGCTCGATTAAGTCCCCGTCACGGAGGAGCAACATCTTTATAACCTACATGTAATGTGCACTGCTTACAGGATTTGTATTACATCAGTGATAGTATGTTAGATGTGTGGACGGATGTGCCTGCGTGTTCTGGGCTATCTCTGTGTTAGTGCCCTTCATTGGCTGTGCCTGCGTGTTCTGGGCTATCTCTGTGTTAGTGCCCTTCATTGGCTGTGCCTGCGTGTTCTGGGCTATCTCTGTTTTAGTGCCACAGACTGGCTATAGCTGTGAGTTCTAGGCTATCTCTTTGTCGGCCGCATGTTTGTGGACTATCCCCGCTTCCGTAATACGTCTGATTGTTTTTCTTTTTCTTGTCTGCTGGGCCCGTTCTCTTAGTAACGATGTATTCTGTTACTCTCTCCCTCCGTTTTCTTGCACTACCCCTCTGTGTGCTTTTGCTTTCCGGATTGCCTCTCTGCGTTACCGCATTGCCTCTTCCTTTTCCGCTGTGATGCTTTTTTTCCTGCCCATTTCTTACATATTTATTCCGCCCATTCATTTTATTCATTGAGTATCTTTCCCGCATCTTACCACTCCTATAATGCTCATCCGGGCTTTACAGGTAGTCCGCAGGGGTTGGGTAGCCTGAGGTTCCTCTCCCTGGGTCTGCCTTTCTCCAGAATCATCGTCTCCAGCAGAATTCTGACTGTCTCTTGCGTCACGCGTTGTATTCGCGCATGCGGTCTCCGCTTTGTGTTAACGGCCCGGCAAACCAAGTCGTCCTGCGCTGATTGCGTCTCCCACCTCGAAACGGCAAATTGTCGCGCTCTTTTCTCCAGTTATCCGCATATTATCAGCTTATCTCTGTCCCCCCTGTGCGTCTCACCCTGTAACAAGCCCCGGCATAACAACTCCTCGCGCTCACTGCCTTTCTGTCTCTTTATCTTCACAGATTGTCTCCGCAGTCCATTACTGTCACCAGAAGAACATTGTTCATCGAGATCTTAAGGTTCGAACTCTCCCCAGAATTTTTCATTCGTTTGGTTCTTAATATCGCTAGGGCGCTGTGAATCTCAAATTTTGGGCCAAATCGGGGGAAGGCGCGTTTTAAATAAAAATGAAGTCAAGCCAACTCTTGACGTTACCACCACCCCAAACTCCATTGCTCTCGCTTCTTCTGTTGTTCCTTCCTGAAGCTCCTCTGTTTGTCCTGCTAGGCTGAGAACCTCCTTTTGGACTCCGAGGCCAACATTAAAATTGCAGACTTCGGGTTTAGTAACGAGTTTACCCCAGGAGGAAAGCTGGATACTTTCTGCGGGAGTCCTCCCTACGCGGCTCCCGAACTCTTCCAAGGCAAGCGGTACAACGGGCCCGAGGTAGACGTCTGGAGCTTGGGGGTTATACTTTACACCCTGGTGAGCGGGTCCTTGCCCTTCGATGGACAAAATCTTAAGGTGAAGTTATAGGACGACGCTCCTACGTTGCGAATCGCTGGTTGTAGACTTTTCATGTGCCGTGCGTGGTTTGGCCCACGTGCTTTCTTTTCAGGATAGTGAGGAATGGGATGCTGAAGATAAGGAGGTCTCGAGAGACCAGTTAGGAGATGGAGAAAAGGTATAAAAACATGCTTGTTAACTGGTTTATTTTAATGTTGTTTTTTAGGAGCTTCGGGAGCGAGTACTTCGTGGGAAATACAGAGTCCCGTTTTATATGAGCACAGACTGCGAGAGCGTCCTGCGGAGATTCTTGGTGCTCAATCCAACCAAGAGATGTACTTTAGAGGTGATATTTAACGTCCATCCTTTCGCTGTCCTTATGCGTACACAGGCTTTATCCTCCCCGTTCTGAATGTCTCTGTGATCATTTCTCCCAGCAAATAATGAATGACAAGTGGATGAATATCGGCTATGATAGTGATGACCTGAAGCCCTACAAGGAACCCGATGAAGACCACGCTGATTCCAAGCGTATCGGTGAGGATGGACCTGATTTCATTGATAATTACAAGTCAGTTATGGGCTCCATAGGCATACATCGGTGAATCAAACCCGTCTAAGTGTAAATTATCGTACAGGGCTGCCGTGTCGTGTTTTGTCCGACAATATTTAAACCCTTAACCCTTTATAGCAAGAGCTCCCATAATTATTAGCTTGGAAGCCAAGGTGGTTTATAGCTCATCAGCCCCTGGAGAGCATCAACGTGGAACATTGTTACAAACCCCACCGCAATCCGGAATTACCTGCTAACGTTTTAAAACATGGGGGAAAAAACGAATGTTATCACTCAGTGTTGGTTTGCTAAGCAGCAGTGGGTTGGGAAATGGCTAATTAGTCAAATAGGTTTGAAAGCTGTTTCCGTGTGGGGGAGGGGCACAGCACGCTACATGTTACAGATCTCCGCCTGTCACGAAGCAACCTACAGATTCAGTATAATTAGAACTGCCACAAAGCAGCGCCTAGAACTTCCAGAACTCTCTGGGACCACATGAACCCATGCAACCGAGCAAGGTCCGTAACAAGATGTGGTCACAAGAACCACATGCCCTTCTTAACATGTGGTGTACAAAAAAATGCCAAAAAATGATTTTACAGCTGGCCCCGCAGATCGATTTTATATTAATATCACTGGTTAAGAGATTTCTAAGGGATTTAATGGCTGAAGGAGATATCTGGTCACCCCAACCAAAGAGGTACCAGGAGAACGTTGCTATATGAAACGTTAACGGAGAAGTTCTGTTCGTTTTCATTTATTTCCTCTGTTTCTCTCTAATCCAGAAGTCATGCTAGATATGGGGTATTCCCGTGACGAAATTAAGGATGCCCTGACCAGCAATAAGTACAATGAAGTAATGGCCACATACTTGCTGCTTGGAAGGAAAGCCGAGGTAACGTGCCGAGAGGCTACCAAGTTCTTGAGCCGGCTCGGTTTGCTGCTTCTGGTCTGGGATGCCCGCCTGACCTCTCGATATTTTTCACTCGCGTAGAATGAAGGTGGAGACCCTCGTACCGACAGCACACTCTCTCTGCCCCGGTCACGCGTCACCTCCGATGTCACCAACGGTGCCACGAAATCATCGTCGAGTCACAGCAAAAACCAGCGAGGATATCAGAGGCAGAGGAGACACAGTGACTTCTGTGAGTTTTTTTTTTTTGTTTTTTTTTGTCCTGATTTTATTTCTATCCTGTATCCGCATACTACGGCTACTTGGAAATTACGTTTTTCCCCTGCTGGGTGACCATAAGAAAGCTGACCTTTAGGGCTGACTTTCCTCAGCAGGATAGCGCATAAGCGGAAACCCCCGGGCGGTCTGTGTGTTTTTAGTAAGTGGATAAATCAACGCCCAGTGGAGTTTACTTAATACAACCCGTAGATGAAGTCCAGAGTTGATGTGACATGGGTTACATAGTTACTGTGGCTCAAAATGACCCAAACCTTCCGTTTCTACATTTCCAATTGTCCCAAGTTTTAGGGAACCCATTTCAGCGTCTGGAATCGCTATTCCTCCTTAGAGCTGGACCCTTTCCGTCTAGACTATATATATATTCGTAAACATGTATATCTCTACTTTGTCTCCTTCCAGGTGGTCCTGCTCCTGCCCCATCTCAGTCCAAGCGAAGCCCCCCAGGGGCGGGGGATGACGGAACAGTTGGGGAGCGCCTTACCCCCAGGAGGGGCAGCGGATCAGTGGGTGGGAGCAGCCGGCCTCCCCCACCCTCTAGCCCTATGGTTAGTCATGCTCACAACCCCAATAAAGCTGAGATTCCAGAACAGCGCAAAGAGGCCCCACCTGCCACGGTAAGGTCATGGCTTCTACCTCCTAGTCTGCATTTAATACGCCTAGCCTAGCAGCACCCCGACCAGAGACCAACGGCCTACATACCCCTCAAGAGCAGCCATGGTCCATGGCCCCCAAACCAGTGACTGCCAGCTGTCTCTTGGGCATAAGTGCTGTCACAGAAACGGATAACAATCTGCCCTTGGGTTCAAACTATAATCACTGTTTGGTCGGGAGCCATATATTTAGAAAAGTAGAAAGTGGGAAGAAAGGGGGTGATCAAATGGTCAGAGACGAAAACCGAGGGATGGGATAAGAGTGGGGCTTTAATCTTGGGCCACAGCCCTTGACTGCTTCTTTTGAAGCTCATCCTAGAAACTGTCCATGTTACAGTCAGCATTTCACACGATTAGATCTGTAATCAGACTCTTCTCATTATAAAGTGATTTATCATCTGCGATCTGCTCTTCTTCTCAGGTTAACACGCCTCCAGGTGTGATGGGACGCAGGAACACGTATGTTTGCACGGATCGCCATGGCTCGGAACGTCATTCCCTCCTTCACAACGGCAAAGAGAACAGGTGTGATCAGGCCACGTGTCTGCACCTCTGAGCGCTATTGTGTCATGGCAGTGGGCACCTTAACCAAAAGGGCAGAATTTCAGACTTTAGAAGGAAAAACCATAAAAAATGCAATTTGAGTAGAATTTTGTTACATATGTATTGCATGGACACAAGTGCAGGCACATTGGCAGCTCCCAGCTCTATACAATTGTGTTTTTGTATTTATATTGATTAGTATTTACATTACAAGGCAGATGTGGCTTATAGGAAGCTGTGTTTTTCTTTTACTGTTGCAGCTCGACCCCCACGCGCCCACCGGCCCCGTCGCCTTCCACCCAGAGCATTGCAGAACGGAGCAGCCTCTCCCGGGGGTCCAATGTACGCAGCACCTTCCACGGAGGGCACGTGAGAGATCGGAGGGGGCAGAACCCACCCCCAAGCTCACCTACGCACCCTCATGAGGGACTAAACCAGAGCAGGACCCGAGCCACCTCCAACCTGTTTAGCAAACTGACCTCCAAACTGACCCGCAGGTAAATGAGACGAGCTGGGGGGACAGAAGGGGCTGCGGACCCTAAGCTCCTTGCCGAGTATTGCACGGTAACCCCGACAGACCTGCCTGAGAATCCACCAACCACATCTCCAATGGAACCATCATGAATGTTGAACTCTGCCCTTCCTTGTACATTGTGGCACGCAGGGGAGACCAGGATTTGCCCTAACCCCTCACTGGGCATTGATTGTATGGCTCTTCTCTTTCATAGCTGGTAGCGTGACATAGTGGCACAGAGTCAGCCCTTCCCTCCATAGAGTGATAAAGGGAACCCTATGCCGGTGACACGCTGACTTGTAGCCGGAAGGCTTGGATTTCTTGCCATTTCTAGCCTGGCACACTGACACGGATGTGGCTTATGTATTTGCGGAACCGTATACACCTACTGTAGAAACTGACAGATACCCCTTTCCCTTGCCCAGGGTCTTTTAGTTTGTGCCCTCCCCCCTCTCTATGCTTTCTATAACTATCTCTGAAACCCCAGGCCACTGCTCCCGCTTCACATGTCCCCCCACTTTCCCTATTCTATTCATTTCCACTCTTTTCTCTCTCTCTCTATCTTTACCTTCCTCCTTAGGGTCGCTCTCGACCCCTCTAAGAGACAGGCGTCTCATCGCTGTGTGTCTGGAGTGTCTCTCCCTCAGGACAGCAAGATCAGTAAGTGTGATGCTCATATACTCGGTGCTTTGTCTCCTCTTAGTGTGCTAGATGCTTTAGTCCTTCTAATGTTTTCTCTCTATACCATCCCTAATAATTTGCTTCTAACGCCCATCCAAACCATCCTCTAAACATCTTACTCGTGTAATACGGTGCTTCTAATAACCCTAACCGCTTCGTTATATTCAGCTTAAGTGACAATGTCATCCTTGTAAATATTTTATATATATATATATCTATCTATATAATATATATATATATATATATATATATATATATATATATATAATGTGAGTTTGATGTATTTTTAGGTTGTTTTTAACTCCATGTGCTGCAATTATTATTATTATTATTAACTAGTTTTATTTGACAATTTGGTTACCTATTTTCTTTAAAATATTAGGGTTCTGGCAGCAATAAAAGTCAGAACAGTCAGTTTGCTTTTTACGTAGAGCCTATAGTTGTAGTTGATACTTTTATTGGGCCGACATAGAAAAGAGAAGAAATCCTTGAGACCCCGAAAAGCTTCTGTACCTTTTTTTACGATGTTATCTGGTTTTATTATCTATTTTATATGGAAACACAGCCCACAGTTACTAACATTCTAGTACTATTTATTCAAGCAATCTCATAATACGGCCAATGTTTCGACCCACCACAGGTCTTCATCAGGGCAAAAATATGGCATAAGAATTACGACATTATGCCGTATTTTTACCTTGATAAAGACTGATGTCATTGAGCATCGCTTGAATAAATACTAACATTTATTGGTGTGTGCTGAGATGTTTTTATTACCGTATTGGCTCGGATATAGGCCGACCCCATATATAGGCCGCACCCTAAAAGTTTGGTGCTTTTTTAAAGCACCAAAAAAACATGCTGCCACTCTGTCCCCCCCCCCCCCCCCGAGATATGCTGCCACTGTCCTCCCCCCCCCCCCCCGAGATATGCTGCCACTGTCCTCCTCCCCCGCCCCGAGATATGCTGCCACTGTCCTCCCCCCCCCCCCGAGATATGCTGCCACTCTGCCCCCCCCCCCCCCGACTTACCAGAGGAGACTCCCGGGTGTCTTGCGGGGCCGGCGGGGGACATCTACGCAATACGCGTTGTATACGCGTATTGCGTAGATGTCCCCCGCCGGCCCCGCAAGACACCCGGGAGTCTGCTCTGGTAAGTCTTGGGGGCAGAGGTAAAACGCATCGTGCGGACGGTCACCGGCTGCGGCGATGCGGGGTAAACAACCTCCGCAGCCGGTGACCATCCACACGATGCGCTTAGACAATCTCCCGTGCCGGCACCCCCCCCCCCCGTGGAAAGTGCTGGCAGGGGAGGCTGTCTGAGCGTATCGGGGAGTAGGATGCAGGTCCCCTGCACCGCTGCGGGGGATCTGTATCCTAACCCCGCATGTCCCGGGCGTCGGGCGCTAGACCCCGAATATAGGCCGCACCCCCACTTTAAAGACTTAAAGTGGGGGGAAAGTGCGGCCTATATTCGAGCCAATACGGTATTTCTGTAGCTGACTGACACATAGGAATCATGGGAAGCCACATTTCTTTTTTTTAAAGTTTAGTGACACTTTAAGATGTCTCTGATTTGCATGCGCACAGTATCTCACCTAGTGACTGGCCACGGTCCAGAAAATATGGTGTTTTCATACAATGAAGTATCTGTTCTTCACTCTGGAACATCTCGCGTTCCTTCCCTAGTGCGCTCTTGTCTCTTGATGGATCATAGTTGATACTCTGTAGCTCCACCACTAAAGGTTCTCCCACCCATCCTTAACGTACCGCACCACATCTCTGACTCTTTATATTTCCTTTCTCTGTCTTCCTTCTATGATTTTTAATACTCCCGGGTATTAGATGACCGACTCTCGCTGTTATTTTTTTTTCTTCAGGGTCACAGACGAATCTGAGAGAGTCTGGGGACCTGAGGTCGCAGGGTAAGGATGTGGAATTCGTATTTCATGTGTAGTAACCTCATCTTTTTGTCTGTCCCGCACCAAATTCCTCCATGATCTCTCTGCCACCCATTCCTCAAATCTCTCTTTCTTTTTTCCTCTACAGTAGCTATATACCTTGGTATAAAGCGTCGGCCAACTCCGGCCTGCTCAGACCTCCCGGGGATGTGAGAAAGTCCACCCGGCGCCCCCCCTCGCATTCGCCAGCCCCTTCCACTGCTCCCAACGAACCTTCCCAGTCGGGCAGACCACGCCCCCTTCCGGGCAAGCTCCGCCCGCTTATCACCGTTGGGACACTGGGACTTTAAGAGGAGTCGTACGCTCTCTGGAAATCCATTGGGACCGTTTTAGCTTTTAAGAGCTGGGACATAAATCTTTGGGGCAGCAATGCCCACTCGTGGGTAGTTATGCCCACCCTGCTATTGGGAAGCTGTGCCTTTTAAGATGGACACATCCCTTTTTACTGGATTGCCTCACCGTAACACACATTGCGGGAGGTGCTCTGGCTTTAACGGGAGGGACTCGTCTGCTTGAAGCCAGAGGAAATGCCCTTTTGGATGTGCCATGCCCTGTTATCTACATGGAGAGGACAATGACTTCAAGATGATGAGCTGTGACATCACAGGGGGAGGGGCCTTGGTGATGGGATACCCCCTTGCACTTCCTGTCCTGCCCACTGCAAAATGACATCACCATGATATGTTTAATGTGGGAGTGTTACATGATATTAAGAATTTCCTCTCTTAGTAGAAATAATCTTGTTTAACGAGCCCTCACAATACTGAACTTTCCCTCTCCCCTCTCCCCACTATGTACCATATTAACAGATCCTCACCCATATTTCCAAGTAGCCCTCCCCACACACTTCACGCGGATCGTGTTTAAGCCATCCTTGTTTTTTAGAAGTTAGAGTGTCTTTAATGATATCCCGCAAGGAACCCTCGCAAAAACACCCCCCACAAAAACAGTGATTGATCCCGCTCTTTAACAAAGTATCTTACCTGTAAAAATCACACAAACATTAAATAGAGGAAAGAAATTACCCCTACTTATAATCTTCCCATTATGGAAAAGTTCATTATTTGGTGCGGAAGCCTCAAAATGTGCCACGTGATGGCGGCAACGACGCAAGGCCCGCTCCAGCTCTATTTTAATGTTAAATGCATATTGGCGTCCATTGTGGATCCGCACGCGTTCTTTAGTTATCGGAGTTAGAAAACGAGACTTTGGTCTTATTTAACTCCTCCCCCGGCTGCCTTTTCTGGAAAAAGGAAGCATTCCTGCGTATGCTCAGGAGTGCACTCATTGACATCAAGGGGAGTAGCAGCAGCAGCCAATCACATTGTATTTCCTCTGATTTGAAAGGGGATGCTACTGAGCATGTGCAGTAAGTGTAGCCATGCTTCCTGGTTTAAGTAGGGGCACCTGGGCAAACGTTTTGCTTGCCGCCACTCATAACGAAATAATAAGTGCTTCAATTTACTGTTCCTGTAATAGCAGTTAAGTGGCTGCAACAATTTTCCTTTTTTTTCATGTTTGTGTCTCTTTTTCCCTCCCTTTCTACTTTAACAGATATCCCTTTAACGGCCCGATCATTTAATTATTGAGAGGTATACCTTCAGAGGGCCCCTCCCCTTGCAAGCCCACTCTCACCCATTGGTCGCTGGTTATGTGGGTGGGGTCTATATATATATATATATATATATATATGTGGGTCACACGAGTTTTTCGTTTAAAGACTGTGTGTGTGGGGAGGGCTGCCATGTGATGATTCCTCAACGTGCATCTCATTCTGTGCCGGCCCCGACACTCTGCTCACGCACACTCGCTACCGTGCACTCTCCTGCATATTACATCCTAGAACCCCGTCCTTATCACTGCCCCGCGCATGCACTGGCATTTACTGCTCCGGAGACACCCCGGACCGGTCACCTGTACACACACCGCACCGACCAATGTGCATACACGCCGTTTACTTCCGTGACACCGATACAATACCCCACACTCAGTATTCTGTAGTTATTAGTGGTGCACTTATCACTACTGTGCACACTCACTGCAATCAGAAGTATTCGCAGGTTAAGAACTCACACTCAGCATAGTGTAATCATGGTGTACATACACAACCAAACCTACTAACCCCGCTGCTCTCATATATAATATATATAAATATATACCTGCTTGTACATTCTGCATCCTGTTCTAGTACCTGCATGGCGCTCAGTCGTAATCTTATCCTCACACGGACTTTCCTGTTCTACACACAGATTCGCAACAAACAATGCAACAATATAACAAGCCTGTTTAATAGACACCGATCCTTACCGGGGCCACCAGATGCCCCCTAACCGGGGACGCTGATTAAGGAAAAGTGTCTCCTGCAGGGCAGCAGCGATTTAAATCCCGTACCGCAGCGCGCGTTTTTCAGCAGTGTCCTTGGGCTATGGGGCAAATCGGCTCGATTCTCATTTAATGAATGCTTTACACGCACGCAACTCGGTTGGTCTCAGCATCGTGTGCACAGACTAGATCTGCTTTCAGTGGCGCGCGGCTCTCGAGGGACCACAAACAGGCACAAGAATCCTGATCAAAGATTCATGAATCTACCTGTTTTCAAGCAGGGATACTCATAATTCCCTGCCTGTCTGTGGCCCTCAAAGGCTCGTCTTGGACCGCTTAATTACTATACTATAATACAGTTGTGCGAATGCTACACGCTGCAATAGGCATTATGCACAAGCATCAAGCAATAATTTTTGATCTATACATGCCCAATGCACAAGCCACCGCTCTGTTCACACGCTACCCAGCACTAATCCTTACACAATGTTGCGTACCCCAATACACACGCTAAACGCGTTTTACACGTGGCTTGGTCCACGGCAGCTGGAACGACACTGGCCACCTGTCTCAGACACCAAATCCCAACAATACACGCCAGTACGATCAGCGCGCTCCTAGCGTCCGTTCTATAACGACGGGTCTCTGTTCCGCGTGTTTGTTCTGACCGCTCTCCGGGCTCATCGCTGCTCCCATTCGTTCAGTACTGATCACCGCTCCCACCCCAGGCACACATGCGATTAGTGGAACGCCCTCCCCTACGATGTACCCCAAATATATTTATTAAATAATCTATTCCCTCTTAAACCTGTTCTGTGGCGTCTTGTGTGACACGTTAGCTGCAGCTTCCACCGGTGATGCGAGCAAAAAAAAGAAAAAGTTCTAACTTTTTTTTTTATGGATCCATAATGCATAAAATAAACGATTGTGTTGATTTTTTGAAGTGGTTCAGGGGTCTTGTTAATATATACTCATATACTCATATACATATATATAGTTCTAGTAGACATACTATAGGGTTGGTCGAAAGAGACTACGATACAGCAGTAGAGGTCAAATTCTGGTTTTATTGTCCTCAGCCAATCGGAGGAGGATCACAAGCACATTAGAAAATGAGGAACGGGGTAAAACTGTATAAGTAGTTGAAGTAACCCAATGCTGTTGTTACTGCCCCCAGTTTGAGAGCTACAGGCGTCTTCAGTGGGTGGATTTTCGATCTTACGTCCCTGTTGTTTCCCCTTTCTACCGTTGGAATCTTTCTTTCCCATCTCAGTGTTTTCTCCATATTGATGGCCTATCTTCTAACCTCTAACAATTTTAACGGGGTCTCCTCTACTCCCCCCTCTTCCCAGTGGTCACATTGAGGGGAGGTCAGGCTTTGTCTGTGTCTGTTGCTCTCTACTTCTGTGCTGGAATAAGGTCATCGATGGACTCTCCCTTCTCCAGCCTCTTCTCCATCTCAATCATCAGCTTCACACCATCAATAACCAACTGGGTCTGATCCACCTCAGAGGATCCCAACCTGTCAGCGTTGGAGATGTCAAACACTCCACCTACTGCAGCAGTGTCCACACCACCTGCGGGCAGGGTAAAAACAGACGTTAAGAGAATGTAATGTTGACGACAGAGCCTTTAGGGTAGTTAGAATAAGCAACAGTGTTAGTGCGACAGATGTGGCACAACCAGAAATATAAAAGATCCTTACCGGTGCCTCTCTTCTGCAGACGCAGTCTGTTGAGGATCTCCTCAAATTTGGGGTGCTTGCTAAGGTTTGGAAGCTTGACGTGGACACCACCTCTCAGACCTGTGCCCAAGTTGGAGGGGCAAGTAAGAATGTAACCGAGATGCTCGTTCCACATGAAAGGATGCCCTGCTGCCTTAAAGATCTCCTCAATCTTTGTGAAACAGAAAGGTGCATTCAGAGAGTTAAATTATGTGAAAAGGGGAAAGTTACATCAAATGGGTGATGGGGGGGTATAAATAAATGTCATTTTCTACCTTCTGGAGACCAACGCAGAAGCGTCTGAAGACCTCCTTCATGTTTCCTCCTTTCTGCATGGAAATGACCCTAAGGTGATCCTCCTCATTCACCCAGACCAAGAAAGTTTTCTCTTCGTTGTGCCTGAAGAAGTAAAATTAAGAGACCAAGTTCAATCGGTTGACATTCTTTCGACAATCAAAGAAGCTACTAGCAGACTAGCGTGGACCCAATACTGTAATTAATTAAAATTCAACGAGGTCATAGAGATGTTGCCTCACTTACCAGATACCACGGCCATCGGGCCAATCACGGCCCATACCGGAGGCCAAAAGCAGAGGGGACACGGGCTTGTCAAACAGGAAGTGGTCATCAATCAGCTGCTGTTGCTCAGCATCACTCATGTCCTTGAGGGGATAATATTTGCCCTTGAGTTCTCCAGTCAGGCTGTTGAGGGCTGGAGCAGATGGAAGAGAGATCGAGAGAGGGTGTTAGAATGTGGTGGGAGTGATGCATGTCCCCGCATGAACCCAAAAGTCACTCATATTTATTCTTCTTCCAGACACCTCAGATTCTGTCTTATTGTTGACGACATGTAGTCGTGTCTGCGAAGAATCCGTGAAACAACCTGACAAATAAAAGTCGTACCTTTGATGGACAGTTTCTCGATGGCACGGCGCTCGCCGCGGCTGCAGTGGGGTGGAAGAGTGTACCCCTTAATGCTGCGTCCGGTTCTTACACGGCTGCTCAGGACGTACTTTGGGTCCAGATCATCACCTCCCTAAGGGATGAAACTCAACGTCATCCTTTGTGTACAATTGTTGCGCTACTCTATTCCCGCTCAATTTTCTGTTAGGTCTTTCTCAAAATGCCCATTGGAACAGTAATTAATTAACTTATTAATTAACAGCTGGATGTTCTGGTAAACAACCTGCTCTAAGCTAAGCCAACCAGATGATTGTTAATCTTGATACATTCCTTACAAATCGTGCTTCTATGTCATTGTTCTACTTGGTAAACCTCAACACAACTGTGTCACAATCGACATCTTTCTAAATCCCTCAATACCTTAAGGTTGCTGAAGTTGAGGTCGGTCTTGTGTTTGTCTGTGGGCTTATAACCTCCGTGACGGTCTTCGATGACTGGGTCAAGAAGGTCCTTGAACACTTCATAGGTTTCCTCGTCTCCAGCAACACAACCCACAGTCATGATGAAGGGGTGACCTACAGGGAGAGACACGACCCCGCGTATTAGCACACCATCCTAACAAAGCGTCTTAGCACAGTCTGAAAACTCAACCTGTCGTTAAATGTCCTTAGCAAACATTCTAAAACAATATATCTAATAACCTGAATGTTCCAATGAGGTCTACCTTTCTTTCATCAAAGAAAGGAGTGACCAAAATCCTACCCTCTGGATAAAATAGCCCAAATATTGGATGATCTGGGCTATGGCATTACCTGGGTTGTCAACTCCGGTCTGGATGACGTCATCAAGGGTGAAGCCACTTGGTGTCTGCTTGTCCCTGAGCTTCTTGTAGATGTCAAGGGTCAAAGCCTTGGCCATGTGGTTGTTGTGTTGAGAGAGGTCAGGAAACTCCTCTTCTGCTGAAAAATTCAGCTTGAAGTTGTTGTGGGTGTTACCGAAAGGCATGATGAGAGATCGGGCTGGACCTGCGGGGGTAAAAGAAAGTTCAGGCGGTGAGAAAACATGATGCGTATTGTTTTTGTTTTTTTTTGAAAAATACATAAACGGTGGACATAGAAGTAGAAAAGAGAAAGAAAGCCCTAGATGTGCCAAGTGTTCCACTCTCCATGCGCCAGCCTGAGTTTTAATGGGTAGACCAGTCCTAATGGCGTCATGCTACTTGTCGGCTATCTCCTTCTAGAGATTGCAGATGTCCAAGTTGTGGCATAACACTCAGCTGTTCTGCCCCGGGGGTGTCAAATGTTGTAAGCCTACGTCTATGTGTGTGTCCGGACTGCTGATAGCAAGAGGTGAGCAAGCCTCGGAGATACCCCTCTTTCCTGCAATCTTAGAGGTTCTCTTTTTTCTGACCACTGCAGTCCTAGAGGTGCTGGATACGAAGCGGGTGACCTTCTGAAGGAAAGTGCAAAGCATGATCAAAGTTACACAATGTGCCTGCGTGTCTCACGGCGCACGGATCAGTGCGTGAAAGTGACACTTTTTGAAACGGTTGCGCATGTGTGTGACAGGAGCAATGACAAACGATAACGTTAGGATGCAGAGACAGCACATTCCGGGTATATATAGATCGCAGGAGCCTTGTACTCCGAGCCAAGCCTGACAGGTGGCAGTAAGCTGTGATACGATATAGGAAAGAAAGCAGGGGGGGTTCTGGGAGACATGCGGGGGGGGGGGGGTAATAGAGGAAGAAATGGGGACAACCATCACTATCTCCCAAAACATGCCCTTCCCTTCAAAATGTCATAAGAGGACAGGATATCAGCTGTTATCGGATTGGAGGAGAAAGAAGTGTTCCGAAATACCCGCTGCTGCTATACCAACCCGCAACCACCCATCTATCGGGGCAGAACCGGTACTGCAGCAATGGAGCAGGATGGGGCAACCCGGTTTCTACCTCTAACAGCCTTTAAAGGTCTACTAGGGGGGGTCTCTGCAAGGCAAGACCCCCCCCCAAAATCCTCTGCACTCTTTATAGGGCTTTAAACGGGGATTTAAATGGTCAGCCGGACTTACCTTCTAGAGAACAATTAAAGGCTCTGCAAATGCTTCATGTCTGGAAGTTCTAAATGCTCTGCAGATCCATAGTACATTGGGAGTTCTAAATGCTCTACGGATTCTGAAAACCTTGGGAGTTGCAAGTGCTCTGCATATGCTTAGTGGTTTTGGAGTTTTAAACACTCTGCAGATGCAGTGTCTGGCAATTTTAATGCTCTGCAGATCCATAGTAATTTGGGAAATTTAAAATGCTCTGCAGATGCACCGTGTCTATACAAATGTAAAATGCTCTGCAGATCTATAGTACTTTGGGACTTTTTAAAGCCCTGAATATTCTGCTTGGGCAGGGGGGATTTAAATGGTAATTTTCTTCCAAGGAAGTTTTCGGCAGATCGGATTTTCTCTGGGAAGGAAAAGGGTTAAGCGATATGCATTACCTGCTGTAGAGACGGAGCAAACTTCAGGGTGACCCGTCCGACTTGCCCAAAATCACATCATATATAACCCAGAATCACGTTCTATTGGCCACTTCCTCGGAGGTGTGAAGTATGTCATCGTGATGTCATAACGGAAACTACCTTCTGATTGGCTCCTATTATATCTCTGCTGATGCCTTTATCGGGAGCAGAAGAGCTCGGTTTTCTGTGGGTTATAATTAGAGAGAGGGGGCGAGGCGGGAGACACACGCAGTCCGGCCACGGGGTGACAAACAGTAAATCTGACATTCCTCTCAATTCCAGGTGTCAGGGACTCCGAGGGCCAAACCTTCAGAGCGACCTCGCAGCCGTAGCCATATTTATAAAGAGACTGCAAAATGTGGAGCGGTCAACGGCAACATTCCACTGGTTTCCATGGTGATTGCTCCACATTTAGAATTAAACAAATCGGGAATGTGGGTCCTGCTCGTGCGCTCCTCGCATTTAGATTTCATTTTTTTCTGCAGTTTTTCTCCTAGAATACAAATGATATCATGTGTTAAATGTTGCATCTGCCCCATTACGTTGCAAAAAGCCCTGCTCCTGGTGACCCAAGGGTTAACGTCCCCACAGCTGAACTGCTGACACACACAACACATGTGATTGTATATTTTATACTGACATCGAAATTTGACCCACTGCCAGTCCTAGCGCTCTCCGACGTGCGCCCCCCTCCTCGCTGTCCTTTGCAATGACCGGGCCCTTAAAACAGCTCTTACCCCAAGAGTCCAGGAGATGCCCCCCTATATAACCAAGTGGAAGCAATTCTTATTTTCTGCAGAAGACCATGGGATATAAAAAAGCTTTGATCCTGGTGTATGGTGCAAGGGCTAGCAGAGTCTGCGTGGTTATTCCTCCCCATTAAGGGGGGAGAGAACAGAAAACCGATCTTTAATCTCTTTTTTAAATATTTTAATGCACATTGCAATCCATTTTAATGTATATACACAGGCGCGGCCATTCTTTTATTACTGGGGTGAAAAAGATCTCCTTTAACTCCTCCCCATCTGGGAAGCGTACGCAGAAAGCATACTTAAGTACACATCCTTCAATGTTCTCATGCACCGAAGTTAAATGGAGCTGATCTCCCTTTCAAATCAATGGGAGTGTTAGTAGCCAATCGAATGCATGCTAGTTTATCACCAGGGGACTTCTTTTGAGCATGCACAGGAAGTATACTTATGTATACTTCCTGTTTCAGTGAAGGGAAGCTGTGGGAGGAGTTAAAGGAGATATTCTTAAACTCCCATAAGTAAAGAATGCCTGCACCAATTTTCATGCAGTAAAATAAATCGGACTTCATGAAAAATGGTGTCTGCCGAGCATTAAAAAATAGAATTATGGGGGCTTTTCTAACCAACGCGACCTTAAAGCATAACTAACGCTATTGGAATTAAAGCTGAACACAAATTGGAGTAGCCGACAGTGTTCCTCAGATTTCCTTCCATGCGTTTTTTGGAAATGTGTTTGGAAGATATTGATAGAGGATGAAGTTTGGAGCTTTGCTGCATTTCTCTTCCCCGTGACACCCGTGCCGTATATTGAGATTCAATGCAAGAACCCCCAGGGCTAAAAAAAATAAACCCGTGTACATAGGAGTCTGTTTATATGAAGTCTGTATATATGTATACATTATTAAATATTTATATATTATTTCTCGATTCAGAAGAAATGTCATACTTTAATCTCATTCCTTCCTCTCCCCGTCTCCACTAATTTCAGTGTGGAGCGAGCGGCCAAATGCTTCATGATGCCTTTAGCTCGTCTCTCACGATGACCTCCCAATAATGTCAGTGGAAGGTGAACTTGATCGTAAGCTCCTGGGAGCCGGGCCCTCCTCTCCTTCCGTAACACTTTGTGTGTGATTTTAAATGATTCCACTGATTGTAACACCGCTACGGAATCTGCTGGCGATATATAAATAATAGTAATGTCAACATGGAACCTTGCAAGGTGCTGCGGCGTGAGCTAGAAACCCCTTCTTACACTGTCCCATACACCCCTAGTCTCCTAGTTCAGGCAGGACAGTCTTTGGGAACCCAAACCCCACTGCCTCTTTTTCCTCCCCTGGTACCCCTCTTTGCTGGGTACGAGGGTATCACAGGGTTCTACAGCCAGAAGCAATTACTTGTATAGAAACTAATTTTTACACAAAATCTCATAAAAAACTAAAGTCCGCCAAGCAGACCCCTAAAACTAAGGGTCCTTCTTCAGCTGTTTGAGATGTCGGGGGGATGTCGGGGGGGGGGTGGCGGTCCGTCTCCGTATTGGGCAGAGTTGTTAATCTTCACACTATGTGGGACGAGACTGGACGTATACAGTTACAGTAAGTGTGTAAGTGTCGCCCACGCTGCGTCCCCCGGTCTTATCTCCCCTGGGTGGGCTCTCTCTACGAGTCTGGGACTGACCGCCATCAGCAGTCCGGATACTGGGAGTGCCAAAGGTTGTCCAACGCACAAAATCCACTTAGAGATACTTAATAACAGAGATTATTTTATGGATAAAAGAGATTCCGCCTTAATGTGTGAAAAGTGGTCTTGTCACCATAGCGACCAATGGAATAGTTGGGAACATTCTATTAGTTCCTACGATGATCTCCTTTCAAGCTTTACACCAGAATCCATCCCGGTCATGTTGTGTACATGTGATATGTCACGTAATATGTCTATTTAGTCTCTGGGAACATGAAGTAGAGGAAGAGTACTTAGCGTGAGGTGAGAGGTCACCTCCTTATAGCGCAGGTCAGAGACATTGATACATCGGCAGAGGGAGAATATAAATATAGATCGGGAAGGAAAGCCGGTCACGGGGTAAGGAAGGGGGTTAGACAGCAAAGAGAGGGCTTAGCGCAGGATTTATCCTGATTTAAAGGTCTGCAACTTTCCTGCAAACCCTGCTTTGTCTCAGGTGTCGCAAAAATAGTTAACAGTGGTGATGAGTGTTGTACCTGTGGTAAAGCAGAGGTAGTCTCAGACACAGCTTGGCGTTTGCCTCTTTGGAATGCCCTTGGCACGGACTGAAATATAGGGGGCTGGGGAGAGAAACCGAGAAGCTTGAAGGTGCAGTTTTTTTACGCATTGGGAAACCCAAGACCGCGGCCGCCCCTTCCCCAAATAGGAATAAGCATTATATCTGATTCGCCAAGCCGTGGACTGGAGCCATGAGAGAGAATGCGAGCCGCTCACGGCCGGCGCTCTCCACGTCCCCGGGTTTGATAGTAAAGTCTGAACCCTCTCTTTGCTGAAAGTGATTGTCGGGGGTGTCCAAAGTCACTTTTTGCCGCCACCTAATTTGTTCATCTCTTCTTGTTACAATCGGCCTTAATGGGTTCCACACACAGTTTCCGGTTACGGCGAGCGTTCCGCGGCAGGGTTCCAGAGCGCGTGGGGAGAAGAGGACCTCTTGGCCCTACTTGAGCTCGCGGCAAGAGATGCTAAACGACTGCGTACAGATGGAGAGCTTCGGGGAGAGCTGCTCATGATCACCGCTACTTCAATCAGCGATACATCCCATTTGATTTGATTTTATTGATTTTTACACTATTATTATTCCTATTTTCTGCACGTTCAAGAATCCCTCCCCCTGCGTTGATGAAATTACTGCAAAATATTAGTTGCTCACATTGTAGAAATTTGGTTCTTTTTATCTTCTTATTTTATGTATGTCGTGTATATAGGTGTATTTACCATATCTTATCTGTAGATGGAGACAAAGCACATATAATATAATGACACCTATATAAATATATACATATATATATATATATATATACAAATACCATATATATATATATATATATAAATACCATAAATATATATATATACCATATATATATATATATATATATAAATACTATATATATATACAAATACCATATATATATATATAAATACCATATATATATATATATATATACCATATATTTATATATATATATATATAAATACTATATATATATATAAATACCATATATATATATATATATATATATATATATAATGTCACCTACGCATCAATAACAATTCACTGGCGGTGAAAAGCAGGACAGTTTGGTGGCTCAGCATAAAAAGTCATGAAGCCTCGGCGGTACGGTATTAAGTTACAGTGTTAGCGATGTCACGAACTGTAACCGCGGGTCTCGGATTTGCCCGTATATTTTACTCGCGGGCATTTTCTTACAGTACGTTTTATTTCGTGTCGGCGCATTCCGCGTCATTAGACGGTTCAGAATGACAACGCACTAAATCAAGAATGTGAAACGCTCTGCAGAGACGCTCGACTCCTTCGACAATCTCATATATTAAATAGTTTGGAAGAGGTCTGTGTTTTTTTATGGCGTTTGCTGGGCACGCGCTGAGTTCTCGCTGTTTTGTGTTCTTATCGGTCATTATTATTTTAGCAGCAACCCTGGAATCTGAATGTCTATGCCTTGTCTGCTTCCCTTTCTGTACAACGTCTGCTCCTGTAGGGTGGCTAGCGGCCAGGCGCGAACCGAGCCAACTCAAATTCCTCCTCCGCTTCGGTGCCGCGGTCCTCGCGCACATCCATATAGAGACACGCGACGACTCTGGCCGGGCTCGCCCCCCCGCGACCCGCCACCGGCCAGCTGCCCCACATGGTCGGTCTGGGTGTTTTAATTCACACGTTTAATTCATTAGTGTTCAGCTTAATCTGAATGCTCGTTCCCACGAGATCAGTCGATTAGGAATGTTCGTGTGAGATTAGAGCGCCTGTTCACACTTTGTGAGCGTTCTGTCCCGGCCAGCAGCGGTGTAATGCGGTAACCGCGGAGTTCCTGGTGCGTTCTCTGTCCGCAATCCCCCATTACCTCTGCACATGATCCCTGCATGGTATCCGCTCTGATCCTAACGTCCTTGTGTCCCCCTTATCGGGGCAGATGCTCCCCCCCTCCACATCACGAGACACCGCCAGACAGCACCTCTCACTTACACTTTCATGCGCGCCTTGGACCACATGACCAGAGCGCAATAAATTAACGCCAATCATCCCATATTAACAGCCCAAACGCTCATCCTCACAAGTAAAAACGAAACCTGGCCCCCCCAAAAAAGCACCTGATCTGCTGTACTGCAGCTTCCGAGCCAGCTGCACGCAGGAGGGTGACATTTAGAAGTCACGGGCCGCACCTTGAACGCCAGCGTTGGTAAGATGGGGGGGTTTGCAGTCCGTACCTTCCCTAAAGGCTGGGAATGGGAAGAGATACCCCTGTGGTGCTCCCCCCGCTACAAAAGCTGGGCAGAAACACAGCAACTGCAACATAACCACCAGCCACCTGCAAAAGGCATTAGCCACAAGCGTCTAAATAAGGCAGCATTCCACGTATCTCCTTTAGTGGCCACTAACGCACACGCTGTCCTAATAAGTCCCCGTCAGACCACCAACAACCAAACAAGGCAGGAGTCCACCGACTACCTCGAAAGCCACGTATAAGATTTAGTGATTAAACACGGCAGCTTCTGTTACAGACACAACGATTCACTTTGTGAACCCACCGCGGCCGCCTACATCCCTTATCACGGAACATCAGTCTCCTGCATGAAAAATATCGTGGTGGGGGGGGAGTAAGGAAAGGGTTTCTGCAGGAACCCCCCCCATAACATTTAAAGGGTCCGTGCAGATATCATATGCATTAAGGTGCACGATGGAGTATTCTTTGAAACGTCGCGAAGCCGGGGCTCCTGCTGCACACGCAGCTTCTCTGCGGGTCGGAGTCCGCGCAGGATCACATTCTTCATTCTGGTGACCGCTTGGGATCGATAGCTTAAGTCCCGACATGCACTTTGTCAGCCCCGGCCAAGTGTCTCGGACAGATCGCTGAGTGAAGTAATAATAGAACAAACGTGTTAACACTCAAGGTCCCGATCACATTGCCATTTATATTTAGCATTTAAAGCGAGCCTGGGACGTTTAAAAAAAAAAGAATAAATAAAAGCTTGGCGCTGATGAGGACACCCAGGGCGCCAGGACATTTTGCCATGTTCTGGACTGCCCTATATATATATATGGCTGGTTTGCCGGTATTTAGTGAATAAATGCCTTGTATTTGTTACAAATGTAGCTTTTTATTACAGTATGTAAAAACACATACAGTGTACAGAGGTGTGCTCTATATACAGCGCACACAAATGAAGAGACTCTCATACAGAGCATTAGAGTTAACAAGTCCATCTTGGTGTAGATTAGTCTGCATCCTTCGCTGGACGTCTCATGGGCCGCTTCCGGATGTCTCTAGGTCACACCTGGACACAGGTCTCCGACAGGTGGTCTCAGGATAGGTCTCACACCTGGTGAGCGATCTCCTGGATTTTCTGTAGCATCTCTTCCGACTGCAGCTGTTCTAGAGTCAGAAGAGACAATCCTAGCTGGTCCTCCTAATGAAGAGAGCGTAAATGAGAAAAGAGGCGTACAAGGCAAGATGGAGGACAACAAATGGACCGGAGGAACAAACAGAGGACGTTCCAAAGGTGATCGAACAGGTTGGTCTCACCCTCCGGAATGGCTGGGCCATGTCTCTGAGAAAATGTCTGGACATGTGGATGCATTCGTCCACCGTGAGGTTCAGGTTGGCATCGGTCAGATGTTCCTGAATCCACAGGGGTAACTTTCCTCGCTTGTCAGCACGGGCATATCTCTACGAGGACAGAGGACGGGATATTAGTGTCACGGTGTCAGCGAGAAGAGGAGCACTGAGCGAGGATCTCCACAATGATGCTACCATGAACTTGCGCTTAATGAAGATAAAATATCGCACTTGATAATAACCGTCATTACAGAAAGAGTTCCAAGCCCTGATCAGACTTCGACATTCCATAATGAACCCCTATATGTACAATAATATATATATATATATATATATATACATACACATATATAAATAACATCAAGTAATTCTGGTGCATCACCATAGTAACCAACATCATTTAAGATGCCTTTTAGGCACTCCACCATAATATCATTATATGCAACTCCCATTATGTTATTGCATGGGTAACCCCACACAATAAGGTATTATTTGGACCGCAATAGGCATATACTGTATTCACAAACGCTGATACCTTGTCTGCAAACAACATGATCCCGTAGTCCGTCTTGCCGCGAATGGCGCGACCCACACACTGAGCGGCGTGTCTCATAGCATCAAACGTCAAGAAGTCATTTTCGCGCAGGTTAAACTGGTCCCGTAGGAACTGCAGTCGAGCCTGTAAGGGCCGAGGAGAGAGGGGTATTTTAGGAAAGAGAGGAAGGGAGAGCTGGGGATACCGGGAAGGGAGGCGTCTGCGGTCAGCCGTGGCTCTGTGGACCGGTTATGGCTTTTGTGAGATGCATGGTACATACGCAGGGTTTTTAATGTAAAATGCGTCGGGGCAGATATTGGCTTTTCTGGAATTAATCTATAGATTTATAAGGAAAAAGATAACAAAATGATCTACACTTACCTTCAGTATCCGGCTCTGTGTATATACATACGGGACTCCAAACATTATAACGGCCCGACCGTAATGATGCACTAAGGAAAAAACAGTGAATTAGCCCCAGTGATACACGGATTTATTTTTAGGGATCAAAGAGATGGATCACCGATTTCTGCCTATAAATAATTTCAATTATCTGGCCTGATTGTTTTGTCCTCAAAAAGTTGGATTTATTGTGTAACCTAAACAGATGTAGGTCAACCGAGTTCACACTTATTACTTATAGACTAAGTAACAAGAGGCTGCTCTGCGTTCCCACCTCTAGTCTGGGCAATTTCTATCTCAAGCGCAACATTAACAAGCGAGACAACGACTTACCCCGTACTCCTAAACACGATAATCTTACACCCCAACATCTAAATCCGGGCTGGTATAATGCAGTACTTACCAAAATCAATTCCCTCAGACACTTTCCCGCGAGCCACGGATAACAGGATCGCCCCCCGTCCGTTCTCACAAGCCTGTGATTTCATCAACAAAAAAGGGGGGGGGATTAACAAATAGCCATAAACGCAAGCCACGGAGCCCTTCACGCGATCCCCACCAACGCCTCACCTCCTGATATTTCTCCAACGCCACGCTGGTCTCCGCTCCGTCCTGCGTCTCGATGAAGATGAGTTTGTTCCGCTCAATGTTGTCCAATATTCCCTAACAACGAGTCAAATCGGCCGTTACAGACAAATCCTTTTAAACTGCAGAATATGTCAATTTTGGGCGCCACCTGTGACTACATTTGTGATAGAATTCCACATAAAATGACAAGGTGTGACGTAAGTTTATCGGACTCCTGATGCTGGGATAGGCGATCGTGGCCAGGTTACCTGCTCATACCACGAGGCCACGATGTTCTCCATGTACTGGTAACTGGTGAAGAAACACACGATACCGTCGGGGACCACGGCAGACATCTCCAGGAGAAGGTTCCCATAATTGCGCATCACAGCTTGAAAATAAAAGGTCACAAAGCAGATTATAAGAGATGTGACGGGGGCAGAAAGGCTACGAGGGGTTCGTTTACCGGATATATCGATAATATAAGAAGGCTATACATAATATGGTTACGGAGAGAAGTACAATACAAGCATTAATCAGATGACCCACCGTAAAACGCCAGTTAATAAGAGACTTAGAGAGTTTTAATAATCCTGTTTCTCACCCAGATCTTCCCTTGTCTCGAACTTGGAGCTCATGGCGACCTGATCATTCCCCCGGCTCACAACCTGAGGAAGACGTTTCGAACGAAAATTTTTATAGGAAGCATAATTTCCACATTCTGCGTTCCTACCAATATTATAACCCCCCCCCCCACGCTATATTCCCAGACCGCACTCGGCGCCGTACCTATTTATTACGCAAGGCATCCTTAAATCGTCCTGGCGGTTTGTATGAGCCCATCCATTCCCATGTATGCCAGGCTATTATCTTCTCGAACGGACACATCTCCTGCCCCCACCATTAACACGTAACTAGAGATCTTACCATAGGACACAAGCAAACGCGAGCCAGGGTCATGGTGAAGGTTGCCATAGTAACGGGCCGGAAGTCCAGGATTTTCGGATAAATATCCAATGGGGAGAGGGTCTGCAAGCCATATAAATGTGTTGATTAATGCAAATATGCCTGTGGGGGTGTAAATGGTGGAAAGTGACTGCGACACATATGGGGCTGTAAGGGAGGGCGTAAGGTTAGATAACGGCTGTCATTTGTTTCTTACCCCAGATGTGATGATGACAGATTGAAACCTCTGGAAAACAGGCTTAATAGCGAGGGACGCGTCCAGGCAGCTAGAGAGACAGAGAAATCATGAAAATCATGTAAGGGCGATCACGGGAAAGGAATAAAGACAAGAAGCCGAGGTCAGAAAAGGATAACTACAGAGAAAAGGGTGCCGGCAGACGGCTGACGGGCAGAGGGGGCCATGTGCAGGATATCGAAGAATGAGAGAGGGGGGGAAAATGGGTTGGGTATCAGGGCAAAGGAAATTGTGTTTAGTAAAGGAAGAGCAATTGAAAGGCTGGGGTGGAAAAATGAGAGTAAAAAAAGACAGGGCACAGACTGAGAAATGGGGGAGAGAGATGGAGGGGGAGAGGGAGAGGGAGGGGGAGAGGGAGAGGGAGGGGGAGAGGGAGAGGGAGGGGGAGAGGGAGAGGGAGGGGGAGAGAGAGTCACCTGAAGTGTAGCACGGGGTTACTGATACTAGGGGTTCTGTCTTCAAACGGCTCGATGATGATCATAAAACCTGCCGAAGAGAAAAAGTACGAGCTTGGAGCTGAGAGCGAGACGTGGGGACGGCGACGAGCGGGAGAGACAGCGAGGGAAAGCAGCGTGCGCTCTCACCTTTGGTGTACGTGCTCACGAGCGTGGCGAAGTTGGTGATGAGGGTGAGAGGAGACAGGTCTGTGATGTCCGCGATCTCCAGGGTGCGAGTGAGAGAACGCAGCCGCTCCGCGCAGAACCTACGAGACACAGCGTTACTACGCGCCAAACACCGTCCGGAAACGGAGGCTCGCAGCCGGGCCCGGTTCTATCATAGCACGCGGCGGGGAATGGATACGTCCACAAATCAGCTGGAATACATGGCCCTGCATGCCACCATGTCTCCACGACCTCCGCAGGAACCGCGCATGGCAGTTTACTTACTAATGGTAGGATAGAGAGATATTACATGGACTCACCTCATCGGCTTCCGCTCGATACACACTTTCTCGTAGAGGTCTCGCAGGAAAGCGGCAGGACCCTCCTGCGTCACATGACCTGAGCGGAGACGAGATTTGATGTAACCCACCAGCCTCCGCAGGAAGCCCAGAAAGTGTAAGCCGTTACGAATACAGCCCGGAACCGCCTCTGCGGGGAAAATATATCCATAGGATTACTTTCATTTTTCACATTATGGGACATTATGGGTGAGATTCTGTAAAACAGAGCAGTGACTCACCTTGCAGGATCTCATTGGGTAACACGGGATTGGAGAGGTAGACATCTGTCTCTCGGGCCACCGTGGCCTCCCGCAGACCCTCCACCAACCGGGTATATTCCTCCCTAAGCTTTCGTTCATCCGTTTCTTTAATTCTAGAGGAACACGAAGGATCAGACTCCTCGGACCCTCTGCCAAATGCCACCCCACCCCATATAAGATTTTCTCCTCCTCTATCCCCATAAACTATCCCCAGACCATTTAATTACCCCTCCAATCACCCCTTCCTCACTTCTCTAAAGCCGTGCTGAGTGTCTCGATGTTATTCTGACAGCGCTCGAGCGTTCTTCGTGTGATGGTGACGCTCATGGAGTCGATGCAGACATTATCTAAAGCGAGCGGAAGGGACAGCTTTAGAGTCAGGCATGACGAGCCGCAGACAGACAGACAGACAGACAGACGAGACGACATCTTACCGATATTGTGCGCCTCGTCAAAGACAACTACAGACTTCTTGGCGAGTTCCCGAGAGACGAGGTCAGCAATTTTAGGGTCCAGTAGGTAGTGATAGCTGTACACAATCACATTGCACTGCGACAACTGAAAAAGAATACACAACGCGTCAGCAGACACACAACGTTACGTGACACACACTACACCGCCACTAAGACACCGGCAGACACTCACCGCATGTCGGGCGAGGAAGTACGGACACCAACCTCGCTGTCGCCCTAATACCCTGAGGTCATCCAGGTTATATACCCCATGGGGTAGCGGAGTTTGTCTGCCGATGGCATCGAATTCCTACAAAGAGAATGTATCAGCTCAAGATGTGTAACCCCCTATATAACTTGACTTGGGGGGCTATACCTTTTTAGAGCTTTTAGCACACTGAAAGGCTACGGAAGGCTAGGCTGGCTTTCCGATCCCTTAATCCAATTAAACTCAGCTATGTTGAAGAGATTTGAAAGAAACCCTCAAGTCATCAGCTGCCCGGCCAAGAAGATGCGGCCCCACGTTACTGATCAACCTTCATGGACAATTACCCTCAGGGAGTCATTTTCCACCAAATCCTCGCTCATGCTGACTCCAGATCAGACCCATTCTACCCGTCGTTGGTCTCGTCTTAGATTCAGGAACCGGATGTCTGTCCCACGCATGTTTAAATCCCCTCACTGTATTACCCTCTACCACTTCTGCTGGGCGACTGTCCCCCTTATCTACCGCTTCTACTGGGAGGCTTTTTTTATTTATCTCCCACCCTCTCAGTTACTCCCTTACATTACATCTAAACCTCTGACAAACTAGTTTTAGATTATTTTTCCTCTTTTGAAGTAAATATATATATATATATATATATATATATGCGCGCACACACAGTATATACACACACGGTACCTCATAGAAGCGACAGGAGGGCATGCCGGGTTCTCTGTGTCTCTGCTCTCGCACGAAGGAGGCGGTTAGACTGTGACAACGTCCGTCTATCTCTTTTCCGAATCGCAGAGCGCTGACCTGCGCAGAAGACCGAGAGAGAAGATCGACGTGAGACGGACAGACTAACAAACACGGAACGTTTCAGAGGACGCGCAGATCCGGTACACTTACCTCTGGATTCACACACAGGTTTTTCCTGGAACTCAAAGCCAGGGCCAAAAAGTTGAGTTTCTCCCCGGTTTGGGATTGCGTGTACTCAATCAGCTTCCTCAGCTCCTCCACAACCTGGTGAAATGTTAATTACCATTACTTTACAGCTTGGAGGAAAGAAGAGAGAGTTGGAAACGTTTAAATAAATAAAGGGAATTTTTTACTGAGAGGGTGGCAGATAAGTGGAACAGCGTCCCATCAGAAGTGGTACAGCGAAGGGATTTAAACATGCATGGGATAGATGTATGGCTCCTGCAGCTAAGACAAGACCAACAACTGCTTAAGCTCTGAGTCTTGACAGCAGGAGAAACGGGCGACTAGACGGGCCAAATGGGGCCGATCCGCCAGCAAGTTCTGTTTAAATAAATCAACATACAATCATCATCTCAACTCAGTCCCTGAATCCAGAACAATTTAACACGTCTCACCTTCTCAAGCTCTGGAACAGTCCTGGAGCAGTATATTAACTTGGTAACTTCTAGTGGGTACGTCTATAAAAGAAGGTGTAACGATGGGTTAATAACCCGAGCCTTAAAGAACTAAATGTAGGGATTCATACAGATCACAATACTGAGTAACAGTAATATACTAACTATATATATATATATATATATATATACACATACACACACACACACACGTACTAATATATACACACATATATATACACACACACGTATACTAATATATATATATATATATATTTACACATTCATACATACACACACAGTTTCTATGATCCCATATCTTTGTCACTTGAATTCTTAGCTTCCCCCCCGCCGGCAATTCATGGTTTGTTTTTTTTTAAATATTAATTCAAAGGATAAAAATATTAATTATACTAAAACCATAACTGAAATTATATTACGTTGAACAAAACTATATCTCACCCTCTGATACGCCACTATTAGAGACAGCAGGGAGACGGTCTTCCCCGTCCCCGATGGCATCTCCAGGACCCCATGACCCTACGGCACAAAGAAGGGACAGGATTACGAACATTTCTTCTACCGCATTCTTATCCCAAGGCGGGTTAATCAGTTTATTAACGGATGTCATAGATGACATCTGAGGCTGGGGGCTCTACAGAGCATCTAAAAGCTATGAATAGAAGTAGATCTACAACACAAAGCAACCAGGAGTCCAACGACGGTCATCAGCGGGGTCCACGCTATAGGTGAGAGCGATGACGTATTCCTTCTGTATAACTGGTAAGATAATTAGAAACTCATTGCGGGTCAGTACGGTATATATACCTACCTTAGCGTCCAGAGTCCTCTTGAGCTCCAGCATATAGGAGAACTGTTCTGGATATATGTATTCATAGGGGAAGTACACCAGCAATCCATCTATATTTAACCTGTAGGAAGATATTGGATAATTATTTTATGTATGTATGTATGTACACATATATATATATATATATATATATATATATATATATATATAGACTGTAAGCTCTTTGGTGCAGGGACCTCCTTTCCTAATGTATTTATACCTATTGTACCCAATCAGTATGGCCGCTGAGTATTAATGCGTAGGAAAGAATGTAACGAATTGACAAACATACAAATAAAGATTAGAATATACAATAAATTAACTCCATTAAAAAGATCTCTTACTTCATGGCTGCTCCAAGCTCCGCCTTTCTTTATCCCCCGCCCCTGTTATGGAAAAGCCACCTTCTTACTGGTCGCCCAAACGTCGAAAGCCCACCCAGGGGACTTAGTGAGGGCACGGGAATACCCGGTCGCCATGTTGTTTCTGGGAATAGGAACCAATAGCAGAGCGCTGGGGACGGGGTTTCATGACGCAGCTCAGTTACGCTAAGAACTCAACTTCCTCCTTACTAATGTTGCCAGGGAAATCAATCGAAAACCTTAAAGCACGTTGCTAGACTGAAGAGGCAGTAATAATCAAACGCCGAAACAGCCCAGTTACATAAGGCACTCAGCTTCCCGATTACTACTAATGTTGCCAGGGAAAGCAATCAAAAAGCTTACGCACGTTGCTAGGCTGAAAGAGGCAGAAATAATCAAACATCGAAACATCATCAGTCGAAGAAAGTCGTCTTGCCATGTTTAGCCGGTTGCGCAGCTCCGTTAGCGAGCCCCCTAGTGCCTCCGGTGAGGTGAATTATAACATGGGCTTAAACTTAGCCCTGGGAGCTCTAATTTCATCTGTTTTATAGCATATTGGGGGGAAAAAACATTTCTTTGTAGTATTTGTTACATACTACTTGTTATGTCCTGTATACCCATTGTACAGCGCTACGGAATATGATGGCGCTATATAATACGATAACAAATAGTAATACTGTCACACTCCGACAGCAAGATAGCCGGCCTTGTGTGCCTGCGCAATGCGCTCCGGAACTTTGTTCCCATTGGCTGGAACTAGGTTTTTTCAGCGTGGGGTCCTGTAATATTATTTGTGCTTCGTGTGCCAGAGATGGCCGTTTGTAATGCACCGAGAGAGTGGATACTAAAGCCTAAAAAGCTCATGTGCCGCAGCTTCTAAACTCTTATTATTGGCATTAAACTTTTTTTTTCCTTTAAATTCAATTTTTGGAAGCTAAAAGTTCATACAGGCTCCAGAGATGCCCTCGGATTAGTCCAGGTTCTTAGTCCAGCCACGAGGCTCCACCTGGACCTACGTGACGCCGCTGAGAGATCTACTGCAGCTCTGCCGCTGCAACCCGAGCTGCAGGATTTCCTAATTTTGGATGTACTAATCCCCACGGATCATTTAATATGCATAAAACATGAATATTTTATGGGGTTTGGGACGGGCGTAACTTCTCTAATAATGTTTTCTTGATGTGTGGCCTCATTTTCTGAGAATTATTTCAGGGCGAGCATTGTGTGCGTCGATAATAAGATTATGTCTTTAGTACATGATGTTCTGGTTCAGTGCAGATACTACATCGGAGGGGCAAGTAGCAACCTGCCCCCTGTATCCACGGATTAGTCTCTACTCATTCACAGTACATTATGTTTTTACAATCTTTAATGCAAAATCAATCACAATTAACACCACATTGAGCTGATGCTTTATGGCAATGCTAATGAAGTCCGTTCCTCCATAGACTAAGTCATTCTTTCGTATCCCTACAGGCAGTATAATAAGACGTCGGGGTGTTTGTTTAGTAGATCAGGGATCAGATAACAGAGCGAGAACATATTACGCGGCAAAAACTACAACTGGTTTAGAAAACCACAATATTTTTGAAAAAGTCTATTTATTTTGAAATCGGTAATACAAAAAAAGTAATTTCCAGATACAATGTTCATTATATTGCATAATACTGTTTGTAGAAAGATATATACTCGTGTTGAGTGACAAATGCTATCTGTAAAACCCGTCCGACCGGTCTAACAAGTAATTCAGCTAATTAATAAGCCGTTAATTACTGCCGTATAACGCAGAGTAAATAAAGAAATCAGGGCGCTTTGCGTAACTTGGGTGGAAACGAACGTTCTGAACAATGTAAAGGCGGAACCGAAGCGGGTTATTTACGTTCACATCTCGCGTGGCGGATCTGGTCCATCGCTGTACAGCCATAGGCTCCATGCGTTTATGGGCTGGTGGCCTTAAAGTGCCGGCGACGATTTTAATCCTGACCGTCTCCGCCGTAGCTTTTAGTATAACTAAGTTCCTAAGTGATAGATCTGCTATAAGGCAAGTTTGATTACTTCTGTCTGGACTTTATTCTGGGGGGTCGTATATATTGGGAGTCCGTCCGATGTGGTGAAAAGTATCTCCAGACACGACCAAGAGGTGGCTTCCGGAGGCTTCAGTGTGACAGTAACTCGGGGGATCCCATCTCACCCAGTTATTTCCCAAAGTCCTTGTCGGTCAGGTTCCTGATTTGGAAGTTTTTCCCAGAAAAAGACCAAAATTGGGTCAAGAAGGCCACTATGTTTTTCTCAAATCCGTCGGCTAGTATTATATGTCTGATATATATATATATTATGAGAAAGTGATATGTGCCGAGTCTTCCAGTGGAACTGGGAATCAGAACAGAGTGAATTGGTCCATCTATATATCTTAAAGACGCAGTCCTGCCTAAATATACATTAATTTTATATGGAAAAACACACTTTGAGACGTCTGTGATTGTATACAAAAGTTGGCACAACAGCAACAAATCACCGAAAAATAAAGCAAACTGATCCAGGGTTGAATTTCATCTTTATTCTGATTGGCTCTTGACCTTTTTTTGGCCAATCGGCGCACAGATAAGAATTGCGACCAACGGCAGAGAAAAAAGATGGCCGTTTTTATGGCGCCCCAGAATTTATCTTAAAATGCAAACATACGGGTGCGATAAAAGGACACCGTTGGCAATTCTGACAACTTTATATATATCTGAAATCCTATAAAACCGCTCTATTTTATGTCCAACCTTTTGCTCGCGTTGAAACCATTGTTTGAAAGACGAGCATAAAAGACGTCCGTTCACAGCTAATTATTTTATTAGAAAATTGTATGCAAAGAGAGGGCGGCAGTTACACAAACTACACGTTCACTGCTGTCCCATTAACAACACAACAACCATTCAGACACACAACTCTTTCGTAAGCAAGTCTGGCGCATAATAATATCACAGCGAGCACACACAGTGTGCCAGATAAACAACACACAGTTGTGACATACATAGCAGTCCTTTCATAATGTAACCGACAGACACACACAGCAAACATATATGTCGGACACGTAATACAGACAAACTTAAGCACAGATACATGCTCTGTATTCGCCCCCAGCAGATGGCGGATCTATTGGCTAATAAAAGCTCCTCGAGCTGATGATGTCGCTTCTTACAGGGTTTCATCATGGCGAAGCGCGTGGGGTGTGAACTCTGGGGTACAGCTGTAATTGAAGACAGGAAAATAAGGTCAGGACGATGAGACGTGTGGTCATCAGCACGATACAAAAGGTAGGAAACCGTTTTTGCATGTGTCTAGATTATCTGTCCTGCCTACGTCTATGTTAAGGATCCCGTAATAACCGCCTGGCGGAGCCAATGCGACAGGCAAACAACTTTGGATAACAAAGGGGGCCCAGCCGTAAAACGGCTAAAAACTTCTGTATGTAACTCAGAGTAGGGAAGAACTCTGCCAAAGACTCATGCCACTGCTGGCTGTTCTTCTATTACATTTCCATAACCTGTTTTACAACTCAGAGGACAGGAGACAGGCTGGCCGAGTGCCCAGAGTGTCCATAAACTCAATTCCTTCCGCAGCAGCTAAGCTGATATTTTAAACACAACAGCTTGCGTATAGAAGCATAGAGCCTGAAGGCAGATCAGACCCTTTCGGCCCGTCTAGTCTGCCTGTTTTATGCCGCTGCTCCAACCTTAATCCGTCCTTGGACTCGCCTTACTCCTATCCTATGTACGTTTACCCCCCCCAATTGTCACAGAAACTCACCCCAAAGTAATTGCGGGGTACATAACCTTCCCGTCCGCAGAGAGAAGCCCACCACCATGTACCGCCTTCCCCATCCTTTCTAAGTACGGTAACGGAGTCTCCCTCCCGTAGGGACAGCTCGTCTGCAAACTCTGCAGAGTAATCCCACAGCGCGTAAATGACTCCGCTCTGCGTTTCTCCCATGCACTCCTCCACTTCTGTGGGAATAAAATGGTAGGGGAAAAAAAGGGTTAATGAATGGGGTGGCTGTAAGCAGAGAGGGCAGTAGACACATAGAATTAGGGGGAAGGTAAGTTACCTGTCAGGTAAGTGATGCACTCTTTGTACCCGTCCCTGTAGGGGTCACACTTTTCCACAGCCAGGGAGCCATCACTATACGTCGTAGCAAAGATGGCTGCCCCATGTCGCACCAAGAGCGAGCAGATCTGTAGGTCATTGCAAGAGGCCGCGCAGTGCAGAGGCGTCCTAGATAAGAGTTAACCATTAAAGATGTGCTTCGTGTTACTTTCCCATCAGTAAACCCCCCCATTCTCGACTCCGGGACTCACCATCCATGGCTATCTGCTGCATTAACGTTGGCGCCGCTGTCGATGAGCAGGCTGACAATGTGGTAATTGGCGCCGCAGATGGCGTTGTGTAGAGCAGTGATCCCCTCCTCGTTGGGCTGACTTGGATCGCTCACCTGGTGGAGGTAAATAAGAGGAGCAGGTTATGTAGGAGACCTTTGAGGTTCCTTCCACTAAGCCTCAGCAATTATTCCAAGCACTTCAACGACGCCCATGATATATATTCAAAGGCATCTGTGGGTGCAGATGATGAAACAGACTGAGCACCAGGACATGATGTCATCATATCCCAGCATCCCGTAGTTAAGATGGCTGACCTTACGGCCACACAGATAATCACAGAGCAGTACCGCGTTTCAGCGCTGGGCCTGTACCTACCTCTTTAAGAGCTTGAGTAACCACATCCAGTTCTCCAGTGAGAGCCGCATCTAACAGCAGAATGAGGGGGTCCAGTCGGGCTCGCTGGGGGCGATTCCGTCGGGGGACACTGTGTCCCTTTAGGACTGAACGAAGCTCCTGGACAAACATTAGGAAACAATGATCATCCTCCACCCATGCGCTCTCTCACTTTTGTCCTCTTTTCGTAACTACACCCATCCGTGACCTTCTCTCCCTCTTGTTTAAGTTGCAGTTATCTTGTCTACCCTGCCCTCTATGTTGTCCCCTTTCTTCTTACCGGCACTTGGGTTCCGCTGATCACCACAGGAACGCCAAACTCCAGGTCTGGTTGTCCTGGAGCCGATGCCCCGACCCTTGATTCCGATGCCTCTAGGATGACGCATACTGGGTCGTCAGGGGTGGGAGCAGGCTTGGGAGCGGATACTTCCAACTTTTCTTCTGCTTTTGGTTCCTCAGGAATGGAGTGAATCTTGTATGTGGTGTTTAGTGGACCCTCTTCTGAAATCTGCTCCTCGGGGGCGGGGGCCTTATTGCTTGCAGAGCCCTGCAGCCTCTCCTCATCCTTTGGCTGTTCTGGGACGGTATTGGCTTTAGACGTTGCTCTCCCAAACAGTCGGCCCATGATTTGCCGATACTGACGACGGTGAGAGGGAAGTAGTGGGGCCTGTGCAGTATGTTCTTGGGAGCCTCGTCTCCTCAGCGGACGAGGCATATCCTCTAGCACCCGTTGAACGTCCGCCAGCGAAGGTGGAAGGTTAGGCTGAAGTCTAGTGGGGCTGAGAGGTCGTGGCACTTCTTCCGGAGCCGGCGGAGCCATTGCATTGGTAGAAAGGCTGGGCAAATCAGAGACCACGGGAGTAGTCGGTGGAACGTTCATGTTCATGGTAGGAGGTATACCATATGCATTAGGCATGCCTTGCGTTGAAGGAGGAACCTGGTGCTCCCAGAACGCATTCTGCAATTGGAAGATCATCGACAGAGGGAGGGGTCTGTGTGCTTGGACCTTTCCCATAGGCGGTGGAACAGGTATACGGGAGATGGGCTGCTGGGGTGGCAATGAGCGGGGCAAGGTCCCAGTTCCTGACCTCCATCCCGAATCTGGCGCTTGCGAACCACGTTCAATCCCACCGGAGTATTTATAGCTCCGGGGTAGGGTAGCAGAGCTGTCATTCTGGAGATAGGAAGAGGACACACAATGTAACAATAAGCTTATTGATACAACGGCACCAAATACAAGCTAACACAGGGACAATAACAGCGACAAAAAGACTACACCAACAATTAAAATGAGATTATTCATTATTTAATGGAAGAGATCATATAGTAAATTCTTCCCCTAGATCAAGTTCATCGATATTCGGCAGGTTTCTGAATTCATTAATTACAGAAAGCAAACGCCATGTCCCATAGTTACTTTTGGAACATTCAAAACGATAGTCGTGTCCTTTTCTATTGATTAGGCCAGCGGCCAGGACTACAAATACACCGGCAGGACGTAATAACGGATACGCTTAGTCAAAGAAGTCGGCCGATGGACCACCAGCCAGTAGCGGGTCACCCACAGGCCGGCTCTGCTTCAGAAGACACTTTATGTAGGTCGTGCTGGCTTCACACATACAATCACGGAGGGTGTGATTGTTATTACCGATTGTGAAAGATCAGATATGATACTGGGCCGTGCTTCATCATTTAAAAGCCAGTGGAGATGACGGTGCAGTACCGCTCGCGGCCTTAACATCTGGGGCGGCGCTATCACTAGTCTATGGAATTCTAAACTTAAATATGACTGGAATTGTAGTAGTTTCAATGAAGCGACGACCAGCAGCCAAGGAACCCATGTGTTTTTCATAATACAGAATGGTATCCCTTTCCACAGTCTAAAAAATAGGTATTTCACATGTATGATTCTAGGACTCTGATGACCAAAACGTACCTTTCCTTTTGGAGGGACCGGGTCCAAGCTGCTTTCCCTCCAGGCTTTCACCAGAGGCACTCCACCAAGGGACCCTCTATCTGCCCCTAAAGCAAATGTTATGGAAAAAAGATGAGGGTTTCCGGAAGTAACTCTGCGCCCCCCATTCCTTTTTGATTCTCCAAATGGTTCACTTACTGTCCTGAGGAGCCTTTTTCTCAAAAGCCGTGTCCAGATCGGATTCATTCCAGTTACGTTGTTGAAGGGGACGGCGGCGGAGAGAATTAACCTCATCTAATATAAAACAAAATCTGTTATAAATAAATGACATAATAGACGGAAGGATAAGCAATATTCTACAAGTAGAACGTTATTGAGATCACAAATGTATCTTCAATCACCTGAGAAGTTCCGGTATGGTGCGAATCCTGGTGGGCCCTCATAAGCCTGAGGCTGTCTCTGTGGTGGGGCTCGGTCCGAATAACCTCCCATTCCGGTAGAGGAGATCTCAGGGACAGGGGACGCTGACCGGGGAAAATCATAGGAACCCGATGACAGGCGAGGAGATGATGACCGTTCGTGATATTGGAGGCGAGGAGATAAAGGATGGCCACGTTGGGCACGAGAAGGTGGGGGGAGGTAGGAGTCCATGTTCTCAGGAGGAAGGGGCCGACGAGTGAGGGTTGGCGAGGGGCTGAGGGTCAGTGTGGGCATTGGAGGGGTGGCACTCATAGAGAGAGGAGGTGGCATGGCGGCAGGGAGCGAAGATTCCTGTGGTCGGGGTCTGTGAGAAAGCAGGGATGGAGCCATGCCAAGCGACGGGGTCGGCTGAGGAGGAAGAGACCGCCGTGTTAGGGTCGGGGAGATCGTGGCGTTAAGCATTTGAGATGTTGGAACTCCCAAACTCTGAAAAAAAGAATAGAAACAGAAAGGTTAGTGATGACTAAATGCATGTCCATGGACCAAAATATATCAGCGTAGGGTTAAAGACCGCGGCGCGGGAAACAGAAGCCCATCCAACGTGTGAGGAACAGGTAAGAACACGTATGAGAACGTCCAATCCCGTGTAAGTCAGGTGACATTACATTTAAAAGGTTACTATGCGGGGTAAGGAGGTTCTGGAATCAAATTCAACACAAAAAACGTCATGAAGGGTTCAGGAGCCCCCAGGGCACCATCCTGATTGGCTCCCTGGACAAAGTTAACCTGTTAGGGACCTCTCCACCGCTAATAATTGTCTACTGATGGTGATACAATGTCACGGCTCTGCAATGGTTGCCTCACTAGAAAGATATGTAAAGACATGTAAACATCTACGTCTCCCCACCTGAGGCTGGCCTGCGGACCTCCTGTGTTCCAGTTCTTTTCTAAGCTGGTCCAGTTTGGCCGTCGCCGAGTCCAACTCCATCTGCTTGTGATCCAATTCCTGCGCGGCCAGAGCTGAAAAGCAGAATGGAAACTTTAGATCTCCTCGCGGCCTCGTAATATACAAAATATCCCTAGTGCTAAAAATGGGTGAATTGGTAAACGTAGCCAGCTGTACTCCTGGACGGATTTACCAGCCGGCTGAAGGTCCTCGGCTCCCGTTACCTGCCCGGAGGAATGGCGGCTCCACGCGCTCAGACTCCCTTAATAATGACAAGAATCGTGACTTCAGGGTTCATTTTTGACCTTGTGCCTTGACATTTAGTTTGCTAGAATCACAGAGGGCAATAATCTACCCCCCCCCCCCAGTCCCTGATTTTGTTGGCTATTTTTTCTAATGTAAGCTAGGTGGCCCTCGGGGGCCGTGGAGCGGGGGGCTCTGCGTCAGCCCGTGTTCCGTACGGTTTCTCCATGCGTCTGCAGCGTTACATAATCTGTTATTTTATAGGCTGGGAACGGCGGCTACACCAGTGAAAATAACGATTAAAATTCCGCCCTCGCGGTGTAATAATCGCTTTATATATTATGTGTGTGGAGCAATCCGCTTCATAAACATTAAAAATACACCCTTAAAAATGATGCACGTTGGCCGTGCCAGGCACAGAATGGTTAATTAACCCCTCTCTTGCCAGAGAGCTGCACGGCGCACCGGAGGTCTCACGCACGAGGAACCCTTGGTTTTTTGTGCTCTAAAATTCCCAAAGTTTGGGAAACAGCCCCGGGAGTAATCGGAGGCCGGGGCGACTTTTTCCTTGTTGCCTCGAGTAGTTGAGACAGGGGTGTTCCGCCGCACGGTCATGCACCCAATCCTTCACTCCACACAGCGTAGTAAGGAGTATCATGTTTTTTTTTATGGCGCCAGCATATTCCAGCGAGCAGTACAACTCGTGTGTATGTCACTCCATTCATGCTAAAGAATTGCCCCTTCGTCATACCATTATTGCGCATGATCTTTCAGAGTATTATGTCACAACAGTACTTTTTTTTTGTAGGCATAAAACCCATTTCAGTTGGTTTTTTTTGTTCTTTTTTGGGTGTTGAACTCAACATGCGATGTGCTATGATCCCAGAGCCATTTATCTTATAATGCCTCTGATTATCTCAGTTTTTACTCTACTGAGAGGGCGATAGATGCATGGAACAGCCTCCCAGCAGCAAAGGTACCAGTTGATCCCTTAATACAGTGAGAGAATGTAAACATATGGCTCCAAGGTTTGAGTCTTTACAGCAGGAAAAACGGGGCACATTGGGGCAGATTCTACCCTCTTTCCTCCCCAATAATAATAAATAACTTACACTGGAAGTTGAGATCCATGAGAGACTGCGCGGGTTTCACCTGCTCTCCAGCCATCTTGCGAATGGTATCTCGCCAACCAACGAGCTTGGTCCTTGGGAGAAGAATGACTTCCATTAGTACACCGAGACGCCGACAACGCGGGGAGAAGATGTTGCATGAGATCAAGATAATGGAGGAGACGGGGAGAGATCCGGTTTAGCGCTGCGAGGCAGGAGCGGTGCTTATAAACTAGTAGGAGGGAGCGGAGGGAGGTGAGGGAGGAGAGGTGAGTCAGAGAGGGAGGACCGGTGTCTACAACAGACAATGCCGTGGGAGCGAGGGGTAGAGGAATGGTGTGACGGAGGGCAGATCGGGACGGTGAGAATGTGGAGGAGGAAAGGTGAAAGATGAGACATACAGGAGGCATGCGGGGGGGGGGGGGGGACAGGTAGAGGAGATTAGTGAACATATTCAAAGAAACTATGAGAAAAGTGCGTGCGTGAATACAGAGTGTGAGTGCGAGTACGAGTGTGAGTATTTATAGACGGGTGTACAGTGTCACACAGAGGCATGGGAGTAATTATTTGGGGACACTGTCTTCATTCTGTTGCACCCAGGATTACTCAACCACAGTTTCACCCACAACACAACACACACTAAACAGCAACACACTATAAATATACACACCCACAACAACACACAATATACACACACAATAACGATTCCTCGAACACAAGAGACGGTAACGAGACGGTCTGCGGAATCCCCCCCCATGCATTTCCAAACCGACCACACGGCATTTCTTACATGTACCGTATGTCTATCCCATACATGTTTAAATCCCATCACTGTAATACCCTCTACCACTTCTGCTGGGAGACTGTTCTACTTATCTACCACTCCCTCAGTAAAGTAACACTTCCTTACATTCCTAAGCCTCTGACCCTCCTGTTAAATAAATAATGATCGGTTTGAGTGGAACAGCACCTTTAATGCTTCACACAGCACAGAGCGGAGCGGGCAGTTGGCGCGTGCGTGTCCAGGGACCGCCGCGCTCCTCGTGGGAGGGCCAGCCGCGCTCCTCGTGGGAGGGCCAGCCGCGCTCCTCGTGGGAGGGCCAGCGATCATTGTAGTGGATGTTCTGCTATTTGTTACACGTTTCTAAGTATAGCGTTTACAGCAGGGGTTCTCAAACTGCGGCCCTCCAGCTGCTGCAGGACTACATCTCCCATACTCCTCAGCCAGCCCCTTAGCTGAAGGAGCATTATGGGAGATGTAGTCCTGAAGCAGCTGGAGGGCCGCAGTTTGAGAACCCCTGGTTTACAGGGTGATTATCTCTATTTGTCAATTCCAAAACCCGCAGCCTCACAGAACTCCTTAACCGCATCACACGCTGCCTCGTCTTCCCAATTATTACTTAACCCCAGGATCCAGTCCTGTAAGATTCAAGGATACATCGACGACTGAAATATATTGTTGCCATAGCAGCATAAAGCTTGTTTAAACCTTTGAAGAACGGCATTAAAATGGGCATTACTAACTAAATGAAGTACCCAGTGGAGTTTCCGAACATTTCCAGCGGAGGTTCAAAACAGAAACATGAAAGTTGATGGCAGATCGGGCCCATTCTAGACTCACTGTATTAACCTCTACCACTTCCGATGGGAGGCTGTTCCACCTATCCACCACCCTCTCAGTAAAGTAAAACTTCCTTACGTCCCATCTAAGCCTCCGACCCTCTAGTTTTAGACTCTGGCCCTCTTGTTGTAACTTTTCTCCTCCTTTGAAATAATCTTCCCTCCTCGCTTTGTTAAATATTAGATTATCCTTTCCTCCGATCGCACGCTGTACATTTAGGTTGGGTCACGCTGGACGATCTATTACATCATCGCTGTGACTCACGGGACAGAGCCGCCGATCTGTGGACACAGACAGAAGACGACGAGGAAGAGGGGATTCCATTCTATTATAAGGAGAGATATCTGGGTCAGATTGATAAATACAGATACCGGGGTTTTCCTTATATAACCATCCAGTATCCCTGGTTATTACATCATCATCATAAGGCGTGAGTAATAATCATATACAGGGAAGCTTCACACACAGGCCTTCAAAACGTCCAACCCCATCGCTTGCTTTACCGGCCGCAGTTAAGACCCATCCGGCGCGTCTAGTCGGCCCCCGATATAAAGACTCAGACTGTAATCAGTCGTCGGTCTCGTCTTAGATTCAGGAGCCGTATGCCTATCCCACGCATGTTTAATACCCTCACTGTATTACCATCTACCACTTCTGACGGGAGGCTGTTCCACTTATCTACTACCCTCTCGGTAAAATGTTTGTGATAGAAAACAAAGAAAGCCAGTCAGGCCACCACGGCTAATGGAACCGAACAGAATGACGTTAATACAAATAAGAAAGGCTCTGGAAGCCGCACTCAGTGAGTCAAAAGTCAGAGGCGTTTGGGCCCGAGCCGGTTACTTCCTTCTCACTCCATGCATCGCATCTCGAGATCCTACGAAGAATCTGGCAGAGTTGGTCTGCCGGATTTAGGTCTCCTGCCCTCAGGCACCGGATCTGCGGCCAACGGCCCCCACGGCTAGTGAGTAGGGATGAGCAAGCCAGAAAGAGAAATCCGGGAGCCGGCCTTAGGAGCCACATCCAAAAAATCAAGCGACTAAACGGCGGGCAGCATGTGACGTCCGCGCATGAGCCGCGCACGAGCCGCGCACGAGCCCCGCAGGCCACCCGCATAGAGCATGAGGTATAATCACCCCGAGAGAAAAGCATTTTTACACTCCCCCCCCCCACCCAATATAAGCATCAGTGACAGAGAGGCTCGGGAATATTTTCAGATGGCACCCGGGGGGCTCGCGTTACGTAAAACACGATCACCACGGATTCCCCACCTGTGAAAAGGACAGACGCGGCCCCCGGGCTGGAACACCCGGGAGCCAATATCTGCGGTACGTTTACACAGAGACGTCGCGATCTCAGACTCCTCGTCACACACGTAGTCGAGTTGCATTTTTAGACGATACCCAACACAGTGTACACACCGCCTATATCCACAGGTACAACGCCGAGCGCACTGTCTGCATTCTATGCGCTACTTACACATTACATACTACGGAAATTTCTATCAGACTTGAAGGTGAATGTCGGCCCCCCTGCCCCGGGTACCCCCCCCCCCCTTACCATACACCCGACAGAGCAAATCGGGGTAAAGATGACCCCTTTATTGGCTGAAGTATAATGGATTGCAAGCTTTTGAGACCAGATCTCTTCTTCAGGATTCAAAAGCTTACAATCCACTCAGACAAGAAAGGGATCACTTTTACCAAATACTGCGGCTTCTATACTTTTATATATATGTGTGACGATCATCGTCATCGATACATGAAAGCTGCACGTCTCAGAGTAAACGCGAGCGATTGGCAGGCGTTTAGCGACGGCCGCCGAGTTATTATATATTATTATTATTCATTATATATTTCAGTCATCACGCGGAATCCTCCCCGCAGACAGCGTTCTCTGCCGGTCTTATATACAGAACCCCCCAACGAGCCGCGTACACCGACAGCCCGTCTCCTGGAGTCCGGGCTCTTTAGAGTCTGTCGGTGTACGCGGCTCGTTGGGGGGTTCTGTATATAAGACCGGCAGAGTCCTGCAGCGTCTGCACCAGGAGGGAGACGGGGAGCGCCAGCGAGCAGAGCAGCGCGATAATTATTATGTAATAATAATAATTATAATAATAGCTGTGCGGGGGAGGGGAGACCGAAAGGGATTTGTTAAAGAATCCGGGTCAGGATGAAGCATTCAGACGATTCCTTGTGATGTAATAACGAAATTCCAGAGAATTATCCCGAGTGGAAGCCTCGGCAGTCTCCCGTCAGGCTGATACAGGCTGTGGTTAAAGGTATCTGCTGCGGGGTTAAGGCAGTTATATGCCCTGTATGCGGAATAGCGTAAAGTATGGGCCGGCTGAGAGTCATAGGAATCACTGCCACAAAAAAATATTTAAATACATACACAGCACCGTATACACCGACTCCACTTCATACATACAATATATAGCACTATGCCCATCATTTACTACACAGCACCGTATACACTAACTCTACTTCATACATATAAAGCATAATGCTATACCGTCACTTAATACACAGCACCGTATACACAAACTCCACTCCATACATAAAATATATATAGCACTATGCCCATCATTTAATACACAGCACTGTACACACACACACCTCTTTATACTTTTAAAACATAGCACTGCACCTATCACTTAATACACAGCACCGTATACACCGACTCCACTTCATACACATTACGCCTTCATTATAAACACCACCAGGACTATATACCCAAACACAGCGCTGAGCACACTGCTGTTACACACGAGACGGGTACACGGCGCCCGTACAATTTATAAAGCAGCACCGAACGCACTGCCAGGACCGCGCAAACCCCAGACAAGTACAGCACAGAGCGCCCAAGCATTCAGCCATTTACCATATCCGACTGCGAAGCTTCTTGCCCCCCGAGAGCGACGCCACGCTGCCGAAGCGGGCCAGTTTGCTTCTGGGCTGCGTCTGCACCATGGTGAAGAGGTAGTGGACGCGCGGGACGCTGCATAGTGTGATGAGCCGACGAGGAGGAGGGAGGATTAATACCGGGTGCTGGGCGGGGGTGGGACAATAAATACAGGATAGTCAGCAAGTATGACAGATCTGACATACATACAAGTGTGTTACGGGGAGGGAGTGATGGGGAGAAATAAGAGCCGTGGAGAGGTGTGATGAACAGGGTGCGGGCGGAGGTGGTACTGATGCTGTTGTTGGTCTGCAGTTACTTGTGGCCCCTCGGCCCCTGTGAATAAACCCCTGATTTTTCTCTAGGGATTTTCAGGAGACCTGCAGGTTTTAAGGGGCAGGGGAGAAACAAATCCCCCAGGTAGAAGCTGCAGCTGCCCTTCTCCTCCATGGGCTGATAATGCTTGAAGCGCTGCAGCTGTCTGCCAGTAAGTACATCACGCAGGTGGAAAATAGCAGAGGGGCGGTAAATGCATATGGGGGGTTCCAGACCCCCCCCATGCATTCGCAGGGGGATCACCATAAAGGGACAGCTGGCGTGTGCATTAAAGCACGTATGACGTTTATGATGCATTATGATGGCCAAAGAGCGTAACTCACGTGACGATTAGGTGTGAATGTAGTATACAACATATATCACATATATATAATATACGGTATATATATATAATATCCCTGGGCTAAGCAGTAAGGACGGCGACGCAGGGAGGGTAAATACAGCACTGGTTCCAATGACCCCCCCATATTTAAACATCCCATCAACGGTGCAAAAACTGGATCACAGGGAGGGGCGTTGGGCTGCAGCTGTGGAGCTGCAGCTTCTCGTAAGTACTGTGGTTATGTCAGGAATGTTGGTAATGTTTCGTTACAGAAGTCGAGGCGGCGCGGCTCTTTAAAGAGAGGTTTCTCTGTTCCCGATAATTTATTTCAATCAGTAACGAGCCTCCCGCACGTGGCGCCGTCCGCATACACGCTGCCAAATCTACATGGCTATCAAAGAGTTAATATCCGAGCATCAGCTGACCGATTACGGCTTGACTTCAACACCCATCACCCTCAGCCAGCCAAATACCCACTCCTTGCCCCAAAACCTCGCTCCTTCGCCCTGCGGCGGCGGCTGGCTGTGATAGGAGTCGCGGTTGCGGGGTGGCCCGACCCCCGTTGCTTGGGAGCCGCAGCGAAAGGCGAGGCCCGGATTTAGTTTTTATGTACACAGAAACTATTGCGTAACGGCCCGGCGCAGGAGCGGAGTGTCAGCTCGCGGCGGGGTCATTATATATCATTATTATTATATATCATTTACACGCTCATTATCGCATTCCACGGCGCTGTACAGCGAGTTACACAGACGTGACACATGTAATCGCGCAGGGACTGCAGCGTGCAGACGGCGTCGGACACGTTGGGGATAAAAGCGTGATATTAAAAAGTAATAACGTTTGGCTTTTACCAGATACATCATCCACAAGTATGATGTCATCACCACTCGAAGAACTCTGTCTCCCTTACATCATTGTTCACCCCGCTCGCCCCAGACGTAACCCGGCTTCATCCAGCACCCAACTCCCCACTCTCTGCTTATTATTTGTGCTACGTGGATTTATACAATCCCCCCCCCCCCCCGAAACCCCGTACAAGAGCCGCTTCATAGCCCCGTCCCACACTGGGGCGAGTCGTCACTTCAATTAGTGTCACATATCTTCCATAGAGATGGAGTGTGCCCCCCCAAGGTGATTTATATGCCCCCCTAAAGTCGGAGGGGGGGCATGTAATCCGGACCCCAGAGATATCATCTGGCCTGGGATTTCCCACTAAATATTAAGCATCGTTGTCCATGCGCAGAACATCGTAACGGGGATTTAACTATTCACCGCATGGAAAGAAAGGAGGCCGGAGGAAAAAGATTCCGTGCACGCTCTGCCGCGGTGCGTTTACCCATCACAGCTCA